>CM029359.1:38744715-38889738 GCA_017140985.1 Hormaphis cornu
TTAAAACCACTTTTGGTGGTTATATTTATATTTTGTTAAGCCACAACTAAACAACACACAATACAGATTATATTGACAATCATACTTCCAAATCTTGCTTTCTGAGATATTTAGTTTTAATTGTATAATATACAGACACAGTTTATAAACTTAAATGTTTTCAAAGGGAACTCACAATATTATCCAAGCAATTTTGAAACTGAAAGACTATGCACCTCTTTTAACCAAAATATACCTATCTATATGTTTTCTTCATAAAAATAGCAGGTAATTCTCAGTTGACAAAATATTGTATACCTTACAGATGTCGATTAAATTATGACTGCGGTCCGAGCCGTCATACCAGTATAAACTACAAATGTTTTGTTACCAGATCAAGGAAGTGGCTTATACCTACAGTTGTACCTAGTTAAAATAAACTCATTTTATTGAACGTGACAGTATGATGAAAATAACAAGGGCCCAGTAACTAGTCCAGGTCAGCGGTTTTTAATCTGGGATACGCAAAAAAAAAATTGAGTAATGGCGGAAAAAATATTTAAAATGACCTTTTCTTCATATACCTTCTTAAAAAATAAGTACAGTAAAAGAATGTCTCTAAGTTCAGACTTACGGGTCTATTTATCATGTGTGGAGCCAGATTTCAAAAAATTAAGTTCAAGCAAACAAGCTTAAGGTTCACATTAAAATTTAATTGTTATGTTGATATTATTTTTGTATACATTGTATGGCGCAAGCTAATTATTAATTAAAATAAATAATATTTCCAAATTTAACTTTAAAATTACTATTATTATTTTCCATTATTTATATTCCAAATTGATATTTGGGGATACGTGCAATAGTAGTGAGAGGTCAAGGGGTACGTGAATTAAAAAGGTTCAGAAATACTGGTCTAGGTGCATCAATACAGTGTATAAATTCATTAATGAATTTAAATCAGATAAACAACTTTTGTTTGTCTACAAAATCACATACGTTTTATATGAATTTATTTATTATTAATTGATAGATAGATTAATAATAGATGTATCCTTGGATATACCTGTATGGATATAGGTATAGTTATAGGAGTATATCAGGTCTATTTACATGGGTAGCATAAAAACTAGTATATTTTTTGTTTCTAATAAACTAATAAATTCTCGGATAAATGAATTTAAAAAATGTTTTTAATTTTTGGATAGCTAAAGACCACTAACAAATAACAAAAATCCACCAAAATACTATACTTAACTACAAGTTAAAAAGTGTAGATACCTATTTGGAAATTGCAACAAACCAATAGATATAACTGAAAATCCATAGATGGAAGTCAAGTATGATTTTAAGTGTTTCAAAAAAGTTAAGTGCAACTATTAACCATTTACTTTCATTGTAAAACTGATTCCCAAGTAACATTTCTACACACACTGACTAGGTAATAATAATTTACTCACAGTCAAACAATTACCCATTATTATAAAATTCACAAATTACGTACCTACTCAATATTATATTGTTTGGGGCCAAGTAAGAGCAAATACATGACACCCAACAGTGACCAAAAAGAGTATAAAACTGTACATTCCCACTATGTGCTACCACTTGCGTTTGCTCGTCGACGCTGATAAGACAAGACAACACTTCCTGAGGAAGGTGAACTTTTACAACCCATTAATAAATGAATTATCTAGTTTTTTCTGTGCTAGAAATTTTGAATTTAACACAATTTGCATCTTATATTTTGAAAACTATAAAAACAACTTTAATTTAATAAAATTATATTAATTATATTAATTATCATTTAATTTTTAATTTAACTATAAAAAAAGAAACCTAGGTACATTAACAGTAGGTATTAATTCAAAAAAAAATAATTTGCAAAGTGTGGATATAAAATTCAAAGTCTGTTTCAAATCTAAGTATGGTTTTTTTGACAAATCGTGTTTTGCTATAAAGTAAAAATGTTAATTTAATTATGACACCTAATGTGTTTGGACCAAAAAAGATAAATACTTCTTCAAGTCCTCAATAGAATTCTTTGATGATTTACCTTAGTATTTATTTTTTATAAATATATATAAATAATTTAATAATTTTAGTTTTTACAAGAAAATTATATAAATTACATAAATTATATAATTATTAAATCACATATAAGTAACTTTGATAATAATAATAATAATAATAATAATAATAATACACTAAGTATATTTAGAACGTAGGTAAGTAGATTAAGTACCTAGACAATTTTCAAAAAGTATAAAGTACTTCAAGTTGTTCCAGATATTCAATTTATATTACAACATGAAATGCAATAGAATAATGAAGACTTTCAAATTGTAATTAATTATTAAAAATAAGTGGTACTTTTAAATAGTGATTAGGTAAAAAACAATATCAACTCCATATATATATATATACACATATATCATTTACATTACCAATCAGTATAGAGAGATCAATAGGCTCATTGAAAAAAATTAGAAATTACCGTAGATAAACCTTAAGTGGAGATCGACTTAACGATTATGCATATTTGCATATACATACATTATACATAGAAAGAGATACAGCCAATTTGATAGATTTACAATCCATCATCAAACTTTTTTTAGAAAAAGTTACTCAAGGGAATTTAATGTATACATATTTTATTTTACATTACTTTGTAATTATGTTTTAATATTATTAATTTAAACTCTGTCTAGTATCTATTTTTATACAATTTGGTATGAATCAAATATTAAATAAATTGAAAATAATAATTTGTCGTCAATTGTTTATTGATTTGTTCATTTTTTAACTGACTATGTAAAATATACAAAAATAATAATTATTTAATAAATTCAATAAACTTGGACTACAGACTACTTTTAAGTTTTTTAATTTGGATCAGTAAAAATGATGATGCGTTTTACTATTGATAATTGCAATTTATTTATTAGTTGTACACAGGATTATAGGTTAACCGTTAGGGTTTGAGGTATAATGTAAACAATTTTTTTGGGGGCGAGGGAAAAAAGTCCTCTCAGCAAAGTTTTAGTTGATGAACAAGGTATTATTATTAGGCTCAATGCCATATTTAGTGTGGATTTCCGGGCTCAAGTCCCTAGCTCCCCCGAAAATTTAATTCATTAATCGTACAAGCTTAGTGCTCAAAGCAAATAGCTGAATATTTGGTAAAATCTGAAACCCTCTAGAATAATCATGGCACTGATTAAGGGGGTGTGGGAAGTTTATACTGGCCATTATTTTAAATGCCTGACCGGGCCATTTTCATTGAATTTGACACTGAATGGGTAGTAATAGAAAAAAGAACTTTTTATTGGATAGCAAGAATATGTCTACGTATAAAATTGTACACAAAAAGAAGATACCTACCAACTTAAACATTTTTTACTTACTACCCACCGATTTGAATAACTAAATAACTTTAAATACTCATTTAAAAATATATTGTTTGCATTCTTTTCAATACACAGTACTGTTGAAGAATTGGTTACCTCGGTGTTAAAATTAGGATTGAATAACAATAGGTATTATGCAAGCTTAAAATTACCAAATAATTTGAGAAATTATACTTTGCAAACAGGTACTAAGCATTGAGGTAATACTAATTTGAAAACGCCAATGACCAAATAGGTACTTTTACAAGAGTGCCTACTTATGTCAATGTTAAATTTGGGTTCAAACTGATCAATTTCATTATTTGGCGTAACAAGTTTAGTGTCCTTGACTAATTTACCAAAATTTTTAATAAAAAATGCATCCAAATAGTAAGCAATTAACTAGTATAGTTGGGTCGAGGTTACAAACGGACCATAGAAAAAGAAATATTTAAGGTCACTAATAAGTGACCTATCGCGGTTCTTGACCTAATAAACGTCAAACGATTTCTAATCAGGACAAAATTGGCAGTGCACTTAGAAAGTCAATGGAATCCTAGAAATACGATTAAAAGGTGAAAATCATTGGCCGATGGACATATATGCAAAATAACAAAAAAAATTACACTAGTAGATATGTCCGACGATATAAGTGATCTACAGAAAAAGTGTCATAAAATAAAAAAATGATCCCGCGTTTAAAAAAATAGAAAACGAGTGTATCTCGTTTTTTTTTTTAACGCGCGCTCAAGGAGAGCCGTCAAGGCTGCGGCGTCCTCGAAGCCCGCATGGAAAGTAACACACTTGGAAACGACCATGAAAACGGATGAAAAAAAAAAAAAAGAATTGGTTCACCCAAAAACCACCGGGGTCAAGGTCACGGGTACGGCCGAACGTCGGCAGGGACCGGGATCGGCAGTCTCGCGGTTATCTTTGCAAAGTCTAAAATTACGTTTGACGCGACCAAAGTCGTCGATTTTCCACCGATCGGTTGGTGGGTTCGAAAATCGTTCAACGTCTTGGGTTACCGTTTTTCGAGAACGGGTTTGGGTGAATACTTAAGGAAACCGCCGGAAAATCACCGACCAGACGGCATAATAATTTCTGCGCGCAGCCGGTAAATCGCGACGGCCCCGCAAAATTTGATAACGCAACACCGCGGCGTCGGCCACGCACGTAACCGCCGTACGCTGACGACACACGAGCGCGCGCGGCGATTTCGTCACGCGCTCGTGTTTCGAAATAAAACAAATACCGAAATAGGTACCCAATTAATACGTTTTAATGGCGTAATGAAACGCTGCGGCCGGGCGCGGGGGAGACACCAGAAATGACGAAAGCCGATAATTTTTCGGGAAAAACTGTCGTCCGGTAATTGCGGCGAAGGGTGTACACTATATCCCCCAGTCTATACATTACTTATAGGCAGTGTGCGGCGTCCGCACTATCGTTATAACGAAATTGTCGATTAATATAATTTATTACTGTCAACGTATACCTTTATGGGCAGATAGTCTCTGATCTTCTGCGCCAGACTGTACTTTCTGCCCAGTTCGCCGTATATGTGCACTACGCGCTTGTCGATTTTTGAACACAGACGACATATGTAACCGACGCGGACAGCGTTGTTCACGCTACCCATTTGTACTCGACGGCGACTGACACACGAAAAAAAAAAACGACAATGACGAGCGTCTTCTCCCGGGACAACACAACGTCTATGATGTATGCTATACGCAGCGGTCAGTCAACGGCGGCGGCGGCGGAGGTGGCGACGGACTGTGGCGAACGGGCAATCGACACGGCCCCGGGGAGACGACGAGAGAACGACGACGACGACGACGGCGGCGGCGGTAATGGTGATGGTGATGGTGGTAGTGGTGGTGGTGGTACGCGGCCCGGTCGAAACGAGAAAATGTATAATAATTATTTTGTCGTTGGAGCAAATAAAAAAAAAAAAACAAATCTTTGACGCAACCTCTCGAGCATCGACGCAATCTAAAAAACCTATAATTGTTCTGATACGACGGACGGAGTCTGATTACAGACGGCCGGCGAGTCGCGCCGAACCGGTACCGCGGTACGAGCAGCGCAGCTGCGCTGCTGCTGCTGCTATTGCTGTACGACTGGTAGTTTACGTTGGCAGCGCCGACACGTCCCGTACCCCCGAGATTAAAACCCGTTACCGAGATAACCTAAAAGCCGTGGCGGAGCAGCAGCTGCTGCTGATACCGATTAAATAAATAATCTCTTTAACGTTACGCGATACTCGGGTTTTCGTTCAAACTTCTACGCACGAAAGAGACGTACGCCTGTTCAGGTTATTTTTCAAACCCCCGCAAAGGGTTTTCCGGACGCCGTCTACGACCCCGGAAAATACGATGACAATACACCGACTATGTGTTCTTATTACTTCCTAGAAGTCACCCTGTGAGTGTGCTGATGGTGGTATACCGCTAGTCGCCAAATGTCCGGAACGGCATTTTTTGTCGCGATCAACTAACGTGGGTCGGGGTTTTTTCTTTCAGAAATGTTCGCGACCGAAAAGGAGACGAAGTGGAAGTGAATCACGGTAAATTTTTGTTTTACGTCAAGGAAGCGCTCGGAGAAGTCTTCGGTCAGGTATAACAAATACAATAACGTTATGATGTTTACAAAATATGTACCCGGGTGGTGTAGTGTGAACGTTTCTTGTTTTTGTTTATCGAACAATGAACCGCTTGTTACATTATGAACAGATAATGTTGAACATTTTTGACGACCATGCGAATTCCCTTAAAAGTCATTACACTTGAAATAAACGACCTAGGCGTGTTTGCTACAAAACTAACCAAACGTTTTTCGGTAGTCGATTGTCGCACAACTACCGTATGATAACGAATTTTAACGGTCGATTACTTTGTATATTTTACGTCTAATTCTAAATGTTATGTAAGCAAAATAATATTCAATATTACTATGTTCAATCATTGTTCAGATATTTTATAGATAGGTACGTTATTATTGTAGAGTACTGAAACTCTAAGCGGCCCTCACACGATCAATGTTATTGACAGTATTTATATTACTGACAGTGTACTCCTCACATGGTCACTACAGATTATTGACAATATTCAGTTTGTTTGGCCAGTGTCAGATCCTTTGTTTTTGCTAAATGTGTCTTTATTTATTTAAAAAAAAAATCATTTTACTGTAATATAATATATTTTATTAAACCAACAAAAATCATATTAAAGTGTGTGTAGCAATTATTTTAGCATTTTCTATTCCAAGTAATTGGGTTACTAATAGGAAACGATGGGTAAAAGAATGGATTTCCAAACGTAAGAAGTATTGTCATTTAAATCTTATAAAAGAAATCCAGCTTTCCTACCCAAAAGACTCCAGCGTCACTTCTTTTAGAATCGTGTATATTTTTTTTAACTACGAAAATTACTTTGTAAAGTATAAATTTTTTTTTACATCATCTATAGTAGCTTTAAGCTTATAGACAACTAATAATTCATTATAAGCAGCTCTTTTTCATCATCTCTATTACAATAGTCCTTGTAACGAACATCCCATAAACATTTAAAATTTTTATACTCTGAAATAAAAGCGCATTATTGTCATTCACAACTTTTGCGCACGCTTTGACATTCATCACGTGCATATTCCATCGTTATTTTAATAATAATGAAGAACTGTCAGTACCTACCTCACACCATCATAATTATTATCAGTATATAATTACTGACGACTCGATTTTTCCATCAGTCATCAGTATCCACCACACACGATCACAATAATATTGTCAGTATCTAAAATACTGTCAATAATATTGACCGTGTGAGGATCGCTTAAGTCTTTTTCTCAAATATTAGTTGTTACTGTACTCTGACTTGCCTAAAACTGTTTCAAGAGGCATTGAGTTATTACAACGATATATTATTTAACTTTTTTAACTGACCCTAAGTTGAAAATAATATATTATTATCTTACTAAGCATATTAATCAGTTTAAAGTTCATCTGAAGGTTAACCTTGATAACTTGGTATAGGTATGTCTTTAAAACAAAGTTTTTCCCATATTCTAAATTACGTAAGTAACACTTTACTCAATTAGAATTTGTTAATTTTAAATTTTAATATATTAATATACCATACAATTTTGCTACCTATTCAAAATAAAATAGAGAACAATAATTGTATAACACTATTGCATCATTGTATGCAACATAGTACTGTCATAGAAAACAGCAAACAATTACTAGTTGATAAGTTGTCAGAAACACTTCAATGTTGCTATCAATCGATTAGGACGTTAGATACCTAGTTGTTTATTATTTATTTTTTTTTTTTTTGCAGAACTAATAAATCTCATTTATTAAATCTAGCTATTGAATAGTCTAAAAACTTGTAGGTTGTTGTCGTATTTATATCATCAAAATCTATAGATAAATGTAACTTAGTATTCATAAACTATTAAATAAAGATGAAAAACAAATTAACAATTTTCTTAATGTTAATAATACAATTTTAAGTTCTTAATGTGAAAGATTTTATTTTTATGTATATCATTCTCTCGCTAATTATAATTGTCTGAGTCTAGATAGTATTTTCTAAACAAACAAAATTGTCCCAATACATTAATTAGCAACAAGTTATTTTTTTTTTAACTTTTAATTTTTAAAAAAAATAACAACCTATTATTTTTGTTTTTCTAGTTTGGAACAAGTTTCAACTTTGATGTACTGAAATTTAAAACTGGCAAAGGAATAATTCGGTGCCCATCTACTTTTTATGTAAAATTCCGTGGTGCACTCACTTTGTTTGGACGTCACAACTCAAATACCATTGCGTTTAACGTGCACCGTGCATCTCCTTGTCTCATATCGCTTATCACAGATAATTCTACTTACAAACATGTCACAAGTATATAAAGATGGTAAAGACACAATTATATTTGCTACAAAGGAAGATCATCAGTCGCCTAGTAAAGTTGAACTATCTCCCCCAGAACCATCACCAGGTCTAATATTTCCTGATGGCTCAATCAACTGGAACTGTCCCTGTTTAGGAGGGATGGCAACTGGTCCTTGTGGAGTTGAGTTTAGGGAATCGTTTTCTTGTTTTCATTTTAGTAAAGAAGAACCAAAAGGCATGGAATGTAGCGAAAAGTTTACCGCCATGTGGGCTTGCATGGACAAATACCCAGAAGTGTATAAAGAAGGTCTAAAAGACGATGAAGAATTTTTAAACAATGAAGAACAACAGTCTGATGAAACAGTCAAAAGCAAACAAGTTCAAAATAAAGAAAAAATATCGTAAAATTTGTTATGTAATTATTTGTTTTAGAATGTATTTCGTTTGTGTTAAATAGAACACTTTAGATGTTAAACTTATATATTTGTTTTGTTTTTATTTGTACTTAAACATAATCAACATAATCTATTAGTAAAATCAATTTAGTTTATACTGAAGTCATTTTAATTCAATATGTTTTTGTTCCTTTAAAATAGTTTTAATTTAAACGACAGTAGTTAAGCAAAAAACTCTCAATATGAAAAGCATAGGTACCTTTTTTGACTACTTAGAGTCTTAACTCTAGAGTCTAACTTACCATGTTCAAATAAAACCATTAATATTGAATAAATTATTAATTCTTATCTGAAAAATGATTTTCTTTTAAACTATATATTTTTATGAGGAATAGATATTACAATTAATGCAAATACTTAGAAAATGAATGTAACATCAAAAATATATTGTACCTGGTAATAAGTACTTTGAACAAGTAAAGAAATCAAAAATTAACTATAGTTCTTTGTGAATTATTGATTTCTATCACAAGTCCTACAAAACTGTAAATTCCTCTGGTAGTAATATTTGGTACTACAACAAATGTCTTTCTCTTTGTTTTCCTTCTCTTATTAAAAATCTTCACTTAATGCATTTTCTTTTTGGTCCTTTCAATTGTATTCTGCTTAAACAAATGGACCTACATTGTTATAAATTTCAGATCTATTACTTAATATGCTTACTGGCCTAACTTACAGCTTCATTTTAGTATTTTATACAAATTCAATACTCATATTGCATTAGTAAATAGTGTAATACATTAAAATTTTTATTTTCAACGCTAGCAAATACACTATTTTTTTAAGTTGTTCTTATAGACCTGTTTTACAAAGCATCAATCTATCTACAAAATTGTAGGTACACTTTTAAAAGTGAAACAAGTGTTCTATTATATCTGTGCACATTCTATTTGTCTAAGTTTGTTATAGATAAAATACATTTAAAATTTTGGTTTTTTTTTTTTTCATTATTATTCAAACCGTTTTCAGAAAAGATACTGCCTATTTGGACAAGTAAATTAAATGCAATACGGTAGGACCCACGAGTACAATAAAATAAATATACAATATAATGGAATTATAAACGACAAAAATAAAAACATTAAGGGTACCTAATTATTTTTTTAAAGTAACAATAGCCAACATGAGTTAATATTCAACATCGATTTAAATCATAAAATTATGAGTATATTTTAATTTAAGTTCTTAGATCAGACCATAGAGACCATTGAACCCACCAGAATACGTTCCATGGCTAATGATAAAATGTTCATAGTATTCTAGCAACCAATATCATTTGTTTATATTAGACTTTTGTACTTATACAAAATCACACCATTTATGTTATAGTTACTAATTGTTTGCTAATTTCATGCCATTTTTGTAAATTTTGGAATTCAGTAGACAAGTAAGTACAGATTTACCTAGGTTATACATTTAAATCATCATGGCAAATCCGGAAATAACTAAATGTCCATGGAATTTGAATTCATATTTTGGACGATGGATGTATTACTCTTGGACCACGAGTTGGACGTTAAACTTTGTCAGTGCCGAAAAGATCAAAAACGCCAAACAGTTACGTCTTCATTACATGTACGTTCAAATAATGTTGTACGTGTATGTAATTTAAATTATAATGATAACAATCTATCAATTAATGAATTTTTAACAGTTCAAACTATAGGGAGTCGATCACGGTTAGATATTGGCGAGACGGAAGACTAAACAAAATTTAAATTTTAAGTTCAATATTTGGCTCTAAATGTTAAAATTAAACTTCTATAACGTTTCAACTTATTCCATTCCAATAATAATAATGGGCGAAAATTTCAATTAGTTTTAATAGTTTTTAGGAAAGTTATTGCTCAAAAAAACCCGGAATTGCTCTGTAGTCTTGCTAAAATAGCAACGACAGCTGTTGGTTTTAAGTTTTACTTTTTCCTAATTAAGTACAGCATCGGCCATCTTAATTATAAAATAGTAATAATTAAACATAAAATAGTATGACAGTGATGGAATAAATTTTTGTGGTTACGTATTGTACGTTATAATAGCACAAACACAATTCAAGTGTTGGAACTGAAATTTTAAAAGCAGGATTTCGGGTACCTTTGGAACGAATTTTAAACCAATAGTTAAAAAAAAAATATCTATTAACAATACATAACATTTTACAGAACCTAATTAATAAAAAGTGGAAATTTTAAAATTAAATTGTTAACTAATTATGTAATTCTTTCTATTGTTTTAACATAATACCTATATGCTTTGTACTTTACTGGGAGGATATAATAAAAGTGTATTAATTTATATTCATTCTTAATTAATCAGTTACTGAGTTTTACACCCAATCCTGCAGATACGATTTAATACAGAAGGACTTTTTAGTTACAAAAGTTTAATGTATTAAAATTTTTTTTTCCGCCTTTCGGTATCGACGACAGACTTGCCGGAACGATTCCAGACTACGCGACCAAATCTCAAGTATTGGACGCAAAACGGATCTACGAAAATGTTTTTCACCCGGATACGGGTGAACTACAGAACTTTTTTGGACGGTTGTCGTTCGTACCGATCGGAAAAGCAGTGTTAACAGCCACTCTGTTGACACAATTTTCGTAAGTATTGAACGGTATAACTCAAGTGAAATACCTAAGTAAGTACTAAGTGAATATATCAAATTAGTATGAACAGGATAGGTATTAGTTTGAGAACAATAATAATAATAATGTCGACTACATTCATGTATACCTAAAGAACGACTATTCCAAAATCAGAATTTGGAGGAGTTAGCTAGTAGTCTATCAAGTCTCAGATATTCCAAATGCCACAGTTTGAACTTTAGATTTCAGTCGGTAGACAGTACTTATTTTAAAATTAGATATTAACTTATTGAAAATTGGAGTAGAATATTGTACCTAATCTATCAGTTTAGAAAAAAAAAGTCACTCAATTATGTTGATTCTACAATAGATAGTCGACTCAAAATGTGTTTTTAATGGAAATTGGCGTAGACTTCTTAAAACATTTTTTTATTCCAAAGCTGAATTTTTAATTATGTACAAATTATCTGACATTCAACACAGTAATTGAACTAAATATATTGCTGCACTCCTCTTGAGCTTGAATTTAAATAGTTATTTTAATAATGATTCAGAAGACAGAATGATAGATAGGATCAGAAGGTAGGTATTCTACCAGAAAGTTTTTAAATTATAGATATAACAATAGGGTTATGGTTATATAGCGCAATTTTTGGTTTACATAGCTACATTTTTTTTTTTTTTCCAGTAACTTATAATATATAGTATATACTTTCAAAAAAAAGCAACTAATATAAATCAGAGAACTTCTAATAACATAAAAGGCCACAGCTAGTGCATGTCTTTAATAAAAATCACGGTTGGTAATCTACCATATTATAATGGTACCTACCAAAAGAAAAAACAATTTTTTTTTATAAAAAATATATTTATTTGCATTGCATCTTCCAACATTGAATATTATTATACTGCAGAAGGTGTTCTAGTAGTTACATTTGGCACGGTGTAAATCAATTGTATGATTCATTGATAAATTATACTCATCGCAACGGCAACACCTCAAAAGTTGGTCAGACAAGGTTTGAGCTGTACATTTTAACAGCCACTACATTGTCGACATTAGCTGCATATCACTTTGAAAGGCTACTGACTAGCAAGATATGTCATCCTGTTCTTTATGTAAGTTAAAAGTTAAAATAACAACCAATTAAATTTGTTACCTCAGAATGAGAATAGGTTCTGATTAAATTATTTTTTTTGTAGAATTTCAAATTTAAAAATATTATTTAATAATTATATAAATATAAAATAATCTTTGAAGAATTAAGAAACAAATTATATGAACCCAGTAAAAAATTATTAAGTAGAAAAATACCATGTACAAGTTGAAATAACTCTTTAAAACATTTTCAAAAATTAGTTACAATATTTTATTATTTTCATTCTGAAATCACACTTTATTAGGTATCAATGTCATGTTTGTCTTTTCTGCACAACTGCATAACAGAATATTATAACTCATCATAGTAAAATAATTTTTATTAAATCATCGAAACTAAGTACATAATATATTGGTGTTTCATATAAAATACTAAGTAAAAATTGCAAATAATGTGTACCTATTTTATGTGTATAAATAATTTTTGGTTTTGAACTCAGCAGTGTTATTGAATATTTGAGTAAAAGTATTCTAACGCTTTATTAAGCATCAATTGAATCAATTTTTAATTACTTCCAAGTACCTATTTGAATACAGTGTTTTAAAAACTTTAAAAATTGACTTTGTGTACTTACTGATACCTATATCTGCTTATCTTAGTTAAATATTAGGTATTTTTCACAATACTCAAATTATATACAAGTGTACTTGAATCTAAGCTCCAAAAATAACATCAAACATTTAACAAAGCTTTTTAAATGATATTTTTAAAAAAGCTTATATTGTGAACTTTTGTCTAGGCAAACTACGGACACTAGGCAACTTTCATTGAACAAAATTATTATTTTTTACATAATAAAATATGTACACGGTACTATACTGTAAAAACCAATTGGCGTTTAAAACTAAATATAAATATTAAAAACACTGCCCAAACTACCTTAAAACTAAATATAAATATTAAAAACACTGCCCAAACTAACCAATACACTAAATCCATTAAATAAAACAGGCCAATAAACAACTGATGCAATTATAAATTTAATTTAATGGTTGTTATTAAAAGAAAAAAAATAATTAAATAATGTTTCTAAAGAAAAATTTTCATAATATTACTTTGTTCTATCATTTGTTATTGAATATACTCAAAAAAGAGACACACTAAGTATCCTGATGCTCTGGTCCAATTAAAAGTTTAGAGTAAAAAATAAAATAATGTTAAATTTTATCTTATTATTACTGTGTTGTTTTTATAAACAAGAGATTTATTCCATTAACAACACTGTCAGTGGCCAGTATTATTAACGTGCCAATAATGAGACACAGGGAATTTGTAGAAGGCATAGGAATATATGACTGCAGGAAAAATTGTGTTGGTTACTCAAAGGTAAGTGTTCAGTTATTTAATTAAACATTGTTGAAAGTTTATTATTTTAAACATTAATTAATGTTATAACCATATCTGCAGTCACAAAAACAAAAATTTGAATACCTTAAAAATTATTTACAGTACGCAGCAGTAATGGCTATAGGAGAAACTATGATTACAAGAATCGTTATGCTAGCTCCTGTGATACGTAAGAGCTTATAAGAATAAATATTATTTTTGATGACTCTGATAACATTAAGCACTTAAATCTTTTGTATGTATCAAATATATTAAGTGATAGAACTAGAACAATTAAGACTAACAATTAATTGTTTCTCATGCAAGACCAAAGACAGATACTTCATTACATATAAATTTACTTTTGTTGTCAATTTGTTTGTTTAATTTGAGAGGTTTTGCTGTAACTTGAAGATACCAATACATAATAATACTCACTAGGTACTTATTAACGATTTACAAATGGCCTACTCAATTAAAAAATTTAACTTAGTTTACCTATAAAGAATAAACTCAAACGTAGGTATATAAAATATTTAATAAGCAAAAAGGGATGCAGTTACAATTTTTAACAATTTAATTTTTACTGTAAAAAGTGTTTTAAAACTTTTTCATTGTGAAAGTGGTTTCTATTAAAACTTAAAAATTATTAGACACTGGAAGAAAACCATTATCTAGTGAAAAATGTTTGTAAATATAAACATCATCATAGTTCATAAAATAAAAATTGTTTAGTTTCAGCTGAGTACTTGGCAGATGAATTGGATGACAGAAGTTGCTGGTTTAGAAAAAATAAATGGTCACATTCCCCATTTAAAGCAATTTTGTGTGGATTTATGTAAGAACCTAATGCACACATATTAATTAATATTATAATAACTATAACATACCTTTATGTAAAACAGCTAATACCATGGAACTTCTCATGGTTCTATATTAAGCACATATACTTAATACAATAAAATATGTGTTCTTTTTTTGGTCTTAATTTAAGTTCCCAGTAAAAAAAGTTTAACTTATTTTAACTTGTGTTCAAAAAATTTTTCAAAAAAAACTACTTGGCCTTTTGTGTCAAGCCAATAATCTACAATAAGTTAAGTTTTAAGTTACCAAGTAATTCATTTAAATAGGGGGACACAACTGATGACAACAGAAAGGTGAAAAGGATTGAATTTTTTCATACGTAACCAGACTAAAACTAAAATAATAAATAAAAATAGTTGGTTTTAGTCAAGCTGCTAAACATAGTACTGAAAAATTTATTCAGAATTTAGATGCACTTATATTTTGAATTTAACTTACAATTTACATTAAATTAAATAGTAAAAATTCAAAAAAAGATGCAGGGTTCGTGGGTTGTAACATTAATTAGTATTATTTACACTGTTTGAAACAAAATTTCAGAAAGGTTCTAGATTTTTATGTTGACCCAGTAAAACCAAAATAAAAATTTTGAATAGTATTGAAGATTTACAAAAGTGTTTTTATTTTTGCAAAAAAAAAAAAAACAACTGATACATACTCATTGTTTGATTACAGACTCACTGGTATGCTGCCCACAGCATGTGCGGTATTTCCACAATTTAGGTAGGCGATACCATGAATACACTTAGTTAAATTACTACAGATTTTTAAAGATTAGGTGTTTCATCGTGTGTGCCCCGAACAACCTTTTATCTATTAAATATTTTAAAATTCTATTTTAATGAGTCATTCATAAAATGTTCATACACAAAGCTTCCTATATACAGACACAATTCAATGAGTTATTTGTTATCAAAATAAATAATTGCCAAAATTATTATTAACAATAATATGAACAAATATTATAACTTATAAGTAACTATAGTTGTATAGGTAATTGTTTGTATAGAAGATAATTTTGCAGATATTTTGAAAATAAAGAACTTATTGAATTGTGCCTGTATAAGAAAATTTTAAGGAAAATCTGCCCTATAAAATGGCTCTTTTGAATTTACAAGGTACTGAAAAAACAAAATTTTATTTTTTACTTTAATTTAGTAAAAAAAAAAAAAAATGACTTACTAAAATAGTAACAATTTTCCAAAACTAAATTTCGAAAATAAAAAGTTATTTCCAGAGCACACAGTGAAACACTCAATGTAGATAAACCTCGTGTAAAACTATAGCCTGTTAACACTATTTATTTTTTTTCTTTTCAGTTCTGTTAAGTCCAGTACATTAGAAAAGTATGATAAAGAAGCTTATAATCAAATAAAAAAAAAATTTTCAACTATTCCAAATAAAGTATACTTCAATAAAGGATTATAAAAAATGTTCTATTATCTTATCTTATTATATATCTATTATCTTGTATATGATGTATATTAACATTTAGGTTTAAAAGAAATAAGCCCCCTCAAAAATAGTATATAATATATATAAAATGAATGATTTATTGAAATTTTAATTATTATTTGATTGTTAAAAACTAGTAAAACATTTACTACAAAAGTTAATTGTTATTATTTAAAGATTATTTTTTAAGGTTTGATTTTATTGCGTTTGTATCATTATTTTTTTGTAAATTATGCATTCATAGTGGCAACTTGGAGGGGGGCATTAGTGCCGTGGGCTTAGCCCACCCACATTTTTCTGTAACCTATCTATTTTTTTCCCAAAGTTTCTCAAGAGCTGCAAAGTGCAAAGCCCGCCTGATCACTATTATTTTAGACAATTAACCCATCCACAAACTAACAGAAGACTATGTTTGTGACTGATGTCCAGGAAAACACTTAATGTTACCTTTAATTTTGTTTATTGTACAGTACAAAGTATTACAAAGTAGATTTACTAAAAAGCAACATACTATATAATGGCAACAAATTTTCCAAACATATTTAAAACCTATTCAAAATTACATTACTTTAGATGAAGTAAAACAAAATATTTAAGACATAAACAATTGCAACTTGAAAAAAAAAAGCAATAAGATCACATAATAATAATAATTGGATTAAAAACAAAGCTTTCAATTTTACCTTTGAAATACACTGTAATTAACAAAATTTTTAAAAACAAGTTATAACTATGAATTTATAAAATCTTCTTTGAACTAAATACTAATATTTTATTTGAGTACTTTGAATACTTATTAATAGTTTTGTAAGATCATATACAAGGTCACGCAGTTTAAAGCTATGTAACAAAAAAAAATACTCTTGAGACAAGTACAACGTTACACGAATAACATACAATAGCTATTATTTAATACATAGTTGCTATACAAATGCTTAGACTTAACAATTAAAAAAAAAAAAAACCAGGGTCTAAATTAATCAAGCACAAAGCAAAAAATATTATCAACTAACAAACACTACATAAATTCTTTACATAACTTGTTTTAAGTTTGTTGCTATCATAAACCAATAAATAATATTAAAAAATAAATAAATATTTCTTTAATATACTAAATTCTAATTAAAACAAGATGTTTACAGATTGATGAATTCATTAGTTTGGAAGGCCAATGGCACTGTTATCTTAACGTTTACAATTATATATTTTGACTTTTTACAGTCAATAGGGTCAATGAACAAACATTTACCATCTGTGTGCAGTACATCTAATGGAACACAATAAGGTTGCACTTGCCCAGTCCACGATTGTTCTTTGCCATTGCTGTTATGAATAAATCCGAGTGTTAACACAGCAGTAGCTGGAAACACTTTTGTATAATCCCCACACGACGAAACATGCTGAAACCAAGAAAATATCATAAATTCCATAAGTTTTTAGATAACAATGGAAGATTGTTCACAGAAAAAAATACTTGAATTGTGGCGATATAAGTAAATCTGACATATGTAACGGTGATTATATAAATAGTACTTTGCACAAACTGTAAATGAGTAGAATAATGTGAGTTACGAACGTCATCGTATTTAAACACATGAGTGATTGAATTTCCATAGTATAACATTTGCTGGTGACACTGAAAAAAAATCCATAAAAGAAAATTGTAGATGTTAAGAGAAGTAAAAAGACACATTATTCAAAAATTGGTACATCAAATACTCCAATATTACACACAGTCGAGTCAACTTAAAAGTTTTTAGTACAATGATAGTCATAGAAAAAAAATTTATTTTATTTTTGGGTTAAGGCACGTCGTTTTCTGGCAAAACTAGTGTAGTCTAGTGGTGCATTTCTACAATTTCTTTATAACCGCAGATAAAATGTAAATTAGTATAATTCATTTTTCAAGAAAACCACACAACATATTATTTCGGTTATTTTTTTCGATGGATAAAAATATCTTTAAAGGTGCTTGTTTTGCTGATTTTTAAATTATATCCAGGTATAGTAAAGTATGTTTTATAATTTTTTTTTTTTCTTCCATTTGATCCAGGAGCGTCAGTGCTACGAATTTCCTATTACTTCCCCAACGCCACCATCCTAAGACCAGTGAAACGACTGTGACTCAGATCACTGGCCTACTTTTTCTCTCTAGAGAGTGAGTATTGACCCTCTCTCTAGAAAGGAGCGGTCGTGGTGCGCATTTAGCCCTCTCTTTCACCCGATTGTCATCCTCCTTTCAGAGGATGATGGCCTCCACAATTGTCACAAAGGCGTGGCGTTGATGCATGGCTGCTGCCATGATGCGAGCCTACTGTCCCGCGTTATCAGGGAGGGTGCTGAGGTTAGGACCGCATAAGAGGTCCTGAACGTCCAGCTCCCTCACCACTCGTCCGCCCGGCAATGGACACAAATTAGTTCTCACACCATCCCAGTGTTCGCACTCAAAGATGTGGCACTGTGTCCGCCAAGGCAAGACAATAGAAGCAGGCTGCAGTGGGAGCTCTCCTGCGGCAGTACAGATAATCCCAGAAGCAACCGTGGCCGGTGAATGCCTGGGTCAGTGCGTAGGTCATGACGACCGCCGCCCCAACCAACGCCCAACATTTGGCAGTAGCCTAACCTACAAACTGTACAACTTCAATCGTACACTTATCGCTGCAAAATCTAGATATCTGGAAAACAAGCACCCTAGAAGTGGTTTTACTCTTTTTTCTAACAAATTTTTAATTGGCCAATTACATACATTGAAAAGTGTGTTTGTGGTGTTTTGGTTTTTATCAAATAAATTTTAGCCGCACTCATAACCAGGGCGTTTTTTAAGTAAGTTTTGTGTGGCCAAAAGGCCACATAGTGACCTTGTTTGGCCACCCACTTTGAAAATTTTGGCCACAAAGACAGGTAGAGAGAGGGACGAGGGGCGATAAAAACATGTACACAGTGCACAGTGTTTGTTAAAAATTGAGCATTGGCCACGTAGTGCAATTTCCTTAAAAAACGGCCTGCTCATAACCCATAAATTAATGTTGCCTAGAAAGTTGAGAAAACTTTGTCTTTAATATGGTTGAAAGAACCAGATAAATTTTTTTTCATGCAAATCCTTTACTCTTTGCTCCAAGTTTGATTTCTCAAATTTCATGACAGTCCTGACTCAAGATTAAATAAAATAGAATATAATTAATAAATACTGAGAATGAAGACAACAATCTTATCTGACAGTTAGAATTGGTGCCACTTTGGTTGGAGGGCTTTCAAATTTTATATCAACTCAACATACTGTTTCTTATTTCCTACTTGTAAAATATACAATAACTTACTAGCAACAAAGAACTGAAATAAAATTAACTTACTGTAAAAATATGAACATACAATGCTGCAGAGTGGGAATGCCATAAGCAACCTGTAATTGGACAAGGAAGCATGAATGCAACTTCCGCTACTGTTTGGTTTATCCCACCTAAATTAAATTGTTTATCTTGTTCGGTATTTTTACTTGGCAAAGATTCATCAACACTCTGAAATTTAAAAAGGAATAATTAATTAGCAATAGTCAAACAAGACATATATTTCAGAAAATTACACTTGACTCATAAAACTGCAAGGTTTGAATTACTTCACTGATGGAGTCCGGTAACTGCATAAATTGAATGTTGTTTGTATCAATATAACTTTGTAAAATATTATTTTCTACCAATGTATCTTGCAATCCTAACAGAGAACCCTAAAATAAATATAAATAAATAAACTGTAGTAACTGGAGGTGGATATGGATCACTGTGGGCCGCTGATTAAGGTATTGAGTTAAATTTAAAAGTAATATCTTATTCAATTATTGCTAACTAAATTTGGAATCGGCTTAAGATAAAAATAAGTCAATTTTAATACTAAATTACTTAATATTTACCATTTTTGTTATATTATTAATATTACAACCACAATTATGTGAAAGTTACCAATTAATTTGAATGATTGATGGAGTTATTGCCACAATAAAATTTATAAAATAATACTAATGTCAATATTAAACACAAATGTCAAGCAATGTGTAAAAAAGTCTAGGTTATTATTAAGCTAGAAGTTCTTTAAGCTTTAATCTGAAAATTAACAGTTTTTGTACAAAAAAAATTTTTAAAATGCACTAGATTAAGTATCTAGTATACTATTATAGTAGTGTAGTATTATTTTAATAAAATTACTAATTTCATTGAACTATGAAACAACAATGTATGTTAGTGTTAATTCAAGGAAACTAGGTATTTTCTAATGAAATAGATAATAAATAGTAAAAAAAAAAAAAAAAATGCATCACTGTACAATTAACATCCTTCACAGACACAAGTTTTAACACTATGCAAAATGTTTTTAAATTATTTACATCATCAAATAAATTTAATGTTTCACAGTTCTGTTGAGTGCCGTTTGTTTCATTATCAGTTTGGATCATTTTAGTCAATAGTTGATCAAAACCTGGCATGTCTTTTTCAATTGCTGATTGGTTTCTCAAAGTATTACCAGTATTAGGTCCCTTAATTTCGTTGATTGTATTATTCCTAAAGAAAAATGTCAGTTAGAAACAAAAGTAATTAGAATAAACAAATTGTACGCTTATATTTACATGTTATAATTATTAGAGTTGTCTAAATCAAAACTTGCATTAACATCGACATCAGCCAATTGTGGAATATCAGGAAATGATTGAAGACCAGGCAGAAGGAAACCATTTACAGGTATCGACGGTTTTGCATGAGTCACATTTACAGGTATAGAGGGCAACACACTTGAATTTTTAAGAGAACTATTGTTTTTCCATTTTGTCTAAAAATAAAAAATAATATTTTATAATATTAATCAGACCATGGAATATATAAACTTACTTAATAAATATTTTGAATACAAAATGTGTAAAAAACTTATAATAATAGGTAGATTAAATGATTTTGGCCTGTTGTTCTAAAAGAGTTTTGACAATGAATGAAATTGTTGATCTTTATATAAATATTCAAGACACATAAAATCAGAACTAAAATTGACAATTATTTAGGAACATTTTTATATTTTATGAAAATCTTATAAAAATATCTTATGAAAATCAAATAGACTGAATTAGTGCTTGGAAATTTTTTAAAAAAAAAAGTTTCTTCTTTCCCAAGCATTATACAATATTAGTATAATATAACTTTAGATATTTCAATAGCAGAAATTAATTGAAAGAAATCACGCTACCCAAAATATTGAGTTTAAAAACAGATATTAAAAAGGAAAAACAGATGAAAATTAGTAAGTATTTTAAAACTAGATATAATTGTATTGAATTCTACTTTAAGATAATACAAGCTATTAACCTATAAACTCTACTTATTACTTAACTAATGTCTATAAAACAATAAAATAATACCTGATTATAATAACCATATTTTTCATCCTTTAAAATCAGGTTGTTAAACCTCGATCTATCAGTTGAAAGCAAAACACTTCTCAAACGTTGACATGTAGACTTAGCAATTGGTGGTTTAAAGACGATATTTTGTGAAGAGCTGGAAGGGTAAACCTAAACAAATTTTTTTTTTTTTTATTAAAAAATTAGGTACTTGTCTAAAACTTTTATAAAAAACCTGTTGATTCAATAATATTAAAACATAATGATATATTAATATACAAATCAATTTAACAAAACAAATACTCAAAACTATGTTAGTATAGTACGCAGGAAAAATAACTACTTATTTTGGAGTATATGAGACCATACAAATAATACAAAGATATACAATATATTTTACAAAGTTGAACTTAAATTGACTTTATTAGGATAAATCCATAATGCCTATAATAAAAGACCATACATTAACTCTACCTACCTATAATTTTATTGACATTATAGTATTTGAAATTATCATACTTGAATATCAGTAGTAAGTACAATGATACAAAAATGGTTAGGTATAATGGTACAAAAACAATTTCTAAACATAGTTAATAATTAATTTTTATGGATTTTTCACACATTTTTACATCCAAATCTTGCAACCAAGAAAATTTCAAAAAAAATTTGAACTATTCAAACATAATATATGGATAGCGACCAATTAGTTTTAGAGAATATGTGATGATTGATGATTTATCTCAATATTTTTATACAATTAACATAAAATCTAACTTATCATGAATTTTATATTGAAACTAATAACTTTTATAGTCTCTACAGACTCAAAAATAATTTACTTTTACACTTAATTACACAAGTACGTAAAAAAGTAATACTTCAGTAATGATCGGTTCATATTTTAACGTTTGGTGATCTGGTTCAATTGTATTTGGCATCATTTTCTTAATTGGTATCACAGGTTTCACATCCACAGGATCCAATGTACTCTTGGGCATTGATAACTGAATAATTTGGGATTCCAAAAAATTATGTTTTTTTGGTCTTCCCACACATCTTTTTGAGCATTCCGACTTTATCATTCTTTTATTATTGATCATGTTTAAAATAACATTGAACTCATCCTTTAAACCCGATTTATGCAATCTGAATAATTCAATATACTCATCTCTCTATAAAAAAAAAATAAATAAACAGTATGTAGTTAAAATTCGGGTTAAAGAATTTGTAAACAGATTGGTTTTTTAAGACATCAGTAAAAATTGTAAAGTATAAATACATTGGAATGAAAAAAGTAAAAAATTTTGAATAAGAAGTAGTTAAGGAAAATAGTTTCTCTTGGATGTTGTATGTTAAAACTAGATGTCACATCTACTTGTGTATACTCGTTTTAAAACATCCTAGAATCACAAGGGAACATATTTTACTGCTATTTTAGACTCCATTCTTTGTGACACAAATCTTACCACTACTTTAATATTTTTAACAATCAAAAATCAACCTAAGAGCAAACTAAGCAAACTAATGTGTACCTACTGAAATGTACAGTCTCCAAACATAAATAATGGAATCCACCAAAATAATAGAGAATCAAGAAGTTTGGAAACAGTAATTTTTATAGTAAAATCATAGTAATTTTGACTTATTAATACTCCATTTTTTTTTTTTTTTTTGGAGGGCATGTGTATCATACCTAATACCTAACTGCGTGCAGCTGGACAAAATGTTTCCCACTTAATGACACACTACAGCGGTTGACAAAAAATGCGTGGCCACTGATTGTAGCGCAGAGCACTAACAATTTTAGTGACAAATAATAAATGCTAAAAAAACCATAATTGTAGTGAGAAATCGGGAGGAATATGGGTTAGTATTGATTTTAAAAAGTAAGTCTTCTCCCAAAAACTAAGTACATAGGCATGTATAGTTAGTTCTAATCAAAAAAATTTTTAAATAAAAACAAAATGTTTTTAAAATTATCTTTTTAAAGAATTCAAATCTATTTTTGGAGTCTATAAATTATAGTGCATCAGGATATTAATCGGTACGATAAAAATAGAAGAAGGCTATGAAATCATTGCTATTTAACATCACCCAACACCTGTTTTCTTAAATTATTTCATAAAATCTTAAGTTTTTAACAATAAATAATTAATCTTAGATATTGTTTGGTTAAAAAAGCATTGAATCCAACTTAAAAAAACCGTTCAAGTACTTGAGGAAACAGTGACCATATTTTAGTTAAAAATTAAAATTTAGTGGATTACTAGAGAGTTCACTGATCCCCTTCCCTATTTGAAGGCCTTGTATCATGTCTATTTCTATTATTTATAGTGCTATAAATATTTAGAATCCTCTGTACAAAGTGACAAAAGCTTTGTAGTAGACGGTTTGAATGAAATGGAAAGTGTCAGTTGTTGATCTGATAAGAGAATTCCAATTTAACTAAAAGTTTCGAGTTTTGGAAAAAAAAAGACAAAATATAAAAATGAAAAGAAAATAAAGGACATAGAAACCGTGAGAAATTTAGTTTTTGAGTTTTTACCAAATATTTCTTTTTATTTTTTATTTTAATAGCTAAATTTTTAATATTTTGGACAATTTATTATCGTGTATTAATAATTGTTAGAAATGGAATAAAAACTAAAATTACATGTTTAAAATGTGTATAGGTCCCTATAGGGCTATGTTACAACTTGTAATACAGTATATACCTAATACATATAATTTATAAATTTTACTGAGATAAAAGTTAGGTAGGTGTTGGAAAGAGGACGGATAAAGAGAATAAAAAGGAAAAGAAATAGATAGGTTATACATATATTAGTATATGTTAAGTAGGTAGATATGTTTTACCAATAGTTTAAATTATAGATAGGAGTTATTTTATTATATTTTAATTATTATTTTGGAAGATATGATCAAAATACTAAAAAAGGATTATGTCACAAACACGTTTTTCATAGTTTTTCCCATTTTTGCTTAGTTTTTGGACTGTAACTATTTCAATTTTGAACACGCATATCTACAAACCCTCAAGTACCGTGCGATTAACTACAGCTACCATAAACCACGTATGAGGGTGTAAAGATTGGAGCATATTTGAAAAAGTCATTGTGGTTTCAGTACGTATAAAAAAATTAATGATTACCTAAATAAAAAAAAAATAACACATCTTGTGAAAACCATTACATTCTTTACATTTTACATTCTTTCAAAAGAGCGTAAATGCGCGCCGAAACAAAAGCTGTACCCGTGGAAACTTACCAAATTACGTCGTCAAGCGTCCTGCGTGGCAAGTCCGCCTTGGACGGGGCAGCCGCAGTGACGGGGGCGAGAAAATAAAAAAAATATAACGAGAACCGTGAAAAGAAATAAAGAAACGGTGATATGATTTCAAACCGAAAAGGTGGAGATTGGCGAAACCATTACACAATGCGGCGAGTAGCGAGTGGCGAGTGCAGGTGACGGTTAGGAACTTAGGTTAAGGCCCGGCGCACATTGAGACGCAGGCGACGCAGCGCAGTGTAGGTCAGCGCAGCGTAGGAAAAACTGCACTACCTTAGGTGAGCGCATATTACTACGTAGTTTTGACGTTTCACCGTCAGTTGTTGTACACAGTCACAAGTATGAGCGATAATATGATGGAGGAAATTTTAATAAATTTAAGTTCTGAATCAGATTCCGATGACGAATTTGATGAACTTATTTTGTTGTATTCGTTAAGTAAACAAAAAAAAACGTGGAGAAGTAATTTTATGAAGAAAAGACAAAGTCACGGTGAATTCAATTTGTCGTCGGAATTTTCTGACAAACAATTTTTGAACTACTTTCGCCTGGACCGAAATCAATTCAATGAAGTTCTTAATTTAATACGGGATACTATTTATTCATTTGGGTGTAATGCTCAAAAGCCGATTGATCCTGAAGAAAAACTAGCAGTATTAGTCGGTATGACTAGTGTCATATAAGACTTTATAATGTCTGACAGCTTCGATTAAAGTCTCTTCCATGTTAAATGTTAAAAAAACTTGACTTTTATTAACAATTTTATTAACAATTTGAATTAGTTTTTAAGTTTTTTTTAATTTAAGTTTTTTTATAATAATTGGTAGTATCCAAAGCTCGTGCACGTGTGCAGTAATCTGTGTCACGAACACTGCGTGACGCAGGGCAACACAGACACAGCACTGCTCTGCCCTGCCCTGCCTCCCAATATGCGCTAGTAAGTTCTAACTAATAGATTACAGAAAACTGTGCTGCGCTGACCTACACTGCGCTGCGTCGCCTGCGTCTCAATGTGCGCCGGGCCTAAACCTCGTCGAAGAAACCTGTCGGAGTACAAAAGTTATGTTCGGTTTATCGCACACAACAGTGAAAGTCTCGAGGAGACCGGTTTTTGTGCCCGTCGAGCTCTAAAAATACGCGTGGCCGTCGCGGGAAACCCGTAAAACGGTGCGCGGGTAGCGCACCTGCGCGGATGAGCGTCGCCAGCAAGCAGCCCTTATCTGTTCGCCTAAACTAAATGCGCGTCCAATGTCCACGTCTTTTCTCCAAAGCAATTATTATAAAATAATAATTAACGACCATAAAATACCAAAACATTGTTGTAAAGGTAATTGTCACAATAAATGCCAAGATAAGAATAACATTGTTGTATTTTGTATATAGTTATATAGGTATACACCAACGTATTTCAAACGAAAACCTTTTTTATAAAAAAAATAGATTTTGAACGAAGCAAAGAAGCTATTGATTTTACGAAGACATTTTATTAGATTCTTAGCGAAGCGTGGAAGGAAGCTATTGGTATAACTGTTTTTTGTTTTTTTTTTTTGTTGTTAACAACAAAATCCTACCAGAAAGAGTGCACCGATTACAACATACAGTACATTTTCTTATAGCAAATTGTATCAAGATGGCATTGTAGAGAGGGGTCAGTTTTTGATTTTGTCAATAGTTTTTTCAACGCGACGGGAAAAACCACCGAAAAATTGCAAAAAAATCGCTAAAAACGGCATTTTGTCAATACCGCGAATAGAATGAAGAAAATAGCTCAATTTTTTGATCTACCGATATTGGTTTTAAGATTTTTAACGGCATACTTATTAGATATTCATTAAAAACGCATATAGTTATTTCTCCGTAATTAAGAAAATAATCATTCTATCGTCTTAAAATTTTTAACAAAAATATATCTTTCATCTTTGTACAGTAGAACCACGATAAAAATAAGTCTCATTCAATTTTTTTGTTAAATTTTGGTTTCACCAGGAAGTTTACTTGACAACTAAACTCACTCAGAATCGTTTTAATAAGGGCGATGATTTTTCATTGCTTTCCGATATTAAATAATACGTTTGAACTACAACTTCCAAAACAGTGACCCACCCAAAGCGTGATCGCTACTCCGTCAAACTACCCACGCGACCCAGAGTGATCCCGGTTTTTTTTCTTTTTCTGTCACACATAGCTCCTAGGGATATTTACTCCAATCTTAACGGTCGAAACGTTTTCCGAAGGCCAACTTATATATCTTCCGTGCAGTGAACGTTTTATACAAATTTTCAATTTCAAAATAATCAAACTCTAAAAATAAAAACATTTCGAAAAACTGGTAAAATTACAGCAAACGCGATTTTGATAAAATAGTTATTGTTTTATGGTCATAAATTCCGTCATAATGATTTCTCATACTTAAAATTTGAACATAATGTTTAAATTTTAAGTCACGTTATTATTTCCGTCGCGGATAAACATTTTATTATTCAGTAACCGTATTTTTCAATTCGATCTTTAGTTACCTTCAAGTTTCCGGGCACGGACAAGGTTTCCTTGGCGTATTTTGCCAGGTTCCAGTAGTTTAGCTTTGTCACGAACGAATACTCCGTCGTTCGACTCATCTTTCAGTGGTCGTCGCGTATTTGGTAAAATCGCAAAAATCAAAATATGCAATACGGCTCAGCCGAGTAACACAACTGTATAACGACCCCGACGGCCGACAGGTTACAACGGCTCACGCTGCACGCTTACCCAACGTGAAGACCGCTTAGCTCACTGACCAGTGTTGTCAGGTAAAAATTTAAATAGTATCAAAAAGTTTCGACGTATGGCTGAATATCTCCAAATCTCCTTATCAGTCTAAAAATTCCCACATTTCCTACCGAATAATCGAAAAATTCTCATATTTTTGCCATCCGAAAACTCATTTATGAAATCCAACAAAACATTTATGAAATCCCCTTTTTGCCTTTTTAAACTTCGGAAAACCCTAAGGTGGTGAAATATCCCCACACCTGGCAACATTGTCACTGACGCAAAAACAGTGAAAAAATAAACATCAATTTTATTTTGTTTGTTCGGCCATATTTATTTATAATGATTTCTCAGCCAATCGCGTGGCGGTTCGGATTCGTCGGTTGGGCTGTTTAGTAGTTGGAGTTTGCGTATTTGTTTTTTCATGGCGTAAACAATAATCAAAATACAATATTTGTGAGGAGAGGGGAACGCTGAAATCCGCAGATATCGTCCGTTAAAAATCCATAAATAATAAAAAAAAATACTTTTAATATCTATGGATAAATCTGTAACTATAACACAAATATAAAAATTGTATATCTGTAGACCGTCCACGATTATCATAGAACCACAATTATGAATAATTTATTTATAATTGTGCATAGATCTTATATTAAGATCTATGGCAAAAATGATTGAAATATCCAAAAAAAAAAACTCTAAATAAGTAAAAATTGGGTTCTGTGCTAAATCTTTAGAGAGATAAAATTTTACCATTCCAAGCAGATAAATACTACAAATGAATTCTCGAAATTCTGTAAGTACCTACACAACAGTCAGTAAAACGAACAATTTCGAGTCAGATAAATAATTGAAAACCAAACTCGAAATTCTGTGCTCAACAACCTGTATACAACAAGAAAAAATAAAAGAATTCCGAGAACGGAGATCGCAGAGCTTTAAAAATTATCCATGTTCAAGAATGCATTTTGTCTTCTTCCCAAACTTCTTTTTCCTTGTAATATAAGCTGGGGTAATTTGTATCGTTGATTATTCTTCAATATATATCCCCATGTATTCTAGCTTCCAATCTTTTATTGTCGTTAAAAGTTCCTTCTCTTTTCCCATGATTGTTCCCAGTACACTTTCAACTTTGATTATAGTAATCCGACATGTCCATGACATTTTTAGCATTTGCCTACATGACCACATCTCAATAAAACTTTAATTTTCTTACACATTAACTCTGTTAGTGTCCAGGTATCGACTCCATATTGTAATACAGAGAACACACAATCTGATTTTTGTAATCGAGACATTTTACAAAATACTTCCCAAGCTCTTTCAATTCTGCACTTAATTTCTAATGAAAGATCTTAATCATCACTTATTATTGTTTTGAGGTAACTAAATTTGTGTACCTGCTCTATACGTTGGTTTTTTATGTCCTACATTACGATTCTTTGATACTATCATAAACTTTATTTTCTTTATGTTTAGAGTGAAGCCATATTTCTCACTAACTTCTACTACCTACTCTGTCCATTAAGTATTGCAATCCACCAATGTTATTTGTAAAAATTACAGTATAATCAACGTATACCTGATGTTATTTAAACATTCTCCATTAACTCCTGTTGATGAATTCCTAGAATATATTGAATAACAGTGGTGAAAAAACAGAGCCCTAACTCACTCCCTGCTTAATTATTACATCTTCAGAGAGTTGCGGTATGACTGCTGTTGCAACATTGGTTGAACCTATTTACCTTCTGTTTTAGGATTAATAAAGCAACATATTTGGAGTGGTGTATCCTTTAATTTTTCAAAATCAATGGAGTTTCTTCGCTTTTACGCCCTGTCGACATAGTTTTTACCTTTTTTTGTTTCAGAGCACAACGCATAAATGTAATAACGTTCTAAAAGGCTGTTTTTTAACTGAGTCGTCTACACACATAATTTATTATATTAATGATCTTCTTTTTTACCGTTATCGTGATTGTAAGTAAATTAGTAAAGTGGGACTTTTAGGGCTGGATACTTGTCATAATTTTAGACTCACGTCTCGCGATAACACTTGCATTTAATTGCTCAACAGATGGTAAATAATTATTGCACCAAGTCTACAGACTTCTATAGTCTATACTAATTACTAATTACTAAATACTTAATATACTTGCACCGTAGACGTATAAAGATTAGTTAATTATATATGTCTTTACTTAGTTCTATTTATAGCATTGTATAAGAAATAAAGAATTTCTTATACCTACTATGATTTATATATATACTGTATTATATATTGTATATAATGTTATTGTTACTAGAACGACTAGTTTAAATAAAAATTTTATTTGTCAACATGGTGAAATTTAAATATTTTTCCTAAGCGCCCTAATCTGATTTCTAGAGCTAATTATAGTAAATTAAGCTCTTGCATTTATACCACAGAATAAATTTATACCTACTATATTAGTGGAAGAATAAGTTATAATTTTAATACTTACTTATTATCTAATATTGATGTAACATATTGGTATTGGTAGGTACTGCCACAGAATATAGATCCAATTTTATTTATTCTGTGGTGTTGCTATTACTGTCACAAATTAATAATTTTCATTATTACCTATGTGTTATTACTATGTAATATGTTTATTGTTGTCTATTTTATGATTTATTTGGTATTTCTGTAAAACTAAAATTTGTATCCTGATATTAATATTAATGGTATCGACAGTAGTTTTGCTACCATGTTATGCTACCAATGTTAGGTATGACCGCGATTGATGTATCGGTATGTATGTATAGTAAATATTTAATATTAGAATCTATTGTTTAATTATAGTTTTGTCTTTTCACTTTTGTCTCTTAATTTCTTAGGAGATGAGTCAAACATCTAAAAATATTCAATCCTAACCGTATATTAGTATATTATAGTAGTGTTATATGTGTATAAAATATTAAAAAATAAATTTTTTTTTAAAATGTTAAAGTTTTTATCATGTTTCAACTTTTAGTTTCAAAAATTCATTATTGGATGGTCAGCTGTGGTCACAACCTTTGACCATTTAAGCTTATATGTTTAATTTTATAAGTTTATGACTGAGTTTATAAAGTCGAAGATCACAATTTACAATCGCTGTAATGACGTCCGTGGTTATAATATAAAATATAATGAAAGGTCTTTCACAATTCACAGCGTTTTCCATAATTGAATTCCAAACGTCGCTGTCATCTATTCTGTGTTAGAGTGCATAGAGGCAGCCGCATCTGTTAGTTGATCTTTAATCTTTAAATAAGGCACTATAAAAGTATAGAGCCTTACTTTATTAAAGATCTATAATCATTATGATAAATCTGAAATCATAAATTATGTAAATACGTCAAACGCTAGAGAACTCTAGTTTTCTGTGTTTGAACTTCATAAGCAAATTTCAAAAGTTGATAAGTGATATCTATCTGATTTTTTTAGTATCAATAAATATAAAACAAATATGAAACCACGGAATATATTATAAAATTCATCTATTGAGTGTTGACTATTTTTCAATTTTCAATTTTATTTTCTGTGACGAAAGCATTACTCTATGGATGGATGAAACATCAAACAAGTAACAACTAACAACCGTTTACAGAGTACAGATCACGGTTTGTTACTACTGTGGTACAGATTTTACTATTTTAGTATTTAGTATTTACTTTTTGGCAATGGATTAATATAATAACATTATTAATTAATACATTCTTAACGATTCGTAATTATTCTTCTTCCATAGACTCCTTCTGCAAGTTGAGATTTATATTCTGAACATCCGACTATAAAAAAAATAATTATTAATGATTGCAATAAAAATTAATACACGTATTCTAAGTATATTCGTGTTTTTGATCTGATTACAAAATTATTACATTATTATTTTATTTTATTTATTCAAACGTATTATTTAGTTGTCAAAAGAATCCTGAACAAAAATGGACGACGACTACGATGAGTATCGTCGTTGGGATGGCGACGTTGATGTCGAGGTTTGTATTGAATCACTTTTGTGTATGTCTTAATCTTATTTTCAATATATTTTGTTTTCATACTTTAATATTTTGACTTTAGGTATGTTTTTACACATCTGGTTGCTATTTATTATATCTAATGATACTTATAAATTATGTGAATACTTTTGTTTAGGCCGACGACAATGAAGACATATTAGAGAATCCAGAAGAAACTCTGACTCAATGTTTGGAAAAATTCAGCAGTCCTGATTATATTATGGAACCAGGAATATTTTCACAGCTTAAAAAGTAATCTTCTAGTTGTGTTGGTTATTATATTGTTATATTGTAAACTGCTAAGTGGCTGGTTTGTTAAATCAATGAAAAATTGGCCTAGGCCGATCTGTTCTTGTAGTTCACATTTTAGTTGGTATTGTAAATTATTGTATTTGGTTAGTTTTGTTGGTCAAATTTAGATTTTACAAACAGTAAAATAGTTAAAACTAAAAATTTTAATTTTTCTCAAATTTATGTCTATTAAAATTGCCAACAAATACCTGTGTTTTACATACTAATAGTTTAAATAGTTATGTATATTATAAAAATACTAACAAATTATATTGTATTAAAGGTATTTTCAAGTGGGTGGTACTCCAGAGCATGTAATAGAGTTGCTATCAAAGAATTATATTGGCGTGGCTCAGATGGCAAACATGGTAGCTGAATGGCTGATTCTTGGAGGTGTAAATATATATATTTTTTATTTTTTATGCATCATTAAACATTAATTAAAACAATAATTAGGATTGGCATAAGTAACTAATAACTCTGAAAATATGTAGGAGACAATTTTTAATTTCTTGACTTGCACATATTGTATCCTTACACTTTTAGTTTTGAGTTTAGTCTCAAAACTTTTATACAATTAAAAACTATAAAATTTGTCCTTGACTTTTGGTTTATAGGTGTTTTTAGTTTGTTATTTTTGGCTATATGTTTTAGGTTATAACTTAAAAATTGTTTTAATTCTGAATCCATATAGATTTCCACTCATTATTGAAATAGATAAAGTTCATAAAAATTTCAAACCATCCACACCATTTTTAGCTAATTGTAGAACTTTAACATGTTCATAACTTAGTAAGAGTTACTTAACAATACATGTAGTATTCATATTTAAGACTTAAAACGTTAACAGATTCTTCAAAACATTTTACTGTATGCTGTTGAATAATTTTGGTAATTGGGTAATTTTTTTTTACTCCTATTCTTAATACTTTTTTTTTTGTCTTTTTGTACATTTGTTTGGCAATAATTCTTGCAAAAATTATTTGTCTAATTAGTAATTGATATTTTTACACATTATTGATAATGTATAGTTTTTGTTATTTATAATTAATAATACCTATTATTGGAATGGATTAAGTTAAAATGTCATTAAAGTTTCAAAACATTTAGAGTCAAATTTAAAACTTTAAAATGTACATTTTGTTGTTTATTTGACTCCCTAAATTTACCAATTTAATATAACCATCAAATTACACTTTTCAAACCAGAGACCTATTCAAAGATTTGATCTGACCTATTCCATTCCATGTCTCACCATGATGATTACTATGTAATGGTTTTCTAACCATATTTTGATTTAATTTTAAATTGTATCTTTTAAAATCATTTACTACTATAAATGAATTATTTTTTGAAGGAGTTGTGGTTGGTGAAGTTCAATCGTTTGTTGAAAATCATCTTAAAGATATGGTTTTGAAAACATTTGATCCAAAAAAAGCGGACACCATATTTAGTGAAGAAGGAGAAGTACGTTGATCAAACTGTACACTTGCATTGTTTACAAGTATTTTGTATAATTATACTAACTGTTATAATGTGTATTGGTTTTTAGACTCCAGCATGGTTGACAGATATGATTGAACACAAAATATGGAGATCTTTGATTTACAGATTAGCAGAAGAATATCCAGACTGTCTCATGCTTAATTTTACAATTAAAGTAATGTTTAAAATTAATAACTCATATATTTCAGCAATTTGCGGACATACTGAAATTATGTTTGTTTGTTAATAGTTGATATCAGATGCTGGGTATCAAGGTGAAATCACAAGTATATCAACCGCATCACAACAAATTGAAGTATATTCTCGAATATTGAAAAATTTTATTACAGAGTCCATAAAAACAACTAGTGAAAATCGTCAAAACACAATTCAAGAATGCGCCGTTAGTTAATTGTTTTGTCATATTTACCAATATTGTATTGCAGACAGTCATTTTATTCTAAAACATTTTTCCCCCTAGAAAATGGTATGCCATAGCCAACATACTTACGTATTTACATTAGTAGCACTTCAAGTGTTATCTAAAGAAACTAACGGAGGAGTGAACATGAAGAGATTTTCTCAAGAGATTACTCGTTGTGCTCAAGAAAGGTTTCATATAATTTAATAATATTATGAGATACTTCATTCTTTATTACATCATTAAAATTTTCATTAATTTATCACAGAAACGATGTTACTCCCATTACTATGGCATTAAATGGTGCCGCTCCATATGATCAGCCTTGTGCAGCTTTAAGCTCTATGTTGTCAAGAAATGCTTTAAATCCTGCTGACATTAACGTGTTACATAAGCATTATTCATCGGCTGACTCTCCGCCTGTCAGTTTACTCAGGATACCACAATTTCTTGGTGAGTTTAGTTTATCGTCATGTATATATAAAACTTTTAAAGTAAGTTTTTACGTGTTGCTTATGTTTGTAACTTCATTTTGTTTGTAGAACTCTTAGTTCAGGCCTTATTTAAGCCAGGAATGAAACTAAATCCAGAGTACAAGCCCAAGTATATATATTTATATGCTTATTCGGCTAGTGTTTATGAAGTATTATCTGGTAAAAAAAGAAAAGTTGTTAACAAAGATGATTTGAAGTCTACAATGCAAGCAGTTGATAAAGTTCATAGTATATGCAATATGAATAAAAGTTCTACAGAATTAATTGCTGAAGTGACTACTATTTACCAATGCATCAGGTATAAAAAAATTTATGGTTAGTATTTTCGAATAAGTATTTGAATTAAATTAATGTATACAGGTATCCTGCTGTCGCCGTTGGTTTAATATGTTGGGTTGAGAGTACTGTGACAGAACCAAGTTTCTTCAAATTATGCACTGAACATACACCTACTCATTTAGCACTTTTAGATGAAGTTGTTACATGCCATCCACAATTGCATAACATTATACTAAAATTGTTTGTATCTCTTTTTGAATCAAAACAAGACGAGCTTGAAATTTTAGTGCATGTAAGTAATTGGCTTTGTATTAATTTTTGTATTTAAAAAAAAATTTACTATTTCATTAATATAGTATATTTAATTCGGAGTTAATTAAAACTTTTATGTGGTTGGTTACTTTTTTGGATGTCTTTGAGTTTTCTTTCTTACATTTTGACATCATTGCAGACTTGTTTTTTCTCACATAAATAATATTTAACATTGTATTTTTTTCATTTTTACTATAGTTGGAAATGAAAAAGATGTTACTCGATCGCATGGTGAATCTGTTATGTTGTGGCTGTGTTGTTCCAGTTATAAAGTACATTGAACAGTGCTGGCATCGAGGAGATACAGATATTTCTTTAATACGTTATTTTGTTACTGAGGTAAATAATATTTTTTACTCTATTTTTTTTTTTAATTACTTAATGATTATTTATGTATTTATTAGGCTTTAGAAGCAGTGTCTCCTCCTTATTCAGTAGAATTTGTTGATTTATTTTTACCAATTGTTGAAAACGAAGAAATTACTGGGACAATGAGATGTGACGGAGACAATGATCCAGTATCAGAATTTATTGGTGTGTATACTCAAATTTTTTTAGACATTCAAATATTTTAGATTCCTATTATTTACTAACCCTATTTTGTTTTCAGTACATTGCAAAGGAATGACAATTTAATCATTTAAAGTCATACTGTTTAAAATGAAAAAAATGAAAAAAGTATTGCACTTTTTGTATGCTCAATTACATTTCTTGTAAAAGAGATATTTAATTAACTTAAATATACTATTACTTGCTAAGCTATGAATAATTTTGTAACTAAAAAAAAAAAAAATATGTTGTGTTTTTAAATTGATAAATTACTCATATTTGTGTAGTACATATATATTCAATTTGTGTATTGTTTATATCAATAATTTTGCATTTTTATAAATATATAAATATGTAAATATTTTTTTTTTTTTAAATCAGGCAACAAGTTTTGACAATTTTAAATTTGATCTACAGCAGATTACTAGTATTATGAAAGCTGGTACAAGTCAAGTTAAAAAGTTATTCTATACATATAATGGCTGTGCTGTTCTGGGTTCTATTAGTTCTTTTGTATTGGGTATTTTAATTTGGCTCTGTATAATTTTATGGTTAAATGATTGCTTCAGATAATTGTACATACTCTATTAGACAGACTAAAATTATGAAACAATGTTAATTACAATCATAATTAAACAAAAAAAAAATTAACTAAAAATAAATATCTAAATTAGAAACAAAGCACATATGTAATTTAATAACTTCCATTAAAATATAGATTTTATTGCTGTAATTTATTATTCTGTGATTATCAAATACACTGAATCATCAAGAATGGAGACAGTTGATATCTGTTTCATGTTATGTCACAGCACATACAATGCTTACAAATGTCAGTTCCTGTTTGTACAATGTACAATGTACAATAATGTATGACATTTATTTTAATATTTCAAAAGTTTACATACATTTTGTGAATTTAATTTACCTAATAATATGACAGATGACATAAAATATTAAATGTTTTGTGTGCTAGTATTTTTAAAACAACCATTGAACTTTTTATTTTTATAAGTAATGAACAATCTGTATCATCTGCAACAATAAGCATATAAGTTAAAAGTAACAAATATGACATGACATTTTTAATGAAAGAATAAGAAGTCAAGTCCATTGATGAAAGTTTCTGTAACTATGCCTTTAAAAAGAAAACCATTGCTTTAGGCGTCTTAGAGGATTACAAGGACTTGTGAGAGTGGTTTTTGATTAGTTAATTGGTTTAAGAACCTAGACGGTTGTGCAATCTTTTATATAAGTATTTTTGTCTTGTTGTGCATTTTAGTGTTAATTGTTCAATTGACAGTTGTGTTACCAAATGACTAGGAGCAAACAGACAACACCGCAAATTGATTATTTGGGTAGTAGGCATACTTTTGAAAAACAATAAACCATACTTAAATGAAGTTCTACAAATTATTCAATTCATACAAGTTTATTAAAATAATATGATAAATATTAAACATAAGTATATTGAAAAAAAATTAAGTTATTACAATCATGTAAAAAATAATAAAGAAAATCTTAAATATTTACAATTTGGATATCCGCGGACATCATAAATCCTCTACATGTTTGACCCTGCACAATGCCACGTACGACTGCTTGTTGCTGTCGTCATACCAACCAATTGGACCAATCTCACAGTCTGCGCATATGAGATACTTCAGTCCCGATTCGACAGTCTTCGAGAATCCGATGTTGTCGAACATGTATATGTCCGGTACCATCCAGTAGTCGGACACCATTTCGCTTTCGATGGACTCGCAATTCTTTTTCTGCGCCATGTGCGGAAGGTTGAACTGCCAAACCGAGAAGGTTTTGTGACGTTACCATTGTTATTTACAATAAAACAGTATTGTTGTAACTCACCTCGATTTTTGTGTGCTTTCCTGTGACAGAGGGCAGAATCTTTGACGGACATTTAGTGCAACACACAGGATATTTGTTTTTCTCCGCAGCAATTAGATGCTCGTAGACGTTTTTCACGTCAACCGTCGTCTCTTCGGTCATCTCGAGATCGCTCTCCGATATCACTCCAAAAGAAAATCCAAAAAAAATTAAATTAGTACTAATCAACGGGAATAAACGGCTATCTGGACGATTCCGGAATTTTTTGCAGATTTAACCGTAGCAATAAAACCGACTGATCGCCACGGCCAGTCGCCCCAAATCAACAATGCCGCGATTTCTGTGAAAATTCTGTGCTTGCTTGCATTTGCACATTTTTTACAGTATTTGATTTTTTAAAGATCGTGGTTTTGATAACGTTTGATAAATGATTCTCCGCTAACCCATTGTTACGGTTATTGTTGGTTGTGCAAACTGGTTACCGTTGTGATTTTGATAGCAAGATGCGGTGATAATATTGTTTACGATCTGTGGTGATAATTATTCGAGCCTCGAGACTCAACACTCAAGGAGATGTGTGTAAAAACTATTTGTAGTAGATCTATGAATTTATTACACTAAACGCAGAACGCTCAGTAATAAAATTCCGATCAAAGATCAAAGATGATCGAAGTACAACCGATCAACGGACGTTAGCCGTGTCAAGGACATGAGTTTCTGCGTTAGAGTTTTGTACGTATAATTTTGACAATTCTTTTGTTTTGGGAACAGACATTATCATCAAAAATGGGTAATCGATCGTCGTTGCTTTTGCGCAAAGAGGAGATCGCTCAAATCCGAAGCGAGACGGGATGTAAGTATACACGAAACTCAATGTATTACTTTCTCAAGATCCCGATTTTTATTTTGTAATTTTTCATTTGATTTGACTAAGTATAAATCTACGAGTACCTGCTTACTAGTTCCCAGATATTAATTGTGCACTCATTATTATTCAACAATTTTTTTTTTTTAAACTCTGATTATTCATGTAAGATTATTTAATTACCTATAGGGCATAGACCATACAATCTTAGTACATAAATTAAATTATCAATATTAAAAATGTTGACAAAAAAAGTCCCAAAAATTATACATAGAAAAATTTCAAATAGTAGGAAAAAAAATTCCAAATTGTTTTTTTTTGTAAGATTTACTTACCTAATTAATTTTATTATTTTCTTTTATTTAATTATATAGTTTTTACTTATCAAACTTGCTTGTACTTAATTAGTAAAAAGTATAATTGTTTTAAATTTATTTATTAGGACCTACTGCAATACACTGTGAAATAACTTCTTTTTTTTATACATGATATACTATTTTTACAGCGGAAAGTATGCCGCCATTTTAAAATTAATAATGTAACATGTATTGCTCCAAGTATATAAATATTAAGTATATTGACTTATATTATTAAAATTTTTAGTAAAATAATAAATTATTTAATTTTTGAGACATTTTTTTTTGGGACTTCATTTGAGCCACTCCTTTTTCTGATACTTTTCTCAGAAAATTTTTTTTTGCAATTTAAAACATTCTAGTTTAGTGTACCTAAATTAGCACCTCCCAGTAAGATCATGAACTTATATCATTATATTAAATTTGTAAAACAAATATTTACTGCGTAAAATTAACTAATTTTATTCTTGTGTGGTAGTTAATTGTTTTACAAACAGTAAACTTTTCAACCAGATTTAAATGCACCTTCAGTACATACAATACAATTCAATTTTTGATTATTGATCTGTATAATTATAATTTTTCAGTCACTGCAAATCAAATAGAACGACTGTACAGTAGGTTTACCAGTTTGGATCGAGGCGATTTAGGAACACTAAGCAGGGAAGACCTGTTGCGTATACCAGAATTGGCAATAAATCCATTGGGAGAAAGAATAGTGGATTTATTTCACACAGACTCTGGAAATAATTGTGATCGTATAAACTTTCTACAATTCATGAGAGTCTTATCAAAATTCCGATTAATTAGACCAAATAAAGAAAACAAACAAAATAATGCTATGGAAAAAGTAAAATGTAATACCTATTTATCTGTGGACTAGACATTAATTTTTTATTTGAGAATTTTTAATAACATTAACAAACTGCTCCCTTAATTTCAGTTGCCTTTGATATGTACGATGTAGACAATGATGGGTTGATATCCAAAGATGAACTATTGGTAATTTTACACATGATGGTTGGGGCTAATATCAGGTACGTGTTTTTACATATTTATTTTTGTATTATGGTCTAAATAAGTTTCAACTTTTTTTTTTATCAGTGAAGAACAGTTATCTATTATTGCGGATAAAACTATCTCTGAAGCTGACATAAATGGAGATGGTTTAATTTCGTTTGAAGAATTCAGCAAAACATTTGAAAAGTCTGATATTGAAAACAAAATGTCAATTAGATTCTTAAACTAATTATAAACCAGTCTTATTATCAACACGTCATTCCACATATTATTTGTATATAAAAAAAATGTTTTTAATATTTGTACTTTGTATGAATTGAGAGTTAATTTATATTGCTAATAATTTAATATTTCAATCAAAAGACCAGTAATTTTAATTATATTTATATTTATTTACTAATAAATTGACGCTCATGCATAAGCGATGATGTACATTATATTATAACCAACTTATCAGCATATATATTTTTTTTTATAACCAAGTTATTAATTCACAACTTGGCTGTGTTGTCATATCAACAGTGATAGAGCAATTTTTTTTTAGACAAAAATGGTAATTTATCTTTTAACACATTAATCTGATCTTACATTACTTATGTAATAGAATATTATAAATTATAATATAATAACATATCAAATAAAATAATAATATTGTAGTTTAAAATACTTTCTAGTATCTAAGCATTTGATGAGACAGCCAACTTTTTCAAATGCTCCATAAACAGTTGCAAGCTTACGTCGTCTGTTAAAACTGGTGCTCCAGCATCCTATAGTTTATATTATATGATTAAATCTGTTACCCATAAGTGTAATGATAAATTTTATACTTACACCTCCATAGGCATACATGTTATTATGCGTTTGAGATGGATTAACTTTGCACAGTAAAAATCTTGCCTAAACAAGAATTGTAAACAATACTATATCAGTGACTGTGATATATTGCATAAAAACAATAGACAATTCAGTAATATTTAGAACTAACCTGACTGCCACCTTGTTCAGTGTCAATGTACCGAGGCATCGGGAATCGAGTTTTAAGAATTTCTTGAGCATCATCAACTGGCGCTTGAAGTAATTGTTTGAAATTACTATATTCTGGTCTATTCTGATACTCCATAGCTCTCCATTGAGCAATGGTCTACAATATTATAGATTTTAAACAATTTTGGAATATTTTTTTCAAAATTGTATTGTAAAAAAAAAAAAAAAACAAACAAACCTCTCCATGGAATATTAAAATATGGAAAAATGTATCCATCAATAATATTTTGTCCGGTTGAATACTGCTAGTGTCCAAAAGTACAGGTTCTGGCCTACCATTAAAACTATAGCTGTACAAAATCGGTTGTATCATGATTAAACTTTGGGTGACATCTTCCCGCATCAACATATGCCTAAAAATTGGAAAAATGATTTTTTCAGAACTTTTCAGTAAATTATTGAATAATAATTATTAATTATAAATAAATACTTTTTTTTAAGACTATTTTACCTGTAATATGATGTTTCATCAGGACTGTTGTTAAAAACTTGTAAAAATTGAGACCGTCGAAGATGATACATGAACTGTGGATACAAACTGAAGTTTTCAGGCAACCGGAAACTATTTGGATCATCTTTTTGATATTCACCAAACTTTTGACACTATATTTAAACATACAGATAAGTTTATACTTAAAAAAAAAAAATCATAAATATTTTATTGGTAATCACATTACCAATCGTATAAGCGTGCGATCAGCCCATCGCATGACATCTGGACTATCTTCAGTGTCGGCACGATTCACAACCATACGAGCCATCAAAACAGCAGACGCTTCTTGATCAAATCCTGCGCTCACATGCATCATGTTCTGAACAGGATCTGCCCAACTACAAAAAAACACCTTAGATCCACATAAATAAAATAAACAATTACATACTTTCTAGCCAATGTTGTGACTCTGATTCGTTTGCAACCACTGGAATGTTGATATTGGGTGATAAACTGTATACAACCACGCCCACCTTGCGGTATTGGTGAACCGTGCTAGTTTATAGACAAGTGTACAAAATATATTACTAAATAAATTAGATATGTTAACTTTGTAAACAAAACCGTTTCAAAAATATTTACTTGGTTCACAATTTCAAAGAAAAATGCACATGTTGTATTTGGCATCAAGCTGCACATTTTCCATTGACATGTACCGCCTAACCCTAAATCACATTCAGATACACTAGCATTCTTGATGTTTAGTGACACACATGGACCAATAGCACCCATAACTAGAAAATACAAAATTATAACATAAAATGTAACAGCAGAGCATGCTTACATGTGACTGCTTTCATGCAAGTCTCATGTTAATCTCACACAAAATAATATAATCGTATTCTTATTATATTGTTTGAATTGCATTGTAATTCAATTTTTTCAAACTCTCCAAATTTACAAAGTAAAGTGTTATGAACATACTTATTATAACAAATTGCAAATGTGTTAACTATATACTGTTTAAGTTTAGAAACGTAAGTAAACGGCGAAATACTGCACAAGGGTGGCCTAACTACACTGCACGTCTATAAAGGTATTACGTCAGTAGTTTAGACCAACAGCTGGGGAAAAATAGACGTGGCCTGATCGCAAACAAGAAAACTGGTCAGCACCTACTAAGTTTCTAAACTTGAACAGAGTAAATAGAAAGGTTAATATGTAGACAGGATGTGTACAAAACATAATTCAACTCTTCTTTGCAGTATTCAATCTAATGATTGGTTTGCAGCAACTTCCATGTTTTTCTCTATCACTAGCCTTTCTCTTCAACTCTTGATATGAGTTACGTCCTTGATCCTCCATTATCTGACTTATGTATTACAATCTTGGTCTTCCTCTCTGGTTTTTTCCGTCGATTACTCCTTCTAAGATTAGTAATAGCAGCCCATCGTGTCTTAAAATATGACCTATTAATTTATTTCGCCTATTCTGTATACTCTTCCACATTGATTTTGTCTCCGATACCCTTTCTAAAACTTCTTCATTAGTGATTCTATCAGTCCAACTTATCCTTTCTATTCTGTAGCACTACATTTCGAATGTATCTATTCTCATTTCTTCTCTTTCAATAGTCCATGTTTCGCATCCATATAACATAATGCTCCAGATGTACGTTTTTAGTAGATTCTTCCTGATATTAAGGTCAATGCTTTTTGAAATAAAAAAATTTCTTTTCTTATTAAATGCCACTTTAGCTTGGCATATTCTTTTTATAATTTCCTTTTTGCATCTCCCGTCTGAACTTATAGAGCTGCCCAAATATGTGAAGTCTTCTACTTGTTCTATAGTTTCACCGTCCTTTAATTTTATTCTTGTTCTTATGTTGTTGTATCTACTACATACTAGTATTTTCGTTTTCTTTGTGTTAATTTTCATATGTAAATCCTTTTCCATCACCTGTTCCAATGTTTCTAAAATCTTTTTTAGATCATTTTTGTACTCCGCTATTATTTTATTATCCGCTATAATTCAACTATTATACAAATTTATGTTAAGTGCAATTAATTATCTATTATTTACAAATCCAATTAAGTTTTGATAGCTCTTATACTAGTCCTATTAGCTAAGTCTACATTTAATATTAATAATTCTAAAATACCTTTTATTTCTCTTGATGTTTTTACTTCCACATTAGCATTAAACGCCATTTTTAAGTTATTTTCATGATCTCGTGCTAACACCCTTTGAAACGTTTGTTTGAATAAAGATGAATTAAATGAATCCCCCATGACCATATGACCTCTAGAAAAAAATTAATACATTATAGATTTTTAAAATAATAGTAACAAACCTATTATAATCATTCAAATATATAAACATAATACAAACCCAGTAGAGTTACAACACTGCTTCATTTCCATTAAACCAGTTTGATCCAGTGCACAAGCATATATGTCAATTGTATGTCCATTGGTCGCTGCGCGAACAGCCAGTGTATCATAATGTTTAGTTGCTTTTTTCATATATGGGGCATTGTCTTTTACTATTTGATCGTGTGATCGAATTGTATCAGATAATTTTTCATTGACTACATGGCCCGGACCTTGAGAACATGCTCCGCCAACAAACAACATAATACGCGCACCTGTATGAGGATACGTAGACTGAAATAAAAGAGAGATTATTATTTATTGCATAATTACTAGTATTCTATACAAATGCCTAATTTAAGTTTAATTGGCAATAATAACCAAACAAAAACGGTAACTGCCTGAATAAAAGAAATGTATCTACTTGGCAAATTACAAACTTAAAATCTCAATTTATTACCTCCAATAAACTGACAGCTATTGAAAGTGCCATTCCAGTGCTTCTTAATGGTCTCATTCCTTGTGAAACAGGCCAAGGATCTTTTAAAAGTTCATTCAATAGATCAGACATATTGACATCACAATTTTGAACCGGTTGTATAAATCTGAAAACAAAAATTATGAACACTTTATTACAATAAATAATTAGATAATGAAATGCACTGGAAAAACACCTGTTTGCTGGTACATTAACTTGCTGTTGCTGTTGAGGAGCTCCAGGTTGCACAGTTGGAGCAGCATACTTGCCAATTCCCAATATATCTTGTATTTGTTTAGGTGGCAAATCTTTGGTACCTCTAAATACATATGACTTGGAAATACCTTCACAACCAAGTTCATGAACCTAAAGTTCATTAAGAGGTTATTTAGTTACAGGAATACATTAATTTAAAAAAAATTGTTATTACCTGAACAACGTTTCCAAAAGTAATTAACCCAACAAGAGCATTAGGAGGTAGTAAACTCAGAGACATTTGAAGAGAGTCCTTTAGAGCGCCAAGTTCTTCGTCGTCCATACAAGTATCCACAACAAACAAAAATATAGGTGGCATGGTTTTAGCCCTCTAAGTAATAAATTCCAATGTTATTACTTATAAACTAATAAAATAATACATTAAGAATTAAGATTATTGCAAATCTTACCGTGATTGAATATTCAATAGTGGAAAAGGTAGGGATAAGTTCAGCTGGTTGATGTTGTTCTGAAATTGCTCCATATTGAGGAGGAAACTACAAAATAGTAATTAAAATATAAAGAATAAAAATGAAGACAATATGAAAGAATATAACCCACCGAATTACACTGAAAACAAAAATTGCATATCCACATTTTTCCTCTATAGTCAACTTGACATAAAGGATTTAATATTGCTCGACAAGTATTGCGTGTACATAGTACAGGATCATATTGTATTGGTGGTAAGTCTATACAATTTAAAAAATGTAAACAAATAAAATAAGTAGGTATTATATTTAATAAGTACTGCTGAAAAGTTTACTCACCCGGTCTTTCTTTCAACGGTTGATAAAGACAACCAACCGGCACTACCAGACGGGTAGCTTCCACTCTGCTGGCTGGCCATACGTTCCACGACAGGCGGACACCATCACGCTCTTCATTTTGCTCAATGTACTCTTCGTACGTGGACATGTTTTAATGGTTACTGCAAGCATAAAGACACTAGAGTTATAACGATATTTTTTACTATAATAGCTACTACAGTAGCACAATGTTAAAATCTCTGTTGAGTCAATATTGAGTCAATAGTAATGGTTGGGCGAAATGACCCTTTCAAATTAGCCAAGAATTGCATAAAAAGTGTGTAAGAGACCAAATCTGATATTATAAATAAATAACTCCATATACAATTCAACAAACTGTCTATCGGAAATATTAATGATGAAACATGATGAATGTAGGCAGTCAGATTATAATTTATAACACATAATGTTTGAACGCATTACAATAACGTTATGGTGTACTATAATAATTTGAAATTAAAAGTCGAGTAGAGTAGAAAAAGGAGAAGGAAGCCATTTTGTCATTATAATCGCGTTTTAAAATATAAAACTTAAATCAGTGAAATAAGTCATAAATTTAATAAAATATATATGTACACTTACTTTATGAACATTAAGGGCACGTTAAAAAGCCAAATTTCTTCAACTACTTATAACAAGAATGTTACTTAATAATAATTAATTATTAATTAAGATTTTGCGAAAATACTAGTTTTCGAATAGAAGAACACTAAACAGTGAACACGTCACTTGCCCACCTATAAAAACAGTGATAAATTATTAATTCTATGATACTGTTGTCTGTTATCAAGTTAATCCAGGGAGATCGTAAAGAATCCATCACAATCGGCCATAGAGTACTCTATGGACCAAACCAAAAACCGGGCGAAATGGCCAAAAAACCCATAGATAATACACATAGATATACATATGTATTATCTGTAAAAAAAACCGATTTTTATATTTTAGGTACGTTGGCACTTATCTGTTATCACAAAAAATACAGTTTAATTTTTAACTTTTAGTACTAAAGTGAATGAAACAAAATGTTTTTTTACCAACCCATGCCCGATTGACAATTTTTAATATTTTAGCAGTTTATTTTTTTTGACACAGAACGGTGATGTTATAAGAATTGGTTGGGTACTCATTTAGAATTTATAGCCATTTGAAGTTTATACATTAATTACCTACTTGCCCGCAGGGGGGGGGGGGAGTAATGGAATTATGTCTATATTTATGTTTTATGTATAAGTTCATGACAAAATAAATCTATTCTAATCTTTTTTGTCATGTACAAATAAAAATTTACTCTTAAGATTGTCACTACCGCCCCTGCTTGGCGCTTGTCCGGTAATTTACTTGGGCATAGTTCCTACAATAGGCACCAATCTATTAATTTTTCCATTAATTGTTACTGCTTTTCTCATTCCCTGCATCAGGAATTTTTTAACTCCTTTTATAGGCAAAATGAGGGTTCTTCTGTTTTTTTTTACTAAATTTAGTACCCCCTCTTCGAGAAGGGTTCCTTTAAATTAAACTAGTTAAATGAAAATCGAGTTTAACCTCAAAAGATTGGTAATTACCACTAATTGCAATGTAATTGCATTTTATGAAATTTTGATTATTTTTTTAGTTATCGTCGAAAAACGAAAAAGTCAAAATGTTCGAACATGTTACGATTGACATTTTTATAGGTACGTCGTTAGGATGGTTCATGACAAACAAAATTGGAACCATTTATGACAATTTTAGTGTCATTTATTGAAATTCAAAAATTTTCAGTTATTGTTTCAGAAAACAGAACACCTTTAATTTTTAGTTTGAAAATCTAATCCTGGTTGATACTAATACCACAGAAAAGATAAAAAATTTCATCTACTCTGTGCTAATATTTTAATACGTTCTAAAAAATATACTTATAAGTATTATGTAGTTGAAAATTTGCTCTTGGCATTGTGGTTTCACGTTATTCCATCGTTTTAGTCAGTTTTGTATAATGCGATAGTGCGATAAATGCAAAAATATATAAATGCCTTATTTTGAACGTCTTTAAATTTTAACAGAATATGTAATACAGAACGGATTACAAAATAAATTGCGAGTCGGAGTGTGATTCAACTTGAAGTTTCTAGAAGACGGTCCGCGGCCACACATGATGACGCCAGTTGAGAATACTCTAGAAAGTTCTGGAAGGCTCCAAAAATTGATAACACGGCGTGCAGTTTGGGACCACTGGCGTTCTCGAATGTTCGACATCCAATAAAAATGGGCCGTCCACCGTCGGCCCGGAACAGTCATTTCAAATCATAGGCGCTCTCGTGAATTGTGATTATTTTGATTTTTGAATTTAATCTGCGCCTACTCTTTAAATACGTTAACGTATTAAAATTTTATTACTATTTACAATTGTCGTTTGCAGTTTACACTTCGCCGTTTTTGCAGTTTGCACGGTTTTCTGCTATATATATAGACATCTGTTCCTTTTTCCGTCCGTCGTCGTGTTTTGTCTTGTTGATTTCGGGAACTGTCTAAGGTGAGTTTTTATTTCTATTTTAGATTCCGAGTTTAACGAAGAATGTATTGGTTTTAACACATTTTTTTTTTTTCACTATGTAACTACAATAACTTGTAATGCTCCGATTTCCAAAGTCGGTGCCTTTTTTGATAGGTTTAAACACACAGATAGCACGTAAAAGGGTCAAAGACTAAGCGTTGACTTATTTTAAAAAGTAACAATATAAAAAAGTTTTGATTTAGATTTTTGGCCATAACTTCCACAATAATGATCGGAATAAACTGACACTTCACATAATATTAAAATTTATAAGATACAGGTCTGATACAAATTTCAAGATATTTTGAAAATTTTTGTGCTGGTAATAGAACTTTTATATATTTTTGACAATTTTCATTTTTTTTATTGTTACTTCTGTTTGATAATAAACTGAATTTTTGACAGTAAGTTTTGAAATAATAGTTTGCCAACATGTTAAATACATATGCTTCTTAAAAATTTCAAAAATCCAAAATCACAATTTTTATGTTTAGTTATAATTTAAGATTTTATAATTTTATGTTATATAATTAAATTTGTCATCTGAATCAATACATTTCAAAATAATCCGCCCAGATGTTTCTGAAAGCGTATAAAGTATTGATAAAATGGTATTATACGTGTTATTTTGATTATAACATTAAAATTATGCACTGTTGTAATGAAATAACTTCTCAAATAATGGTTTAAATGGTTTGAATTTTTCATTCATTTTTTATATAAGTACAACTTATAGAATTTTTGGAAATTTTTTAATAAAATTCTAAATACTGAACATTCAATAATTATTCCGTTCTGGTGTTAGTTTTAAAATATAATAATAAACTATATTGTTACCCGCTAAATATTTATAAGTAAACTGAGTGAACTCAGAATTGTTTTTTTCGTTTAATTTAAAATTTAAACTAATAACTTAAACATATTACGAGGCGTCACAAATGTGTAATTTCCTCTTCATGTGTATACAAATGTCAACTGTTTGTAAATTATTTATATTACTTAATGTACATACTGTATAGATTGTAATTTTTCAGATAGTCAAATTTTTTTTCTAAAGGTAAAAAAAAAAAAAAAATGCGTACCTTTACAACATAAAATTTCTAATTAGATCTTCCAAAATAGTGACACATTACATAAACTACCCATGCAACCTAGTGATTTTAGCTTTTTTTGTTCTTTAACTAGGTATTTGAATTAAAAAAATTTAATTTTGTATTTGTTTACCTATTTAAAATTACCTATAAAAGAAAATACCCAAACAAATACTTGTAGTTTCAAGAGTATGTGTGGACTGTGGAGTAACAGACAAATTTATCATTGGTGTAGTTGTGCAGTTATCTGTAGTGTATTGGACAAAGTAACAAATGAGATACAGGGTATTAGATGACGTACCTACAGTGTTGCGTATACACTTAATTAGGTTGGGGAAATTCTGGAAGAAATTGCAATCATTTAGATTTTACTAATTTTGGTGTTAATTCATTAGTACTTAGTATCTACTTAATTTATAGGTAGGTACCTATCTTTTTTGTTTTTGCAATAACTTTTTTCTGTACAGTTAAATTGGAAAATTATCAATTTTGAACTATTTTATACTTGAAAGTTTATCTTATTATACTTATACAATACTAAATTATATGCTTACAGTATATATAATACCTGTACTGTTTTATGTACAGCCATAACCCATAGGCGTAGTTAGGGAGCCAACCCATATCCATAAAAATAGAGATTATCCATTTATGAATCTCATATTTGATATGTTTAGTTTTAATAACATGTCGAGTAATTTGTTTCAAAATAATTTTGTAAACCATTATAATATATTTAATCTTTATCTGTACAAAATTAAATTAATATTTATGTTTTCTTCAAAATAAAATGTTTCATGATCATAAACAATAAGTACCTATTCTAAAAAAAAATTTATTTAGTTATCTTTTTGTAATCCATGAACTAATTAAGTTCAAATTTTTTAATATTATATGAATTTTTTTATGGTTAAAATTTGACAAATGGATGTAAGTTAAATTCTACATCACACGCAGTGTGTCAAACATACAAGAATTTTATTCTGATGAATTACCAAGTGTATACTTTCTTGTTGGTTTTTTGTTTAACTTAATTAGCTAATTTTTTTTTATTCTATAATTATTTTAGATGTCTATCTTGCCATACTTGTTGGAAGAACTCTCTCAACCAAATGTGTACAACCGACACTTGGGTCTTGGTTTGTTTGATGATGATTTACTGGTACCGCGTCACCGTCATGCAATACCCCATTATCCTGCTCTGTTGCAACTACAGTACCCGAGACCACTTCGCTTGAGGTCTGATGCTCAGAGTGGGTTATCCAACATCCAGAATGACAGCAAGAACTTCAAAGTGAATTTGGACGTTCAACAGTTTAAACCTGAAGAAGTTTCTGTCAAAGTGGCAGACGGTTACATTGTAGTCAATGGAAAACATGAAGAACGCAGTGATGAGCATGGTTACATTTCACGCCAGTTCACCAGACGTTACAAGGTGCCAGACAATGTTGATCCTAATGCTATTACATCGTCGTTGTCTTCTGATGGTGTGTTGAGCATTGGAGCACCCAAAAAGGTAAATATTTATTTTTTTTTTTTCTTGTATCTTTTTGAGATTTAAAAACTTATTATCTTTGTATTAATGTGTTTCAATGTTCTAGTTGATTGAAGGTGCCAAGGGTGAGAGGCCCATCCAGATTGTTCAGACAAACCAACCTAGCATCAAGGCATCACAGAACAAAGACAAAGATAGCGGCAAAAAAATGGAAATCAATCAATAATTTTCAAGCCATCGGCTTTTATAAACTTGTTTAAGACTTGAATTTTTTTTAATGTTCCTTATGTAATAAGCAGTAATACATTTTTTTTTTTTTAAAGTTTTTTAATCATTAGAATCAAGTTTTAATAATGTGTTTTGGTCTTATCTTGTTAAGTTCTAAATTTAAGTAAAGGTAATAATATTATTATTTATAAAGTTGACTGGTCTTTTTATTTTTATTTACCTATACTTTTATATTTTACTTGTAAAATTACCGTTGTAGACATACATCAATAAATAAATAAAAAAATTTCCTTTTTTATTTAATTTTTTACTTAAAGACAGTTTTTAAGGTTCAAACTAAATATACAAGTATAACTGTCATTAAGTTGCATGATAGTTAAAGTAGTGTGTCTTAAACTTAATATCATTAATATTATACCTTTTTTAATAACTATTTGAAGATAAAAAACTTTCTCAACTCGTTTATGATCTAATGCAGGGCGCGAAATTTCCACTCACCAGCTCGCCATTGGCGAGTAAAAATTTCATATTTTCATAAATGTAAAATAGTAGTGGCGAGTAACAATTTTAGTCTGGCTAGTACCTTTTGAACTGAAATTTCATGCCCTGATCTAATGATATGTTAGATTGAACTGAGAAATTGCAACTTTTTGACCAATAAATGTTTGGTTAACTCATTTACTATACTATAGTAATGTGGAATTTATGATCTTTGTGTTTGTTACAAAAATTACAGTCACAACTTTAATTTCTTTTGCATTCATATTGAGGCATTTGAATAGGAGGTAAATTGGGCATTCATTGAATATTTAATCAATGCTATAGTGGAGATAAGAGAGAATTTCTACATTTTGTAAAAGGTGTTTTTAAAAACTGGTACTTACACATCATAAAAAACTTTGTAAGCAGGGCCTACAAGTAAAGGTAGAGATTGCTTGCCACACAACACAAAACAAATCCTAAAAAATATGTTACAAAATTAAATTTAAGAGCATCACTTCAAATATGTTGTCTTATTAATCCAAAAACAGAAGTCATATGGGTTTCACCACTAATGTCATATATCCAACATCACCACACAATTAATACTAATTGGCAATAATGTTAAAGTTTATTTTCTCAAAAACTACTCGTAAAAACTAATTGATTTTGAAAAAATTAGACATTAAAAAATTTCAAATAAACAGAAATCTAATTGGTTTAACTGTTTTTGATCTGTCAATTCAACAAAATTACATACTTGCCACCACACAATTCCAATTGATGATAATTTTAATTAAATTTGATTTTTTCAAAAACAACAACTGAATTTGACAAACATTATTTCATGCACAACTTTGAATATATGTTTAAATCGGTTCAATTGAGAAATTTCACAAAAAATGTCAATAACACATATACATATTGGTATATATAAACATTTAAACAGGGGGTGGATAATTGAGGAAAATACAAAAAAGTTGTCCGGAAGTCCAGTCATTGAATCTAATCCTACAATAGGTAGATTTTTTTAATAGAAATTTATCTAAAAGCACACACATTATATTTAAAGTTAAACCCAATACAACATTCTTAATTCCACTCTGAATCAGATTATTAAAAAATCATAAAAATACAAAATAATACATTCACAAATAAATTTGAAACCAGGCAGTTTCCCCCTTTTAATGAGCCTTTGAGCACACTAAAGGCACAATAATGATGTTAAAATAAATAACACTGTTGAACTCATAATAAAAAGCAACAAAACTGTTGCTTTTTATTGTATTTATTACAGTTTTCCTCACATTTATTTTGTTTAATGATTTATTTACTCAGAGCTTGACCATTTATAAGTATTTAAATGACAAAGCATAAAAATAGCTTCATGTGGCCTGTTCAATGTGAAAAATCCTTTGGGCGTTGGCAAAGTGGTAAGTGGGAACTCTGACTGATAATATTTGTTTAGTAAATGATTTTGGTTCTTTAAAACTTTCATTTATGATTGTAATTACTTTAAGAACATTTGGCTGCCAAGAAAATATTACCATATTTTTGCCATTATGATAGCAGATAGCTATGGACACATCTTTTGTACATTTAATTTCCTTAGATTTTTAGTTTTTAATTTTCTTGCTGCCAATGAGTTGCATCGAGTACAAATTATTTTTTTTTTTATAATCAGTATGATAATCATCACAGGTAGTCCATATTAAAACTAGTATTTCAGTTTACTAGGTATAAAAAAAAAAAAAAAATTATTTTGGAATATTTATATAGTGCTTTATATGTATATTTTATTTCACATAGAATGAGTTTAACATGAATAAAAAAATCCTTATGTTCAGCTTCAACAAAAACTTACTTGACAACACTAACAAAACAAAAATATTATCAATAGTAAAATTGGGGCAACTTTGATTTTGATTCAAATACAATGCAATCAATTACCAATTTTCACGTGATATAACATTTTGAAAAAAAAAAATTGAATTAACAATGTAATTGGAAATCAGATAATTAATATTTAGTTATATTATAATATATAAACAACCATACCAAATTAAATTAATAAAACAAAACAAATGCATAAAAAATACATTTAAAAATTATATATCATTAATTTAAAGATAATGTAAAGTCAAATAGAATCACATTAATTAATAAAGAATGTATGAAATTATACCTATGCCAATTTTTAAAGACACAACAAATAATAACTAGAAAGTACTAAATTTGTTGAAAGGGAAGTTATTGTTAAAGTAACAATACCCACAAATTACGGCTAATCCAGCAACAAGCCCACTGATAATATATGTTGTGTTCTGAAACAGCATACAAGTATAATTTAAGTATTAAAGGTGTTGATACCATAAAAAATAAATTTCAAAGCAATACTTCAGTGGTGGCACAGAGAAGAATTTATAAGCTATGACTTCTCATAGATTTTGAGTTAGATGACAAAATATTATGTACAAATAGTAAATGCCAGATTATAATTAATTAAAGATACAGTTACAAAAATTGTAAATTGGATAGTAAATTTGATAAAACAATCTATACAAAATATTTTTCCTTTAAATTAATATCAGTTGTGCAACCATCGAATTATATCAGTATAAATATTAATTTTTGCTTTAGAGTAAGTATTTATGACATCATATTTACTGTTTTATTGTTATCTTCTGTTGATTCTTGACATTTATCTCTTTGTCCTAACATTTTTTTATATAATTCTCTTTCTTGGGCTCTTTCCTTAACTAATGCTGCTTCAACATTACTTAAAATAGTTTGAACAATTTTATTGTTAGGATTTATCTGCAATACTCTTTTTAGTTCACAAGCGGCAGCTCTATTTTGTCCTTTCAAAGATAACACTTTACCCTTACGCATTAATGCTTTCTCATTAGTAGGCTCAACAGCAAGAACACTGTCTAATGTTTGTAAGGCTAAATCTAAACTGTTCATGGACATGTGAACAGCTGCCATGTTATTTAATGTTTTAACTCGTTCATTTTGAATATAATTTTGTTCAGTCACATCTAAGCTTATCTGAAAATCAAAATTAGAAACTATTTTTAAAATTTAAATGAATAGCCATGCATAAAAATATAACTATAAAAGAATCATTGCTGAATTAAGACATTTTACGTCCCAGAGCAACACATATTCAACTGCCCCTTACAAATAACTACTTACTACTAATTTTACTTTTATTTTATCATTTATAAATACATACATAAATTAAATACAAAAAGTGTTTCATTTTACTTTACATTTTTACACATTATTAACATGAGTAAAAATTACATAAAAAAAAAATTATAATATCAACACATTTTGAGCAGAACTCGTAGTAATAGAGTTGTCAATTATTGCAGTTATTGGTTTATAAAACTGTTACATTTTAATTTTAAGACTTGAAACTTGAATTTAAACAATATAATATTTTCCTATATGTTGTAAAAATATTCAAACATTGTTCTAAAAAATTTTGTTCATAGACATTTTAAGAATATTATTTCAGTATATGTATATTTATTCTATGGTATTGTGATGTTTGCATACTATTTTGATCAATGTTCTGATCAATACAGTACAAAATTAAACTTAAAAGTGTTTTTTTGATATGTATCTATAGTACTTAATAAAACGTATTACTATAGATATAATTAAAATTAAATCATACTTTTTCTCCTGATCCACCTAAATATTGTAGAGCTTTACGATATACATGCAAAGCTAAAGTGTTTTCATTGCGAGCATACCACCAGTTACCTTTATCTTTTTTTCTTTGTCTAAAATATACAAAAATTAAATTAAACAAAGTGCAATAATAATTATTTTTAAACATTTGTATGATTGTATTCATACATTAATATTAGATCCAGAATAGAAAATGGATTCAACAGCCAACCCCAATAGGTTTAAAAATATTTTATAACACAAATTTCTTAAAAATGTTATAGTAAAAAGTTAATTAAATTTATAATATGCTACATATACTGTATACTTTAAAAATTTAAAACAATTTTGTGTGCTAGCAATTTAGCATTGCATGACTTGGGGGAAGGAGTGTCACAGAGTGTCCATTTTTAAATATTTTAGCGAACCGTTTCTATTATGAAACTCTTAAGACTTAATGATCTAGTCAAGCTCATCAATACAAGATTAATTTATTTTTAAACTTGGAATGCAATTTTTTTTTTCAAAAACATAATAGTTTATTGTAAAGTAAAGCTAGTTGCTAGACCAATAAGATTAAAATTATTCATAAGTTTCAGTTTTTTACTACTTAGTAAAATTGCTTTATTCTATACATTTTGCATTTCAAAGTTAGGTTTTGACCCCAAGAAATATAATGTTAAATTTGTTCTCAAAAAATAAATATTTTATATAATTATTCACTTTTAATGATTGGAACAGTTCTTAACATTACTTAAATCAAACAACAAAATATGAAACTGGTCTCACCCCAAAGGTAATTTTGGCTAACATTTAAATCAAACATAAATGAGTCGTAAATAATTCAGAGTTTCACATTATCAATTGGTTCAACCAAACAATCAAAACTGATTAGTTTGTCATGGTTGTACTAAAGGAAGTCACCAGATATTCAATTGATTTGCGTAAAATCTCACTAAAAATTCTATAAAGAATAAACATTTATTTATAGATACAAATTGTTAGGTAGAAATTGAGGAAGAAATTTACTCTTATAATATACTTGATAAATTATATAATTAACAGTAGTTTAATTTGATACACATGATAACTGAATTGTATAACCAATAATAAATAATTATGTAGCTGTTACGTTTAGATAAGTTAGGTTTTAAAATTAGAAATATTTATATAATAATTTATAATTAGGAATACTAACCCGATTTTAAGTCTTTGGGATGGAGTAAGCTCTTCTGGAACTATTTCAGGTTTTATGGATAACAATTCTACAATGTAAACTAGTTTTGCTCCACCAGATACTTTGTGTTCTAATCCTTTTCCACCGTAACCAAATCGTGGGGCAATTTTTAGTTCAGCCGTCTCCCCTAAATACATCAAGCTCAGTGCCAAATCAACGCCATGAATCACCTGGAACAAATGAGGACCATTGTTTAGGGAATGCTATGCATTAATTGAGATTAGTTCTTTTTAATGATACTATATAAAAAAAAGTAATAGCAAAAGAAAAAATTGATTTACAAGAAACCGCATTAAAATGACTTAAATAAAAGTATTCAAAAAATAAATAATCATAATAAAAGTAGGTATATGACAACAATTAGTTTTATTCCTTTATTGTTTAAACATTTTACTGCTTTAGGTGGGTTATAATGTAACTTTGGTAAGTACCAAACTGGTTTTGTAATCATTTAATTTTTAGAAGGGGGTTTATAATTTATTAAATTTAAAAAACAAAAATATTATCAATTAGATACAAAGTCTACAAATAAATAGATACATAAATATGCATTTCACTCATTTTAGTATTGTCAGAAAAAGTACTAGTCCGTGGCTAACTATATGTAATATATTATGTACTATGTGTATGGAATTTTTTAAAAACACTTAATTTAAATTTGAAAACAATGAAATGTGGGTTTTGCAATTTTAAATTTTAGATTAAAATATTTTTATGTTATTTACAATTATAATTTATAAATAGTTATTAAAAATAAAAGATAGGTTTATAAAAAAATTGTTTTATGAACTCTGTATAAAATTGGTAGGTAGTCAGAAAAAGAAAATCCACCACAATATGTAAAACAAAATTTCTGTTAATAATATCGTCAAATAATTTTTAAAGTTTTTTTAACCTGATACAGTAGAGCCTCAATAGTCCGGACGAATTCAGACCAAGCATTGTCCGGATTACTGAAGGTTTTTCAAGATTACCTACTTAAATTACTAAGATTTTATTTTTAATTTCACCATCTTTATATTTATTGCATTTTAAATTACAAAAATAATAAATATGTAACTTAAACTAAAAATAAACTAATGAATTACAAAAAAAAAAATGTTTATAATAATATGTACAACTTAATTATAGTAGTTGGTAATTTTTTCTGAATAATAGTTTTAATTTTCATTTCAAAAGCGCGTTCTCTTAATCGACGTACCAACAAAATATCAGTGCTATCCATGTTCTTATCTTCAGTCCATTGCAATACAGTATTCAGTGCATTCACAGCTTCTAAAAGAGAAACTTTACTTTGTACTCTTTTGCTGCAATTTGTAGAATTTGATCATCAGTTAAGATTTCATGATTTGCCAAATCTTCGTCTGCACCACGGCAAGCCCATTCTTGTGCTTGAGAATCAGATATTTTTTTCGTACATGTTTCCTGTATCTGGTTTATGAGTGTAGAAAGTTGAATGTCATTGATTTCAGCAACTTCATCAATTTCATTTTCTGCTTGGAAAGGAAGCAAAGCTATTTACGAACAAATGTCGTCCGGATTACCGCGTTCACAGGATTATCGGGGGACTGGACTATCAAGGCTCTACTAGGTAAGTGGCAATAATAGTTTTTTGTTTTTTTCCAATAACAAATTGGTTTATATAAACATTGTAACATTTATATTACAATATAAACATTTGTTTATAGAAACCTCAGTTGGTAAAATATTTGATGTAGGCACTAAGTAGGTAATAACGTTTTATAATTTTGAGAATTATTTTTTCCAGCATTTTATTGACGGTTACCAGAGGCGTAGCCAGGAGGCTACAGCTCAACCATTGACCGTATATTTTTAGTCGTTAGAGAAATAATTACCTACATAGGTGTTACCTCCAAAGTGCTATCATAAGATAATGGTTCTGTTTGCAAAATTAGCTTTTTAAATCATCTTAATATAACGCGCTTTTTGACATAAATTAAATTAGCGTTGTCCTTTGTTACACACATTTTTACCAAATACATTGATAATTTAGTTCTTGAAAAGTACCTATACATTAAAAAAAATCTATGTCTAAGCAAGAAAAAAATGTTTGTTTTGAGATTTTGACAACAACATTTTTAAAAATGATACACCCAAGTAACTCTATACAAAAAGAAAAAAGAAATAAAATAATAAATAAATTTTGGTCAAATTTGATCCAACAAGGCACTAAATGTCACTGTCACATAACTTTAATAAAGCCAGTTGAGGGTTAATAAATTATTACACTATCTAAAAATTATTATTATTTAATAAGTCTTGTTATTTAACGTAAAAATGTAAAATTGGATGTTTTTTTTTTTCTTAGGACAGCTCAGGGGGCCCCAAAAAATACTTGGCTACGCCACTGACAGATACTTTTTATACCAATACTTTTTTCCTGGTAACCGTTTTTAGTTAGATATACTGGATACCTACCTCACAGTCGCCAAGTGTGATCTCTAGGTTTTTTTCTTCTTCGATCACGTCACCGCTTTCTTCAAGTCGACCGATTATATTTATCACAACCTGCTCACCCTTCATCGGCCGGTCGTCCGCAGAACCTTGCTTCAAAATTTTTTTCAGCAGACAGCCGGAGCCCAATATGTCTTGATACACAGGTTCAACGGGTTCATTTACTTTTACCGGCGGAAGTTTATCCGTGTCGTTCCGTTTCCCGTCCGCTGGCGGCGGCGGCGGGTCTACTGCACTACTGGACGCGGTCGCGGATTCTACCGAAACGTCGTTTTGTTCGGCGTTTACAAAGTCAGAAATTTCGGAGGTTTTTGGTCGAGGAACGACGTCGATCAGATCGGGAATCGATTCAACGTATTCCATGGTAACTAATTAATCGCTTGTATAATAATACAAATAATATACCAAACGCCTAAGTTTCCGAATCTAATTGAAAAAGGAATTTGTACTGCAGTACGAAAGACAGGAGTCTCTCAGAAATAAACTTTGAAGATATTAACATAGGATTACCTATTAAAAGCATTTAAGTTCGTTTCCTTTTTTAGAAAATTACAAAACATTTACGATAGTCGATAAGACATGATAAGAATTATTTTACTTTTATCACAGAATAAATGCGGTCGTCAGCTGCACGCATCATTTAATAATAATACGTATTATTACGTCTATGTCAACCATAGTATCTTATCTAGGATGTCAACACGGGTAGGAGACAATCGTCCAAAAAATTATAAATAAAAATACCAAAGCCATGATAAGTAAAATAATTAATAATTTCATTGTGCGCGGACATGGCCCGAATTATGTAGTCATCCCTTATCATAACATTTAAAAAATTTAAATTAAATATTTTGAAAAACTGAAAACAAAGTCTTTGGAGCCTTTCTAATTGTATTACTTGTTGAGATTTAGCCGTTTTTGTGGTAGCTTTAGTATTGCTATATAGGGCATATTAGTTATATTAGTTCCTTAGTTTTGACTAGTAATCTCTTACCGGTGTATGTAATGGCTCTAAACAAATTGAAACACGAAGACGAAAACAAGTAATTATGATTGTTTTTGTAAAAAAATTATGAAACTATAACTGTACGTTAGACATGCATATGTCAGAGATGTCTCTATGTCATCTCTCCATGTGCGCCTATGCTTGGCAATTATATTTCTAAATTTGTGGAGAAAAACAAACAAACACACTTACTCAAACGTACAAACTACAAATCAAATAATTTATTTTTAGACTAGGTTTTTAACTTGTTAAATTACAACATTTTAAAACAACACATTGTTAGTTTCAAGTCGTTAGTATACCGAAGACTAGTAGAATGTGGATGGATGGATGAAGTAACCATGTTATGCAAAGAAAAGTTGAATGATCGCTTGTCTAGTGGACAAAAAATTAAATCTGTCAGTGAAAATGATTTGTTTAATGATATTGCCCCTGACGCCAGAAGTAAGTTATTTTTTTTTTTTAATTGACCAAAAATGAATAATGTGTAATGATAAATCAATATCTGTAGAAAAGTTACCAGACACAATCAAGAGAGAATTAAAAGTCAAAGTGCAAAATAAATTGCTTCAAACAGCCGGATATTTTGATGAAACAGACAGTGAATCATAATTGTTTTTATATTGTATATTATATTATTAGTTATGATATGCCTTATTTATTGACAACTCCATTCCTACAACATATAAACTGTTAATAGTTACATGTATGATGTATGATTAAAAATTTTGACTTTTGTTTGTTAAAATATAATATAATTTATATTATGTTTTAATATAATAATATTTATTATTATAAAATAATTTATATGTACCTACCTACAATCATAAATAAGTAATATTTTTTAATATTAACTACATAAAAGTGTAACTATACAAATGTCCGATTCGTTGATTAAAATGTAAGTACATGTTAAATGTTAGAATCACGCCAAACTTATGTGTGACGAAAAATTCATTGTTGGAAACACAATATTATGATGTATACTTGTAACTAAGGATAGGTTCTTGAACGCTCAAACATTAAGGAATACTAACAGTTTAAAGTTCAAGAAAAATCCAATTTTAAAATTGAACTTGAACAGTTCAAATAATTTGATCTTCATCATGTTTGAATATTCAAACAGTAACAGCAGAACTTTTTTTTCCTTTATGTGTATACAGTATACACTGTTTTTTTTAAGTTCAAAAGTTTGAATAAAGTACAAGTTCAAGTTTGAACTCATCAAGCAAAAATAGTGGTTTGAATTTGAGTTAGAAAAAATTAATGTTTGATCCATCCTTACTAACCCACAATTTGGTATTCTTAACTATAAAAGCTACTATTTTTGAATTTTGAACCAAAAAATGTATCATAAAGAGTAAAAAGTATGTTTGTAAATATGTATAAGAAAACTGTCTAATATTTGCAAAAGTTTAAAAATATATAATTTTAAAATAACGTTAGTTTTGTACTTTAAATTATGCTTACTTTGAAAATGACTAAAATATTATTACACGGATATTTTTTCAAACTGAAGCACAATTAAAAACTATTTTACTTGTGTGTTGTTGAAGTTACTTATTTAAAATTGTTTCTTTAATTTGTATAAAAAATTAAACGTCTAACTAAAAATTATACTAAATACTCAATATATTGTATCAAATACATGCAATTCATTTTATTTGTCAGCTATATTATCTAATTGAGTACAAAGGTAGTATCAAGTCCCCATTCTACCAAAATTAATTGCTGCAAAAAAATAGTTGACCTCAACAGTTAGAGTGTACATTTATTTAAGTGCAGAATAACAATAATTGTATTCTGTTTAATGTGTATGATGTCTTAATGGTGATGGTTGTCATAATCTGGCTTCTACATGCCAGACATTGAATAATTAAGTTCATTCAGTTTTCATAATTTTCCTTTCCAATACCAAAGCATATTCCAAAGATCATCAGGGGAACGCTCAGAAATGTTTGATATGTGGGTGTGTTCAATGTCAAGCACTATTTTATGCAATTATAATCACCAAACTAGTAAAAATACATTATTAATTTCACAAGGGAAGTTTGAAACACATTGCTATTCCCTCCCTTGTGGAATAACCATGATTTTGAGCAATACGTTTTTTTTCTAAAGAAATCAATAGTTTGAAGACTTCAGAACTTTTTAACATAACAATTTTCAATAACAAAGGCCGTGGTGAGTAAGGACATTGATTAAATACAAACAAATTGATAACAACATAAATGTGTATTTAATCAATGGTGAGAAGTTCAACTCGTCTGCATCTGTTAGAAATATGGATTGTATAATACAGAAAAAACCCCAGAAATGTGTTTATTAAGTACTTTTATTTATTGCAATGTATTAAATATTTATAAATGTAATACTAAAAAATCATATAAATTGTAATAATAGGTACCTACATTAACAATAATCAACTAGAAATGAAATATAATTTAAAAATAAGTGTATAAAATAAATAAGTTATAATTTTAACAGGTATCAAATTTAAATATATTATTTAGATCTTAAAAAAAAAAAAACATAAATAAAGTAATCAAAAACTAATGAAAATATTTGTTATTTATTTACATGTGTTAAAGATATTTTGTAATGAACTTTCTTTATAGACAAATTCAATAGGGAAAAAAATGAATAATATAAAACAAAAATAGTATATGATAGGCATTTTTTAATTTGTTCTTGTTAATACACAGTAAAAATTCTAATAATAAATACTAGTTTCCAAGGATGGTATAAATTATAATTTTAGAAATATGGATAACATACTCTACAAAAGGTAAATGAGATACTTGAAATGTCTCCATCAAAAATAGGAGAACACGTCTGGTCTACATAGAATGTGATTGTAATAATAAGTAATTCAACATACAAAAATTAGTTTAAAATTATACTGATGTATAAAACTTTATAAAAACAAACTAGACAATATTATTATGTAAAAAAACCTTGCCAAAGAGTAGCAATTGTCATCCATCACATTTTGGCAATAGAATAATATCAAAACTGAAGTAACTAAGTTTTAATACTAATTTTCATTATAATGTAGACATGATTTAACATTTATTCTTTTAATGATTCAATCATTATTTGGCATCCAGATAGTTTAACTCAGTGGCGCAACCAGGATTCATTTTCGGGGGGGGTTGTGAATTTGGAAAAAAAAAAATCATTTTCAACAGGTATTTAGTTAGTAGTATTTAGAAAAATTTCGGGGGGGGTTACAACCCCCAAACCCCACCCCTAGTTGCGCCACTGGTTTAACTTGCAGGTAAATGTACGTTGCAAGTAATATTTAAAAGTAATAAATATGTTTAAAAATATTCTCTACTAAATAGCAATACATTTAAGTTGTAACATTTTAAACAGACTCTGTAGCGCTCTGGAACTCGCTTAAAGCCTTAATTGGGTTTTGTACTTTCTTTTGAGAGCCTTTTCGTACTTTAGCTCTAACTTCTTCTGGTTTTTCTGGCCTAACGAGCGGTTTCTTTTCTGGAGCTTTCATTTTCCACACAACAAGCTAAAATAAAAATAACATTTTGAATAAACTAACTCTGTATTGCAATTAGTACCATTAAATTAAAATATACTTTTTGGAGATCTGCTCCTTGTCGAGGATATTTAGTGCTAGCCACATACGAAGATTTAACCGTCAAAACAACAGCGTTCATTAAATTTTTAGCAGCTTGAATTAAAGATGTGGCACTATCCAACTGAAAAAAAAAATTAAAAAATTAAATTTTAATAATATAAAAAATAATACATGCATTTTAAGTCAATAAAACGGTTTTAAAATTTTAAAATAATGATCATATAACATACCCCAGAGACAATAAGTTCACCACTAATATTTTGAACATCGGCTTTGACTTTAGACGTAATATTCAACTGATGACAATACAGAGCGATCCTTTGTAAATAAGCCAACAAATCCTTTTTTGTTGATGATTCTGGACATTGATCTGCAATTTGTCTAGTTAGTTTATCCAACTTTGTGCCAGCTTCTGAAATTTTCTTAGCAGCATTTATAACATCCATAGTAGTTTTTAAGGGACCTCGACCACTAAGAAAAAAAAAGAAAAATCATAATTTCCACAGTAAAATCTTATTATAAAGAAAAATTAGGAATTTACAAAACATTAATTTCTAAAAATATAATTTTGAGCAACAAAACAAACCTAATGATCATATATAATAAATATTATATTGATAAAAGAAAGTTAACAAGAAAGTCTTAATTTTTATTAGATTAGTGAAAACAAATTAATTATATGATGTATACATTCAGTTTTGAAATAATAATATTTACAAATTTCAACACCTATTCATATTTATACTTAGAAGTTAGAACAGAATAATTTTATTTTATTTGTTTGAAATGCTAAATATAATATGCTTAATTATACGTGTTAAGAATTTAATAAAGGACAAAAATATTTTCAAATAAATACCGGGTAAAATCTGTCATTTCCATCATAATCATACACATATGTTTGGCAAGAACAATTATATCATTTCCAGTATCATCCCACTTGGCTACCTCTCTATCAAACTTCAGTTTTTCACTCCTAAAGAACTCAACTTGTTGAGCAATCTTTTGTTTGTCTTCTTCTGTCATTTTTCTCATTGCTTCCTATAATACGTTATAGGTAAAATTATGCACAGATGGATCAACATTTGGATAGGTATTGGATTAAATTATTAAGTAATTAATTGAATTTAGTATTAAGAACACATACACGGGCTGTTGTAATTCCACTAATATCTGGGTATTCATCTAAAGGTTCTCCAGTATGAGCACTAGCTACAAAATATAAAACAGAAAAACATATTGAACATAAACCATAGTAATAATTTTAAACATTTTTAAGTTTTGGACTTATGCTTTTTTTAAATAATTGAATTCTTTTCAAAATAAATTCATGGGGAAAAGCAGGGCTAACAGTCAGGAACAAGGTGACGTACAAGGAAAGTCACTGATATCAGTTAAGACTAAAGGTTTAATTAAATTTAAATAACACATTCAATTGCACAACAAATGCCATTATTATTAATTACGTTGGTTTACACAACAAATATTGAAGTCTGTAAAACAAATTACAAAATTTTCAAAAGAGTAGAACTCAACATGGGCAACGTTGGTTAGGTATTATTGTAATTTATGTATTATTTATAATTTAGTAACTTTCTAAAATATTTTGTCATGCCTTTACTTCACTATCAATGTGAAATCTACTATATTATATAACAATTTAATATTTTAAAATAATATAGAATTAATATAGTGTTATAAATATTATTAACATTTCTAAGATTTACTTCAGAATTTTGTACTTTGCTTTACATTATTTTTATTATCATATCTACAACAAATTTGTAGGGAATTTTTACTATTTGTTAACTGTTTATAATTGTTTATATTTTAATTTGTATTTTAAAGGCACTGTTTGCTAATTAATAATAGCTAAATAAATAAAATGAACGTGTATTAGAAAGAAAAAATAAAATTGTGTACTTACATCTACTACGCGTTTCAACTGTATAATGTTCATCAAATTCTATGTCTTCAGGGTCTAACTCTTCATCAGTCTATAACAATAATATAATTTAATACTGTTAATAAAAACAAAGATCAAGAAGCATACCCTATTCATAAGAACCGCTCGACGTATCTCTCTCACACCATCATAAACAAGTCTAGAAGCATCAATAAAATCATTTTCATCTACTTCTTTAGGGGGATTTGTTGACAAAGCATCTACTGCTAACTCTACACGCTGTGCAAAGTTAGGCATAACTGAAATTAAAAATCAATGTTAACTAAGTAAATTTTGTAATACAATATTTTTTTAATATATTTACCTTGATCACGCAACACTTTGATTGCTTCTAAAACACGCTCTGTATAAATACCCGGTTCATAATTATCCATTTCAGCAGCTACTACATTACAAACTCTGGCTGAACGACCTCTAATTGCTCCAGCAGTTCTATCTAATGGATCGGCTGAACCTTCTTGAAGTGCAAGAACACATTTGTTCACATCCTCCAATATATGACTTTCTAAAATTTAACAATACACCATATAAAAACAGAAAAATAAATAAATATTAATTCGTACCCGAAACAGCTAAAAAGTCATCGATAGTTGTTATATCATCTACAGCCTCTGTAAGTAATCTCACTTGAGCTTGCCATGCGTCCCTAAAAACATCCATGTTATCAAGTGCCAACTTAGAGCGTGGTCGAACAGCTAAAACCCTTGCTGCGTTTATGACTTGAGGACATAAATTTTCAATCTGTGCAGCAGCAGTCCGGACCATTTTCACACCATCTTCGTTATTGGACATACTACAAGCAAGATTTGCAACCTAAAATCCAAATCAAATAAATCAAGATTAATTATGATAGTTTAATTTATTTAACATGCACATTTAATTTACCTCAACAAGTTTATTAGCATGTTCAGTAAATACTAGAGCACATTCTTCAACTTCTTTCTCATCTCCAGAATGTGCAGCTTCAATCAACACAAGTAATGGAACACTAGTTTCTAAGAAGCTATTAATTACATTATAACAATTATATTAAAGTCTACAAACTCATCACACAAATGTATTTATTTTGTATAACATTACCTATCGGATACATGATCTACAACAGCTTTACGCAATTGACGTCTCAAGTCTCTAGTTTTACGACACATATGATCAATAGCACGTTCCAACCCTTCACTAGATTCTTTTACATTCATCTGTTTAAGAGAAAAATTCATAAAATATAAATATATTTTTTAATAACAAATTTTAACATTAAGAATGTACAAATACCATGCCTTACAGAATATTTTTTATTCATGCAAAAATGAAAAAAATATTTCAACATTGTTTTTGAAATTTTATAGAACAACATATGTTATAGTTTATACACAGAAGTTCTAAGAATAACACATTAAATAAAAGTAATAACAACAGATTAAATGACAAAGACATTGGCAGGAAATTGAATTGTGAAGGTAGGTAATATAGGTGTGGTAATTGTTTTAAATTTGAATTATACAACTTACCAAATAGTAATAAAAATAAAACCGCTTAACAATAATGTTAGTTGGTACGTATGAATAAATAAGAAAAAATATAGTATATAAAGGAAACAAATAAATATTTAAGTAGGTACTAGAAAATCAGTGATTTTAATACATTGAATTTGTATTATTAATAATACATGATATTTGATTAAACATAATGCCTGCTGTAAAATCTCACGTATTTTGGCTTATTTTGAGGCATAGCTTATAAAAAAATTGTTCATCCATTACTTAAAAAAAATTCAAGTAAATAAATAGTAAAAAGTAATTAGTAACTATTAAAATAGTTAGTATTAAAATTTCTTAAGAAAGAACATTGGATCAAGTACACACAACTACTAAGGAAAACACAGATATTATGTAATTTAAATAACAAATTGTGAAGGGTTGTTTGATAAAAACAATTGCACACAAGTGATTAACGGGTTTACAGTATAGAATAGATTATTATACATAAAAACACTATTTCTAAAAGTGTAGTGAACTATGGTGCAATGATGAGCAATTTGTGTTATTAAGTACCATACCCTTTTTCCGACCCTTTGGAGTTGCAATTGCTGCAAACACCAACATAAAAATAATAATAGTTTTCAATAAGAAGTATTTAAAATGACATATTTTTAAAAGCAATTTTCATAATATTCTAAGAAATTTAAATTAAAAATATTTACTTATTAATTTATTACTTACATTTGACATATATTCAGAGAGTAAATCTTGCAATGCTTGGCGTACAGCATTACATTCTGCAACAATTCTTTCTCTACGCTCATCACGAGTACATGATGAATCAGCCATTAATGCAGCTCCACTGATAATACTTTCAAGTCGTTCTTCCAAAGAAGGACGAGTACGCACTTCATTGTAAACAAGGGGATCCATAACCATTCTTTCCTAAAATAAAATAAAACACGCCTTCTAAATATAGCGAATAAGTTACAAGTTAAAAGTCTAAATCACTAATTGTGTACTTAATTTAGTTAACTGTCCACATCTTAAAAAATCTCTACTTCGTATCATTTTACTTAATTTGTAAAATTTATATCTTAATTTTTTAATTATAATTTCTACCATTTTAATTTATTAATTCAAAGAATTAAGGTTAAAATTTTAACATTAGATATATGTCAATTAAAAAAGTAAGACGCTTCTATTTCACACAATGCCAACTAAATATACTCATAATTACATCAAAATCATCAAGTGCAGCTGCCAATTCGCCAGGACCATCATAAATTTGATTAACATTGTCATTCATTGCAGCAGATCGACCTTGAGCCACATCACTAATAGTATTTACAGCTTCACATACTTGTTTCAACACAAAATCACGATTGGCTTTAGCCGCAGCAAGTTCTGGATGTCTAACATAAACCTGAAATTGATTTAATGATTGTTTAAAAGTTAAAACCAAAATATTTAAAATTAATAAATTTTTACTTTCGAAGCAGTTAGTAGCATTGTAGAATGTTTTTTTAAAATAGCACGAGCGGCAGCAAGATCATCCCGTAATTGAGGATCCTTCAATTCTTGTTGACGCTTAGCGGCTTGACTCATAAGTTCACTTGCACTTCGACCAAAAACTTTAATATTGTCAAGAAGTTCAGCCTGACTCGAAGCATTTTTAACTTTTTCTAAGTCATCTTCAACCTAAAATATGTTTAAAACTATAGTAGAGTAATGTTGAAGATTACAAACAAATTATTGTTAAATTTCTCAAAACATTTTTAATTTTTTAACATTTTAGAGTACTTTGACATTTTAAGTATTAATTAAATATTATTTTGATAAGAAAATGAAGAAAGCCATAGAATTTAATGGTCTTATTACCAACAGCTAAAATTTAAAAACTAACTAAAAGTGACGTTCTACTAAGTTAAATTAAATATCTAATTATAAATAGGTTAAGTAACTTAATTACCAAGGTACTAAACAGTAAATTTGGAAAAGTATATTATTTTTTATTTACTGTAATTCGCTAGTGCACTATATATTTATAATGATTCAGGACTCTTTATTAATATTATTATACATTTAATAGTATTAATAAATATATAATAGTAATACCAATTTATTTGTGGATAAGCTGATAACAACCTAATTTAAAAAAAAAGTATAATTAAGTGTTAAAACAACTTCACTAAAACATCAATTGATTATTAGCTTTTACAATTTTTTATATTACATAAAAAAAAAAACCTTTTAAATGTTTCAATTTTTTCAAACAATATTATAAAATTTCTAAATCTTTTCAACAAACTTTTAATTAAGTTATATATTTTAGAAGACATTATTCTTAGTTGTCCCAATAAAACAACTGTATTTCAAAATCATAAACATTATTAGTATATTAAGTATAGTAGTTAGTATAATTATAAGTATACTTACAACTCTAAGAGATTTTAATAACAAATGAACATCAACCATATCAGCAAGGATAAGTAGACGAGTTACAGCAGAAAGTAAATTTCTTGCAGCTCTAACCATATTACTACGTTTAGCTGAAGCACAAGGATCTTCAGCAAACTCTCTAGCAGCAATACTCATGGCATCGCCTAAAAACAGTGAATTATAAGGAAATATGCATAAAAATAGTTGAAAACTAAGTTTAATCAATTTTATTTTCAGAGTTAAGATTATGCATAAGATACAAGCATTGGAAAAAAGTTGATATGAATAGCAAATCTTAGATCCATTTTACCAGTTTTTCGAACTTCTTCAACTGCGGCTAACATTTCTTGTTTTATATCAGGATTTTCATAGGCAATTTGTTCACCAACCTCAATGAAATTCTCTGTGGCTTTTTCTACTGCTGCCACAAGAACGTGAGCTCGTTTAGAACGTCCCTTTTTCTTACGTGAAGTACCTTTTGTGTTCACCAAAGTAGTCACCTTTAACAATAACCGTACATTTTAGACATGCCAATCAAATGGCCTTCAAAAATGTAACCACACGACATCACTCACTTGTAACACTAATGGTTCCAGCGTCTTTTCCACAGACATGGTACGTATCTCCAAATTTTTGGGATCCCATTTTAGAGTAATGGGACCGAACTGATCGGTCATTTTCGCAAAACTTGTTGAGCACTGTAAACGATGTATAAATAAAATTAATGAAATAAATCTTCAAAACCGTAAACCGAGAAAAGAATTGAGATTTGTATATTATGGAACGTAACGCACGATTTAATAGGCAACACCCGAACTATGACACTGGCAAGTGGCAGAAGGTATGACTAATACTAAATGCACCGGATAACGATAAATAATAACCGTAAGTACGCAAGAGTCAGACGCGAATAAAACTCATTCCGATGACATCATCGAATTCCACAGTACGACAATAGATGACAAATTACAATCCGCATAATAATAGTAAAATTTACTAACACAGAGGACAATCAAATTGTTTGTTTACTTTTGTTCGTCGAAACTGATAAGTGTAAAATGGACCACGGACTATGATTAATCAGGTGAACGTGCCCAGTGCGGCGAAGCTTGCAACAAGACGGTGACCGATTGGCCAACAATTGCATCGTTCGTGCTAACAGCGATTTGAGATATCTTTAACCGTGGTACTAACCATTACTCTATGGTGCTAACCTAATACCTAAACAATTAATAACAAATGACGTCCATTTTTTTTTCTTACGTTTTCAAAGACGTTCTAAGTGCGCGGGATTGTGCTATTTTTTAACCACGAGACATTAGTACTTACAATAATAAAGCAGGGCCATTTAGACCAATATTTGAGGAGTAAATACAATTTTAGCACCACTTGCACTATAGTGTGTTATAATTTCATTGTTACAACCAAATTACACAATTTTCTTATACGCTTTTAGAATCTACTGGACAAATTTTTTCCCAATACTAAGCCAAAGGTATGACCAACTTTTGATAATTTTCCAACTTTAAACGACTAAAAAAAAAAATTGAGACTATAGATTTTCGACATTTTTTTAATAGCATATGTACATGTTATTAGCCTTGTGTTAAGCCTTCAAAACTTTTTGTCAAAAATTAAATTTTTTATCGAACAAAAACCACAAAGAAAATGACGTTCACCAAGTTGATGTTATAATCCTTATTAGTCACAAGTCTTATCTCTCTGAGGGAAGGTTTTTTGTTGACGCGTACACTATGTTGTATAAGTGTTGGATCTGCGGTGGTCTTTCCCTTATGCATTTCGAGAAAAACTTTGTTTCTAAAGCAAAAGACCGCTTAATTCTCAAGACGTAGACAATTTCTCAAGTCAAGCGTGCCTATATAATATGATTTTTTATTCATATTTTTTGTTGTTTTAAAAAGAATGGTAGCTTAAAAAAAGTGTATTCTACAGCTTATTTTTTGTACAAACATTATGTTATTTAATATTGGGTTCAAATCTGGTGTCTTTGAAAATGTACCGTTTAATTTATTGTAATTAAAAAATCATATATGTGTAGTTTTTATAACTGTTTCTTCGCACAGTATTCATTTAACAATTGTACAAAATATATAACGGAAAAAGTATAATCTGCATATATGCAGTATAGGTATTAATTTAAAACATAATATTTAATTTTTTTTGTACATAAAAAATCTTAGACACAACATAATAATCCTTTGCTACGCTCAGAATCTAAAAAGCAATGTATGAACAGAGGACAGTTATCCACTGCTTTTAAAACAAACGATTGGCTACTGTACTAGATTTATATTTTGTTATGGACATGATCACAAAAAATTCAATTCATTATTGACAATGTCCATGTCAAATATAATATTAATACCACCATCTGTGTTAATACCTAGGAACAGCTTATAAAAGGTAATAAAAACAATATAATTTAGTTATTTGTTCGATTTTGGTTTATGTCAAACATAAGTAGTAAGTACATAATATAAAAAAAGATACTAAGTATTATTTTATGCTAACACATTTAAGTAAAATTTTTTAAGATAATTCACTTACCGTAATTTATAAATTACAATCAAGAGTTTTACTAATGGTCTATTCATAATTTTCAATTAGTTAAGTAAAGTTCAATATAATCAAAATACTTAAAACAATTTTGTTTACAATATAAAGAATTATTAGCTGTCAAAAATCTTAGTTATTCACTTATAAGTGGTTAAAGGTGGTAAATAAATTATTCAATGATAGCCGAAGAAACCATTTGATTAACGCCACATGATCCATCACCTCTGTAAAGTAGGTAATAACCCTAAAACAAACAATTAATTAATTAATTAACAGTATTTTTTTATTATTATTATAGTTTATAAATAGTGAAAATTTTTTTAGACCATTTAATACTATTAAAAGAACAGAATAACATAAATAATTGCAATATGGGTAATTATTTGTGATTGAAAATTATAATTTAAGATGATTGTATTTTTTAAGACCACTAATTGTCACAGTCAGGGAGAAATATAATAATAAATATAATTTTGGCTAAAACTGGTTTATTGCTTAACGCTTTTCTCAATACAAAATTATTCTAGCACTAAATGACTCCTATATCACAAAACAGACATTTCATACATACACCATGCGCAAAGCAGATGTGCATACAGATACAATATAAAATTGGAGAGCTGAAAATTAAAATATAGAATGAGATAAATATTGCAACAAGAGACAACCATTGCACTAAAGTTTTTAGCTAATTTATATAATTATATACTATTCATATCATTGAATTTTTATAATTAACAGATTTGCTATGTTATAGTAATGTTAGTTACGCGTTAGGCTGCTGTGGAGCGCTAATGGCACCCGCTTTCAAACACCATTATAGAACAAACTTCATCAATCCCCGGCTGTACAACAATTTTGATATATATGATATATATATTTATGTATATATATTATGAATAGTAGTTGTATATTCAGAGTTCAATAAAATATTATTGAACAAACAGCAAAATCTCTGACCATTGAAAGTAAAGCCAATAGCGCTTCCAGTGGCTAAAAGTGTTTGATTGGTCATCAAAAATTACTATAGCATGACTTATCTGTTTATTATAAAATCAATGATAACATTATGGGCGTTCATATTAATATGCCTATTACCTGCATGCCCCATTTATCGCCCCAACTGTTTTTAATGGTCCAAAACGGTAAAGTTGCATTTAAATAAGGATATTCTGAAAAAATAAAAATAATTTTAATGCACTAATGTTCAACTTACTTGCTCTCCCCATCCCGGTCCCCAACTATTTTTAATCAACCAGTACGGTAAATTTTTGTGAGTGTATCTTGTTTCTAAAATAAATATATTATAAAACAGTTATGTTTCTTAAACAAAAGTATTTTATAGATATCATAATATCATACTATAAGAATTAGTTAACAATAACCATAATAATTACTAATAAGTCATACTAATGTATAATGTTATATTCAATGTCTTACTGTGAACTCCATATCCAACAATAGCTACACCATGGTCCAGTGATTTGGGGCTACACAATGCATGTATTGGATGTGATACTCCACCCATGTAAAACTAACAATATAAAAAAGTCCAAAGATAAATTTAAAAATGCATCATAAAAATCAAGTGTTACATATTATAAGCTCAAATAAATCAGCATTCTAAAAATTATAATGTAATTATTAATAATAGTTAATTATAAATTAATATATGAAATTATCATTTATGTTTTCAGATAAAACATTATATTAATAAGACCTTTGTACTTTTTAACAGTCTTTTTTTTATTCACAATATTTAGTAACTAGCAATTATTGATCAAAATTATTTAAAATTGTTTAGGTATAAAAATATAAATATTAAATAACAATGAATTTTAATTTCATATTATATAATGAGACACATATTTCATAAACAGACGCAATAATGAGACACGTGGAGAAGATCCTAAATTGAGACTTCCCATGACATAGTGATTAGTGATTACGCAGATGCATTAACAATATCTTATTAGGAATTAAAAGTTATACCTGCATAGCATTAGCATTAACCCCAACTGAAAGAGGTCCATGTGAAACTAAATATTTAGCAATATCAGTTTCATCAGTTGACACATTCACAGCTTTGGAAATTGATACTTTTACTTCACTTTTTTTTAACTGACAACCTTTGGAGTCTGAGTGTCCTTCATACGGATATTCTGATTCAGTTTCTAGACCACCCAAATTTTCAACAGCTTCAAACGCTTGAATCATTAAGCCACCGCTACAACCATTGTCCAAATTATCACAATCAACCAATTCTATAAAAAAACAATTTTTAATGAAACACAATTTTCAATTATTTATATTGAATACTACCTTGTTCAGAGAGTGACAAAAGATTTCCAGATTTTAAAGCATACTGTCCTTCAATATTGGCAATAGCAGAAAATGCCCAACAAGATCCACAAGCTCCCTAAAGTTTTAGCATATAAATAAGTGAACATCAACAGAAGTCACAATATACTGTTCTAGTCTTAGAGTAATTTTAATTAAATAATGATGGATCTGATAGTGAAAACAATAATTGTTATTTATCATATAAGTAATAAACAACAAGTTTTTAAGTTTTACTTTTGAATGGTAATACTAATTATGAAGACACGGTTTTTGAAATGTATTATCCATACGTCAAATTTCTCATTTTATAAAATAGTCACATTTTTATCCATTCTGAGCAATAAATACTATACAACAAATGTAAAATTGCCTAATTCATAAACTGAGCAAAATTTATTAGAGTCCAGTTCATTAAATGAGCAATTTTTTACACAATTTATGAACTGGGAAAGTTGCTTAGTTGCTCATTTTACGGAATGGACAAAAAATGCCCATTTCATGAATAGCTAACTTAATGTTTGGGGTGTAACACACACATAAAAATAAGTATACATGTTATTGGTACAAAATATTGGCTATTGAGAAGTTGGGTTATATATATATATATATATATATATATTATTTAAAACAAATCTATAAGTGACTTAATCCATACAAATAAACATCTTTAGCACAACATTCTCTAAAAACAATAAAAAATTACAACACCTGATTTTTTACTGGCGTTACAGCGTTATGATCTCTCCAATCAAATTCATCAGGAACAGCAACACCGTGAGGAATCATTGCCATAGGTAGAGATTTCTTATTTTTTAATGATGGGTTTAACCCCAAATATTTTTTTGTAAATTCACTTTCTAAAAAAAATATAAAAAATAGAAATTAGTGCAAATAAATTGTATGTACACCATGCCCTATTAATTAAACTATCTGTTTGTTTTATTTTTTAAATTTTTAGATTACAAAGAAGAAATTTATTATTTAAAAAATTGTGATTTTAATAAAATTAGATCAAGCATCATCAATTAACTGTAATGGCTTACTTAAATGTTTAAATATAAATGAAGCAGTTGACACTTTCTATGAATATATTTGTAAAATTATCAACTAAAATACATAATATACACTCTAAAGCATGCATTATGGTTTAGTGGGACGTTGAATAACTAATCTTATATTTAAAAAAAATGCTGCTCAGTCCTTGCGGTTTATGGTGAGTTAGCAGCAGACGTTGCCCATGCAAGGGTTCATAACAAATAAAAAAAAACTATTTTTTATAAAAAGATCTAATCAAACCACATCTAGACATTTCAATATAATTGGCACCGAATTATGTAATGAAAATTGAAATACTACAGAATATAATGAATTCTTAAAATAATTTATTAAAAAAATAAATTTTTCAACGGAATGGATATTCGAATCACCAAATTCCCTGACTTTCAAATAACAATTTACTGTTGTCAATGTATTACAATGTAAGATAATTTAATATGTAATCAATGATTAGAAATAATGTTTTTAACTAATAGATGGGTAATATTTCTATAATTGAATTTGGATTATCGGGTCCTTAAACAAGTCTTCTCCACAAGACTCAGCATTCATATGTATATGAATTTAAAATTAAATAAAAAATTGCAACTATTAATAGTTAATATATAATTTGAATATGATTGACATAGTTTACCTCTACACTGTATATTTATTACTAATTTGTTTGTATTAATTTAATAACGTATCGTGTATCACCAAAGTCCACTATTAGTCTACTAATTTTTTACATACATTTTAATTATTTAAAATTGTTAATTTATAATCATACTTAAACTTAATTCTATTTTAATAAAATAAAGTAAATTGTTATGCTATCTTATAGGTAACACAAATATATATGATTTTATCACCTATCTGAAACTTTATTTAAATGTGCATTATTTCTCTAAAAATCTACCAGACGTTACTGCTTATGAATCGGATACAAATATTAGGTCGGAATATTAGGTAAATTACTTGTAAGATCTGCAAATTGCGTAGCTCCATAGATAGCTGTTCCTTGTTCGTTATTTTGCAATAATTTTACTTTCTTCATGTTAGCAGCAAATATGCGGAATCTTTTTCCTTTTTCTTCATTACTTGAATACATCTTATTATGTTTACTTATAAATTTTTCAAATTCATTCTTTAACTTGAATCTATCTTCAACAGTATTTGTTGTTGGTACTTTGCCCTATAAAAACAAATTGAAATTATATTAGTTAAAAGAATTTATATTCTACAGATTTTAATTTAAAAAAAAAACTAAAAACAAATTTAGCTTAAAACAATATGTAACTATTAAATTATTATAACTTACGTTTGGTTCATTTTTGTTTGTATTGTATGGCGCATTGCAATTAATTTTTGAGGTATTTTTATTATCTTCCCATGGCTGTTCCCATACACTAATATTGCAAATTCTACATTCCTGTAAACAAAGAAATGAATAGACTGGAAAATATAAACTATATTAACTTTCATAATAATAAATCAGGATACAGGACTATTTAAAAAGAAGGCACATATAATCACATACTAAATTATACTCGAGTACTTGTGACTATTTATATTAAAAATAAAATACCCAAATCACAAAATAATACATTTTTTAAATTGCGTATACATATTTTGACAACCATGTTGACATCTTCTTTGCGTATTCTACGCAATTAAAAAAGTTTATTATTTTGTGATTTGGGTATTTTATTTTTAATATATAATCACATAACATATACTTTGATTAGGAGGGTGTTGTTGATTCTTTTTTTTAACAGAATATGATCTTAAGCATCTTATAAAATATCAATAATATTAGTCTTGTAAAAATTGGGTAAATTCAAGTAATGCTATATTAGTTAATGTTTAAAATTTTAAATTACGCAAAAGTAATTAAACATACATTATTAAAATATGCTAGAAGGAAGGTAAAAAACAATGTTTATATTTTATGAGTAGAATACACTGGATAATCATTGTTATATACAAACCTTAAAAATTTAGGAAACTAATATAAATTCATAATCTTTAAAAAGAAAGTAAGAAAGTTAAGAAGGAAAGAAGGGCAGTAAATTTAAGAAAGTAAGGAAAGAAAGGGAGTAATTTCTAGGTCGGGTAAGAAGTAATTTGGTATAGCAAGTACACTTTGGAGTGGATCACTTCATTTCTTTTGATAGGTTGATGATTTGGAAATTGTGGTTCAAACTTATTGTTTAGTTTCTAAGTGTTAAACTTGTTTAGTTGCAGTATAATTTTAGATAGTAAATGTGTTTTTAATTCTTGTTTATCAAAAGACAGTAAAGCACAAACCACTAGGTCTTGAACTTTCTTATCACTAGAAGAATCAAATCACTTTTTCAAGCAAAAAATGTGTTGACAAAAAAAAAATCAAGGTTCAACAACCTATTACATAAGATACCTACTGCATGAAAATATTGGAGCATTCCTTATGTATTTTTGTTAGTTATGAAATTTTCTAGGATAAATAAATCACAGATCTGAGTGATATGACTAATTCTTGTCAATTTTCCAATTTCAAACAACTAGAAACTCAATATCAATACTTTTTTAATAACAATGTGTGATTTCACTGTCATGAGCTTGGTCCAGATGTTTGTACGCATCTTGGATGATTGTTATCAAAATACTATGTGCAGGTAAAAAATTGAGTTCATCAATTCATTTAAATTTTTTAATTATGTTGTAGAATTCTATAAAACTGTTTATGTTATTTTACTATAACATTTAAATAATCATTCAAATCAATATAAATCTTAGGACATTGATTTATCAGTAATACAATTTATGAACATATAACATTTTCGAAATTGTATTATGTGGTACTTTTGTATAGCTTAATTTAATACTTCATCGAATAAAAATAAATAATTGTAAAACAACTTGCAGGTATAATCTGACACTATTTGGTTACTTACTTTAATTTGATTTTCATAATAATTGTTTTAACTATAAATTATTTAATTAGTTATATTGTTATACATTACCTTTTTATCAAATTTAGTTGTGTAATTCTCGCATATTTCCATCCCTACGTTGTACAAAATACCAGAGACAATCTGTAAAATAAAATATAAACTAACATTTATTTTGTGTATTTAGAAGCATTTAAAGAGTAAAGGCTAATAAATGTCTTACTTGTTTAGTTGCTGTTATAATTTTAGATAGTAAATGCGGTTTTTTAAATCCTTCTTGTTGATCAAAAGACAGTAAAGCAAAAGCCACTATGTCTTGAACTTTCTTGTCACTGGAGTTTAAATTTGTTTTTGTACCAACACTAACATATTCATGTATGTCCTAAATAAGGTTTAAAGTAGAATTTAAATTTTTCTCAACACAATAAGCAAACATTACTCTTTTGGTAACAGAAACACTTGACAGTGAAGCAAGGTCTGAAGGTTTGGAACACAATACTTTGGTAACATTTTTATTGTTTAGCCAGGTTTGTTCCCAAATAGTGATTTCACATGAACGGCATTGCTAAAAAAAAAAATAATAACAATAATAATAATTAGGCTAAAAAAATACAACAAAAACACAATGTAAACAAACCTTATTGTCCAAAACAATATTATTGGCATTGCTTGAATCTTTTTCACACACTAATAGATTGATTTTATAATTTGTTCCAGCAACAACCTTAAAAAAATGAAAAAAATAGATATTTACACTAACTATATTAAACAAAATGTTAAATGTTTGTATTTTATATTTTGGGTACTTGAGTTTTTGCAGATACAACTTTGGCTAATCCTAATGATCTCTTAGACAATGTTTGTTGAGTAATAGAATCTAAGGAAAATAGAGCTAATTTTTTTATGTTCTCATTATCAACATCAATTGGTTGGTAACCTCCAACAACAGATGGCTGTAAGAAAAAAAACAAAATTAATTACTAAGATACATTATTTATTTGAGTAGATATTATTTTATAAAATTAATATTGTTACTAAAAACATATTATTTTACTTAAATTTTATAATAGTAAAAAAAATATAAACCCTTAGTAAAAAGTCTTTCCTTTAAAAAATGGTTTTAAATGCTTTTATACAAAATTAACAGTATTTTTTTTACAGAATGCTATTACTTTTCCTTGATTTTTCTAAAAACTTCATTGTCTAACTCAACATTGTTATAAATCATTGTTAATCAGTTGAATCACTTTTTCTATCTGAAAATGTGTTGACAGTAAAATAATCTAGGTCCAACAACTTAATGTATAAGGTACTGCATGAAGAGATCACAACACTCTTTACGTATTGTAAGTAACGAAATTTTTCGGAAAAATAAATCACAGATATGAGTGATATGACCAATTATTGCTACAACTTAAAAATTAAGAATGGTACCTATCGGTTCAGAACCCATTGGACTTTTTTGTTTAAATTTGTGCGTTTTTGTATTCCAACTTGCAAAATATGACAACTTTTAAACATAATTTTTAATAAGATATAATACTTAATCCATCCCTAACATTGGTATAAAGCGCATGGATCAGATTGCTTCATTCATCCAAAAAGACAAATAACCAAATTTGGTAATTTTGCAAATTTGGTGTTTTGTCCTCGCATAACTCATAAAATAATCAAAATATCAAAAAAAGTTCCCAGCCAAATAAATTTGAAAGGCAAAATCCAAATAAACTGTTATGTAGGTAGTATTCAACATGAAGATTGGAGCACGCCTACCCAAAAATGTTATTATAATGTAGAAATTTTGGTATAAAATAATCAAATTTATTTTAGTTTTTGGACCATTATTCAAAAAATAATCAAAATTTCAAAAAATCTTTAAACGAGTTACCAACTAAATCAAAAAACACATCATAAGAAGTACTGCCTTGACTTAAAAATTCAGAGCACTTCTACCTAAATAAAAAAAAAAAAAAAGCATGTATTGTTTTAACAGTGATGTTTTTTTTATTGTTACTGTAAAACTATATTTTCATCGCTATGCTCAGAATCTAACACAATTTTTACCACAAGAACGTGCGGTGGTTTCGACTAAAACGGAACTACGTAGCTAAATTCATAGGTATACACATAAGAACTTTTAGAGAGTTAATTATTTATCCTGACATTATTTTTTCTACTTTTTACATCAAAAGAAAACACGACTCTGTTGGCGTTTATAGTATACGTTATAAAGAAGAAACTAATAGTCTTTCGACTCGGAAACGCACTGACTGACCTGATGTTCACCAGCAAGTACGTTCACTCTGACTACAGTGACGCACACGAAAACTGCGAAAAATAATAATTTCATTTTGGCACCTAGGAATTTTCAATAATCGTTCGAAACCATTGACGAACGCAAATCGGCAGCAGAAAAATTTGATTAACGAGTCGACAATGGAAAAACTACCGACGACCACACGATTGTCTCGATTTTAATGTAATGATGATAGATAAGTATCGTAAAACGTTCAGTTCACTACAAAAAATATAGGTTTCTTTTATGTTTAATGTTAACTGATTTTGTTGCGCAACTGCGCAATAAACTTTGCAAGTCGCAGGTCACTCGATAATCTACAATCATCGAGATAGATAAGAAAACTGGAGCGCGCGCACTGCTTATACCACCATTTTATACCCATTACCTACCTAACCCACCGTGTTACAAAAACGGCCCGCCGTTTGGCGCTTTGCGTTATCCCCTCCACTGTACGGCAAAAAAATTTTAAATAATATTGTATTGCTCCATTTTTATTACTATTTTCTATACTACGTATACTTATATGTAAAAAAAAATAGTGTGTTCAGTTACAATGGCGAATACAGAGGGGTTTAGGGGTTCAAACCCCTCCCGAAATAAGTACTTTCAAATTTGTACACACATTTCAAAATTAAAATAAACCATTTGATAATTTTTTTCTAAAACCTCCCCCAAAACTTCTTTATGCGGTCGCCCCTGTACAGTCAATAATGCGCATTGTGCATAATCATGAGAATTGAGTTGATGCACATTAGACTGCGGGATTAAATTATATGAATTTCTCCAAAATACGAGTTGTCAGTTGATTTGATTCGATTTCTGGAGTAAGAGTTAATTTAATCTGATAAATCAGATTAAATAAGAAGTGCTTATATTCACTGCGAGTTAAAATCGCATTTATATTAATAGATATATTCAAATCCTGGTAGGTAATAACCAATAGGTATATAAACCAATAGGCAATTAAGCAAATTCTGCACATAAACCAAAATATAAACGTAATATAAGTTTCTATTACACATTTAAATTTGATAACTAAAATGCTGTCATTTCATAATCACTATTACTAATTTTAAAATTAAAAGTATAGACAAGGAAGTAGGCTTGAAGGATTAAAGCAACACATATATACCCATCATTAATTCGTTGTATTTTACACTGTAAAATACAATATTATCATTCTTTTAAAAGCATATATATATATATATATATATATATTTATTACATAATTAAACTACTGAGCAACATAAATAATAATTTGTATATTGATACACAAAAGAACATTGTATATAGGTACATATTATGATCTGTGATATTATCCAAATTTAATAATTTAAGCATGCATAAGGTAATAGGTATAATAATAAGTACCTATACGAGTTTACACAAACATTGCTTACCATTTACATTAGGAACATGATTAAAATATGAAAAGGATTAAGAAAAATTATTATTTTACGTATAGTTATTAATTATATAGTAGTCAGAAACATATACACTTATCATAATTACATAATACAAATAAAGTTCTTATAAAAAATATAAAATTATTACAATGGTAAAAGAGCAGAAACACTATAATTAAACAATAACTATATAGATGAAATTTTTATAGAGTAATAATAAAAAGTAAACAACATCTCAATTCTCATCATGATGAAATAATTATATTTTATAAAATTGATGCCTGCCGCCTGGTCATAGGAAAAAAAGCATCGCGGCCATTAACAACTTGGACAATGTTTACATGTTGTTGTGTTTTTTATTTTCACAAGGCACTCATTTCAATACGATTTGATCGTAAATTCCTAACCACTCGATACCTAGCTAATTAATAATATTGTACTTTCCTCATTCCTGTTACACTGAGTTAGGTATAGAGTTATTTATTTGTTTGCGTCAATGTTACAATACCTATGTTGGTTTTGCCAAACTGATTAGTCAATCATTACTGAATTTTGAACCATAGAATAGAGATAAACCAGTGAACGGCTGCACCTACTTAATTATAAACTACGCAAAAAAATTAAACAGATTTACTTTAAACTTAAACAGATTAAAAATTTGTTTTATACATTTTTATAGAAAATTAGATTGCAATTTATATTTTACAATAACAATAACAGTAGGTTCATTATACAATATACACATTTATATATACTGTGCTGATATTTGCGAAAAAAAAATTGTTTGGTCTAAAAGTTAAAACCATAAAATGATAGGTATAAAAGTATCAAAACGTTGTTGAACAATTTACGATGACAATTTGGTACGGAATGAATGTTCGATAAACCTGCTAAAGTTCATGAAATTAATTTTTTTATTACGGACTTAAGTCCAGTAACATGTAAACAAACAATGACAGTAATACAAGTTTCGACTATTACTAAAAAAACAAAATTATACATATAATTTAATTAACAGTAGTCAGTTAAAAAAATTAATAAAATAAGTAAGAATACATAATATATATGATAGAATAGGTACCAATTATTGGTCTTTAAAGTCCAAAAAGGACATTTTTAGTATTATGATTTAGGAAATGTTCTGAATCTAAAATAATATTATAACCATATTATATTGTAGGTACCTGTAGTAACTAGTATTCTTACTACTAAAGATGAATACCACAAAACAAATCACAATAAATGAAATAATTTCATTTATTCTGTGGTATCTATATTACCATTTTTTCCATAGATACAGAAAACTTTACCAAATGTAGTACTCATAATTTATATTATGTAAAGCATAAAGACTATATATCTATCTATCTCTATATAGTCTTCATGGTGTAAAGTGAAAAAGATATTACAAAATAAAATTTCAAGAGACAATATTATTTAATTACCTTTAAACCTAAAGTTAGTCTTTGTCTGTATATAAACTTTTTTCAAAAACAGATCCTATAAGATTTCATGGAAACTTCGGACTTGGTATTTCAATGTTAGAAATTCTTTGTTCTATTAAGATCTCATCGTAGGAATAATTCACGTTTTTGAGTTATACTTCTATTTTTCAAATTTTTTTAGAACTTCCAATGGTTCGACAACGTCGATATTTTGTAACGAAATACTTGGACCTGTCTTTCGGTGCCGTTTCAATCGAAACATACACAGCAGAATGTTTTTTATTTGTGGTAGGTAGTCCAAAATCATATTTTTGTTAAGTACCTACCTATATCACGTGAACAACAAAAGTTCGTTAGGTAGGTACCAAAAATATGGTATAACTGTATGAGTAAATATTGTAGCATTTTTGTAAAGGTCGTTGTGGTATAGTTTGAAAACAAAAATATGCACATTATTACATATTAACCAATAGACATACTTCGTCACACTCAGTTAAATTTGGCTTTCCTTAAAGTGAGTTGATTCAGCATTTAACCACAGAATAAATTTAATTATTAGGTATCTACACTGGTTTCAAAATAAAAATCTGTTAGATATACGTACATAGAGTAATTAGTTACATTATTATAAAGCTGTAAATTATAGAGAATTGTTATTTGTTAGATACCTGAGTAAAACATTATCCTTATTAGTTATTACATTTTTAATAGTAATATTGCATACACCTACTTACCTATATATAATTATATAAATAATATTGCATAATAATGTTGCATCTCGTTTCTTGTTGATAAATGATTTGATCAGATAATTTCAATAACTAAGTAAGTAGGTACCTATTTACACCGATAATAACTAACCAATTAAATTTTTTACTTGTGTCGTATATACCTTTCGGCAATATACCTCTATGTAATTTAAACAAGTACAAATACGAAAACTTTTATTAAAAATAAACAAACACAATATCTCGTCTTCTGTCCGCAGTACTAATTCGTACTGCGACCAAAAAGAAAAGACCACATTCTCTCCTTTACATTAAATATAAATATATTTTAAATGCTTTAAATATATTTTACAATTTGCTGCCTCAGCTCATTTGCTTCCTCGGCTTACATTTAATACTACAAATATAAAATATAATATTACTTAAAACTACACTTGTTTTGTGTAATAATGGATACAGTTATAAAAGAAATTCAAGATGAAGTACCTACAACCTACACTGATGTTTGCTAATGATACAAGTTTGATTGAAAAAAATGTGGAAAAAGTTAATAATAGGCTGGATGAGTTGAAATTATCACTTGAAGGTAAGGGATTGAAGATGAGTAATAGTAAGGCAGTAAGCATAGTGATGTAATAGAAAAGGTAGAGAACTTTCTGAATCTAGGATCCTCTGTACAAAGGGACTAAGACTTTGTAAGAGATGTAAAACATAAGATTAAATGCTGTTGAACAATTCTCTTTTCTATGGGTTAAATAAAATGAATAGAAGCGTCTAGAGAGCCTATATAACTCTCTATATAGTCTCTAGAAGAGTCTTATGTGATAAATGAATTCTATTAAGGCAAAAATGTAAGTTTTATAGGGATGTGGTGAAACCAAACATGGTTAGGAGTGATGAGCAGTTGACAGGAAAATAGAACAGAGTAAGAGTGTAGCGGAAATGAGAATGCTTAGATGGACGAATCTAAAGATTAAATAGAATAAGGAACGAATATGTTAGAGATAGTCTTGTTGTTGTGTCATCAGTGAATAAGATAAGGGAATATTGACTGAGATGGTTTGGACATGACATAATAGAAAGAAAAAATTGAAGCAGTAAAAGCGGTTATGAACATGAACGTTGAAGGAAAAAGACTAGAGGTAAAGGAAGACCAAAGAAAAGATGGATGGAAACAATTAAAAAATATAGAGGGTTTGTAATGTGAGTGTAGTGGATGTGAATGATTGTGATAGGTGATAAGTGTAGAGATATGTATAGAACAATACCGAACGCAAATAGTTAGAGAAAAGGCGAAGAAGAAATTCTGATAAATTATGTAGGTAGTACTGTAGAAGGTACATTATTTCTATGTTATGATCAAGTGTTTCAGATTCTAAGCGGAGCAAAGACCACTATTGATTTTACAAAAATGTATTTTTTTTTAATTTGTTTATTTTTTTTTGTGTTACACATAGCTCCTGGGAAATTGCTCCAACTTTAATGCGTAGGTAAATACATTTTCTGGTAGCCCTATACTTATTCCTTTGGTGCATTAGGTATTTTCTTAACATCTTTAATTCTGAAAAATAAAAACTTTGTAAAAACCGGTAAAAAAGTACGGCACACTTAATTTTAACAAAATTGATTTAGTTATTTAGTCATAACTTCTAAAATAATGATTGAAAAGATTAAAAGACCTGCAATTTTCACTCAATATTGAAATATGAGTAAAACACAGATTTTTTATAATTTCAAAACATTAAATTAAATTTTTGTTCAGTTGTTTAAAGTTGAAAAAATCAGCAAAAATTGGTCATATCTGTGATATACATACTTTTAGAAAAGTCTGTAACCATCACAATTTTATTATTTGAAACTATGTACTATATTAAGTTACTTATAAAAAAAAAAATTTCCTATATTCATACATTTTAATAAAATCTGTTCTGTAGTTTTGAAAGCGTACAAGAAAAGTGTTTAAAATTGTGTTATTAATACCATAAAATGACGCGATATTAGTATTTGACAGTAATAATTCCTTAAATAATTAATGTCCAAAAACTTAAGTGAAATTTTTACGAGATGTTTAAATTAATTTTCTCTGGATGCAAAAACAAGTTTTGAAATTTCCTGACGATTTCCAGCTGTTCTAAAAGTAGAATATTAGAAAAGGATATATTTTGTTGGGTTGTTTTGGTAATAGCATTGATGTTATATTTAAATAGTATATTATAAGTAATTACAAAATCAATAGTAATATGTTTAAAATAATTTTCTCACATGTCCTTTACACAATAATATTAGTTTAAAATTTAAATGATGTTATAATAATAATAACCCTACAAACCTCACAAAAACTTTTGAATCTGGATAATTGAACTAAATTGGCAAAATAGTTACTATATATGTTACTGACCGTAGTGTTTTAAAACCTACTAATTAAGTATCCAATTTAATTTTAATTCATAAATCATAACTCATAATTCATCACCATTTATAGTAAGGTGCAAAGTATTTTTAATGCTAAAATTATTATTTTCAATTGTTATCTTCTGTTAATGTCTGTAGAACTTGTAATAAAAAAATAATTATTTATTGTTATGTTAGTTTCTTAACAAACAGGTACTGTTTGTCGGGTACTAAGATTAGCATTTAATAATATAAATGTACATAAAAATGAAGGCAAGTACATGTGCATTTTTTAAAAATAACATTAAGCACGTTTTAGGTACTTAAGTTTTGAACTATTAGGTTTATTAACTTTAGATAAGTGAATATAATAAATTATAAAATGTTTATATTTTTGAAGAATTTATAAAAAATGTTAATGCAATTTGTTCTTTTATTTACACTTACAATGAGTTAAGTACTACAAAATGGAAGTTCTCAGACACAACAATTAAAACAAAAGGATGAATAGAGGGATTTAACTAATGATTACATTTTGAAAACATAATATTAAAACTTTGCACTGTTATGTTGGATCCCAAAATCCTGGGGGTGTAGGAGCGTGATGTTGATGCTTAACAGAACGATGTCTCGAAATATGGTTCATAGCTTTTTTAGCTTCTACTGGATTATCGTGGTTTGCTTCATAAAATTTACGACAGTCTTCACAATCCCAACCATTTAAACATTTCCGTTCATTACGTTTTCTAACTGGATCTTCTTTAAAGTTATAACTGGGTAGATCATTTTGCATATCATTTAGACCCGGTATAATAACAACATTATTTAATAAATTTTTTGCGGTTTTAGAGTTTTTATCTTGTTTTTCAGTGGAAATTTCATTTTGTATTGCATTTAATGGGATATATATTGGACTCCAAATAGATTCATTGTCATCACACAATTGGTCAATTTTTTCAGGTTGATCATGTATAGTACTAGATTTTAATTTTTGCAAAACATGATTACTAGGTTTAATAATTTTAGTAAAATGGCTAAGAGAAATATTACCAGAATCATCACTTTGTGTATTCAAACTACAGGTTTTTTCATCATTATCTTTATTCTTATCATTTGAAGCTTCAGGACTGAAAGTATAAGAATTTGAAACAGCTTCTGGTGATTGACTGTTGATGGTGGTGATGTCCAAACTGACTTTTTTTGGTTGTAAATTGAGCGTGGTTTGCTTGGATTTTTTCAGCAAATCGGAAGGTTTTCCATCAGATTTAATTTGTAATTTCCACTCATTTTTTAATTTGTTAGGTGAGGCGATTTTCTTTTCTTTTTCTAATTTCAAACAGTTAAATTTGTCATCAACTATTTCACCTTTATCCTTCAGAGATAACTTAAGAGGCGAATAGGACGTAAAAAGTTTTCTTTTTCTGACGTTTTTCAATGACAGCGAACCGATCAACTGTGTTAAAATATCGGTAGCCGAGCCATCTTGGTTGGTTGTGAAACGTAACAAACCCGCTAAAGTTTGTACGTGTTGGCTGATTTCTTTCAGTTGTGTTTTTAGAGAAGAACACAGATCTTGCAAATCGATAACTTTAGTTTTAAGACTGTTAATTCGTTCGTCTTTGGACGCATTGTCCGCCGTCATTGATTTGATAAAAACACTGACATTTTGGCACACGTCTGTCAATGCTTTCACGTGAGTTTCGCCATTCATTTTCTGTTTTTTCTTGTTTACCTTGATACCTGAGTCCTGCTCGACTAGAATTCTACTTAGAAAAATTGTAGAACAGCCGTTTTACGAATTCAACACGTCAAGTGGTTCATCGGAGATAATTACGACGTAGGTACTTTAGGGTTTGGATTTCGGACGTGCCGGATTGAGCGAACCGCAAAACCGTTTGTAATTTTGTCTGTAAACAAATTACCACTGATACTATTTATTACCAAACATTTTGTAATAAAAAATTTTTATTTATAATTTTTGATTTTTCGGACCGACCAACCACGAGAGCACGAGCACGTAACCGCGTCAGAGCCAATTGTTAATTTGATTCAATTTGTTTGACGGCCGCGGGCCGTGCGCGTCCGTAGCAATTAAGAAAAAAATACGGTTGTGATGAACGTGAATTGTGTCAAACGGGTATACGGTTCACGAAAATTTTATTTACAAAATAAAGTTATAACGTCGACAACGTTTTTGAAAATAAAATATTTGTTATCTATGGATCTGTATTATCTGTGGGTTTTCTCCTTTGGCCAATTGTAGGGAGCCTATATATCACTTATAGGCTCTCTAGCCAATTTATAATGTTGGTAAAAATGATAAAATAGATAACGGACGTTGTTTGTGTTAGTCGCAAATTTCTGTTTATTTTTTTCAAGTGATACCTATATAGGTACCTATTGGCTATTATTGTTATTTGTCATTTTTGATTTGGAATTGTTCGAACTGGAAGTTCATTCGGAACCCTAGAGAGTACTACGATCGCTGACGACATCCGATTGATTTACATTTCGCCTGGTTTTCCGTTGTTGTTTTCACCGGAAAGAAATCGCGGGACCGCTTTATTATTTTGTTGGTGTTTAATGGCTTTTGATGGAGATGGCGGACGACTTACAGGCAAGTTGTATTCGCCTTGCATGGTTATTGTTATTTTGTGTTTTGTTATTAATTTTCGTCCGTGTGCTTTGTATATTGTAATATCATATATTTCATTGCAATCGACTTCTACTGGTTGTGAATTTTCAGAATTGCGCGCACATGGATTTTGTGGTAATATGCAGGAAAAATGTGTTGTAAATAAATATCGCAATTAGGTTTCTACTATTAAATCTAAAATAAGTGGACTTTTATAACTGTGAATGTGAGGTACTACAACATTATTTGCAAAAAAAAACGTATTCCTAGGTATTTTGTTTTCAGATAAATCATACTTCCTACTTAATCATTTAACCACCAAGTATTACGCCTTTGTAATATGTATTTGATCTAATAAATAAACCATCTTATCAATCCATCTTAAAAATGGAAAACATTATAATAATATAGGCTATGCATTAATTCGTTAAAAGTTAAAATTAAGTTTATTAACTTGTTAACTTAATTTTTGCTAAATTTTAACTTAATATGTTTTTGTTTTTAATTTAACGTGTGAACTTGAAAAGGTAATCTGTAATAATTAAAAAAAATTTATTAACTTCAAAAGACTGTGCGAAATAAAAATTTAAAGTGCAAGAAACGTCATACTAGGTACAAAACTATGTGCATTTAAAATTTGAACTGTTATTTTTATTTTAAAGTTAAGTTCATTTTTTCTATGTTAGGTAACTTTTAATTTAATAAATTTAAAAAATGAAAAACTTTTAATTTAACTTAACATAACTTTTTGTTTTTGTTTAAAAAAAGTTGTTAAATAGCTTGGCCTTGAAGGTTATGAATTATTTGTAATATTTGCAAGGATTTATTTTTAAACTCTAGAACCTCTTTTTGATGAAATTAGTTCTAACCTAAGTAAATACATTATATACTTGTGAAGTATTGGTTTGCAATTTGCATATTATCTATACTAAGGCTCACGATAGAAAGAACCCATGCCTCAACCAAAACTTGTCTAAGTTGCGTAGGTCCACCCTCAAAATACCTCACTATAACTTTAAAATTGAAATAACACGCTGCAGTGTTGAATGTTTGAGTGGGGGGAATAGTGTTCTGAGAGAGATGTACAACGACGTCAGTCGTATGCACAAAACAAGTTCCTTCTCTCGTGGGTCTCAGTATAGGTATACCTACTATAATTACTAGTAGTTTTTGAAAGCATTGGGATCTAACTACATCTTTTTGTATAAATTCTAGAATTTGATTTTGTACTTTGATTCGGAGCTAAGTATGTGTGATGTAACTGTAGGATTTAAAAATTAACTGCCTATGTTGAGCTATTACTTATTGTATTGAGCTGATATACCTAATATACCAGAATTTACCTAAAAAACAAATTGGTTGTAAACAGAAGCACGTCTAGAATCTTTTTATGGAAAATGGGAAAAATGTATGAAATTTTATGTTATTTTGATCAATTTGTTTGAAATTTATTGTACATGTTATCATCATATATGTTTATTATGCATTTAATGATCATCAACTATCATTTCTCTTAAATACACCCCTAATGGTAAGAACAGTAGGAACTGGAGTAGGGATTTTTGCCACATTAAGTAATTACTTTGTTTATGTATATCTAATAAATAAATTGTGTTGGTATTAAACATCTATGTAATTTTAGTTTTTACGGAATATTTGATCCACTGTGTAGAGGTGTAAAAAGTATAAATCTCCAATAACATAACATTTTATATTCTATTTTATTGAAAATAGTAGGTTTTACAATTTTTAACATCAAATATGTATTAATATTATTGATATACCTACATCGTTGTTCAGTTTATATAGTGAATTTGTGTTCGGTTTTCAATAAGTTTGTCAATTTTGTTATGTAATTTAAAAATGGGAATACATAAAATGTTTGTGGAAATTTATTAAAAATTAAGAATTATACTTATTTAAGGATAAAGAATTATTTATGTTTATAAATGGAGCAGCGGAGGAAATATTTTTTACTGTCACTTTTATACAATTTTTCCATGTTTAATGTTATAATAAAATGCAATGTTACATAAACATAAACATAACATATATGTAAGTTTAATATTACTAGAACGTTTTAAAATTGATTAATTTTAAATATTAGATTATATTTAAATAACTAAAATAATCATTCAACTAACATATTATTTAAAAAAAATTTAACTCTCTTAAAAACTTACATTAGCTATCACGTCAAATGAAAAATTAATTTAAATTTGGATTTTTAACTTTGACTTTATTCAGAAACATAAAATTAATTTTACTATGATAGTTCATAAACATTAAACAGCTATTTTAAATTAGTTTGTGAAAAAATCTATAGGGTAAGTTTTCTCATAACAGGCCTTGTTCTAAATTTTGATTGTAGGCTCTGCTTTAATCTTATTGTGGTTATATAATAGTTTTATAACATTTAAAATTTGTTTGACTAGTATTAATTATTTGTACTTTCTTTTTTTTTTTTATATTAATAGAGTATTCCACGTTTGGAGATGCTATGCAAACAAATGTACGAATCAAGGGATGCAGCACTATGTGTAGAAGCCGAAAAAGCTTTGGTTTCATTTCAAAATAGTAATACTCCTGATACACTATCTAAGTGTCAAATGCTATTGGAACGAGCTGATTCGCATTATTCTCAATTATTGGCCACTACAACAATAACTAAACTTTTATCACGCAGTCCATCAACCCTTAACCTCGATCAAAGAATACAAATCAGTGGGTTATTTAATTTGATGTTGTTATTAAAATTAACTACACAATTCTTAATAATTTGTATTGTGTTTTTTTTTATAGGAAATTACATTTTGAATTATTTAGCAACACGTCCCAAATTGCCATCATTTGTAGTTCAAGCACTTGTATTGTTATTTGCAAAAATTACCAAACAAGGGTGGTTTGATGGAGAAAAAGATTCGTATGCATTTAGAAATGTTGTATCAGACATTTCAGTATTCTTACAAGTAAATAATTTTTAAATCATGCTCAAAATTTGTTTTGAAATGCAATCATTTATCACAATAAATATTAAATTGTTCGATGACATTAAACATTATATTTTTTATTATATGCCACTAACTCAGATAAACATAACATGGTCTATTTTGGTGTATCAAAAAACTGTAATTTATTATTTTTCATAGTTCAAAAAACTTATTTTAATGAACACTTTGTGTTTCATATTTTGGTTGTTAAAAGTAATTTGTATTATAGTTATTATAAACAAATCTAGTAACAAAAAATACATGTTTTAGGGAATGAATGTTGAACATTGTATGATTGGTGTTCAGCTTTTATCTCAGTTGACAACTGAAATGAATACAGTGACTGATATAGAATCTCATCGAGCTGTATTAAAACATCGTAAAGTGGCATCATCATTCAGGGACACCCAATTATTTGAAATTTTTCGAATGTCTTGTCAAATGTTACGAAGTGCTAATGATAATCGAAAAAATTTAAATTTTACTGATGAAACTCAAGTATATTTTATCTGTACTATATTTTTAAGTATGTTTACAAATTTTTAAACATTTGTTTGTCTGTTTTAGCATGGTTTTATGTCTCGATGTCTTCAACTAGCTCAGAACTGCTTAACTTATGATTTTATTGGTACAACTTGTGATGATTCGTCTGATGATATTTGTACTGTTCAAATACCTACAGGTTGGCGACCAGCATTTCTTGAACAATCTACTTTAACCTTATTTTTCGATCTCTACCATTCCTTACCTCCTAGTTTATCAAGTCTAGTAAGAACAACTTTAAAATGTTTTGTATTATGATCTATATCTAAATTGAAATACATTTTGGCAATATTTTTAGGCCTTGTCATGTTTGGTACAATTAGCTTCAGTACGACGTTCCTTATTTAGTACAACTGAAAGAGCCAAATTTTTATCCCATTTAGTGAATGGTGTCAAAGATATTCTACTTAATCCTCAGGTATTATAACGCAATGCTAATAAGTAGTATGTCTTGTAACAATTGACTGTATGTTATGTTGGTTTATTTGAAGTAGAATATGCTTATTATTTATGACTTCTGTTAAACTAAGTTTGTATTTTTTGTTAACTTCATAAAATATTGATGTAAATATAATCATGAATAGCATTATTGACATTTTATTACAGTAATAATTTTAAACTCTTAGAGTAATTTGTATACATATACGTTGTAAGTATGGAATTTTGTTTTATTCATAATTTGTGTGGTAATATTTACTTAAATAAGAGTCTACATAATTTTAAAAAAATGACAGTAAATATAATATGATTAAGTGATAAGTTGAAAATACCAATTTGGAATATCTTAACAACAGACCTAATATTAAATGTTTTCTGAAAGCCAAGTATTTAGAATGGGGGGCCAAAGGATCATAATTCGGAAGGTACTGAATAATAAAGTGCCCCAGTAGAAGACCTTGACAACAATGGCAAGATAGAGTCAATGCAGATGTAGGAATGATAGACGGAACAGCAAACATTGAGACCTACTGACTGTGTCTTGTGTAGGGGATTAATAGAAGCTGCCAACAAAGCCATAAAGCAAAAAAAAAAAATAGTTATTAGTTGTGAAGTTGAAAAATTCATTACATAGTGTACTATATTAGGGCAAACAGACGTTCCATTTAATTTTTATAAATGTTTAATTTTGTTGTATATGTTATAAAGTAATAAAGTAACATATTATAATATTTATTTTTTATTTACAGGTTTTCAAAGTTGTAGACATTTTTTAAAATTCATTATGCATGTACCTTGTTTGGTATTAAAAAAATGTTTGAAGAACAGTTTTAAATAAATAAACTTTAGACATAATTATGTGTCCAAAATTGAAGAGCTTTATTTTATGATCATATTTACTTTTAAGTACTAGTAAAAATTTTATTTTATCCTTAGGGTTTGGCTGATTCAAGTAACTATCATGAGTTTTGTCGTTTATTAGCAAGATTAAAATCAAACTACCAGCTTGGAGAACTTGTGATGGTTGACAGTTATCAAGAAACTGTAGGTCTAGTTGCTAAATTTACGGTTGAAAGCTTGCAGGTATGTCTGTGTGTTTGCAAAATACTAAAGCTAAGATGATTACATTTCTTCTGCTGTGTTAATGTTTATTTGTTTAAGGGGCTAACTGAAGTTTTATTGTAAATTATTTTAATGTAGTGTGTGCTACTTAGACAACATATTAGATTTTAACATAATAAGTGTTTTTTTTCTCACTCTGAAAACAAAAACTTCTTTAAAATGCTCCAATCTTTACATTCATACCCGGTTTTGGATAGCTCATGAGTCATGAGTCACGTTGATTGCATGGTACTTTGAGAGTTTCTAGATTTGAAAGTTCAAAATTGCAAAAGTTACAATAAAAAAACTAGGGAACAAATTTTAAAAATTACAGAAAATGTGTTTTTAAAATAATTGATTTAGTTTTTTAGCCATAACTTTCAAAACAATGATTGAAATGAGCTGAAAAGATTACATAATATTAAAATAAGCAAGGTACTAGTCTCATACATATTTCAAGAGATTTCAAAAAGTTTTTAGTTAAATATAGAACTTTGACATTTTTAAAAAAAAATTATTTTTTTGTATTTTTGTTTGAAAAAACTTTTTTAGTTAACATAAAAAATTACAAGGTTACCTAACCGGTTACTAATACAAGGCTACCAACATATACATTTATTTACTAGTAAAAAAATTTTGGTATTATTTTGTAATCACTTACACAAGTAACTTTGATCTTTACATTGCACACCTCAAAAAAAGTTAAGATTTTGGATTTAAAATATATTTTATTTGAACCATTTTTTTATATTATATATTTAGATTTTGAATTATCTACCAAAAACAATTTAAGTTTGAACATCACTAAATTTGATTATTTGTGTTTAGAAGTGGAAGGAGCGATTAGTTCAATGCGCTTTACAGCACAAAAGAGTTAAAAAATTCAATTTAAATTAGATCTTATTTGAAACAAATTTCTTAGTTCTTTGAAACTAGAAAATTGGCTTTAAAAAATAAAAACAAAATGTATTTTTCCTAAATACGTAAGGAGTGCTAAGATTTTATATGATTTAAGTTTTGAAACTTCTATATATAGTATAATATAAAATTTCCTATCTTTGTTTATTCATTTAAATAAAAATCCATCCAGTTGTGTTATGGAAGCGTACAATAAAAGTATTGATAAAGCAATGTTAGTATAATGAAATTATACAGTATTTTAAAATAATTTTTTCATGCTATAAAAATTAACTTCAATTTTAACCTTAATACCAATACTGAATAGATACATGGAAAAATATATTCTGATAATTAAAGAAATTAACTTTTCCTGCAGTGGTCAATAAAATAGTTAATAACACATTTCCAGAATAAAAATTATAAAAATGGTAAAAAGAAAGAGAGTAAATTAAGAAAGTCATTAATTTCTAGGACGTGTCAAACTATGATGCGGTAGGTTACTGTTTTGTAAGGTTTAGTTATGTTTTTAGAAATTGCTTCGGATTATGTTTCTGTGTCGAGCTTTGGTTAATATATTTTGCTCATACACAAGTCACACAAATACAGAAAATTTATTTTTATAACAATTATAAAACTTTAGAAAAAATAAACTTATCAATTCTAGAGGTAGACTTCAAATAAATTAAATTTTTAAAAGTTCTAAATGATAAATATATAAATAGTCATAATTATTAAAGATTTTAATTTTAACAGCATGTGTAAACTTGTAGCAATTACGCTTTGGATTGGATTACTTTTTTATTACTTACTTTTATTACTACTTTTTTATTAATTACTTTTTAACATCAAGTAACTACTAATAGCTCATTTATCTGTATTTGGATTAATTACAATCAAATGGTTGATATTTTTTTTGCAGTTTTTTTCACAAATACATGTTATTTTTATGTTATGAATTTGAACCTAATTCCTAATAACGTTGTATTTTAGGTAGTATAGGTACTTTAATATTGCTGATATTTTTTTGTAAAATTTATTTTCTTAGAACGTATAGATAACCAAGCTTACAATTATAATATAAACATTCCGACATAGTGACCCACTGTAAAAACATAGTTGTTCCTCTGTCAAACAACCAACGCGACCTAAATATTTCTGGTTTTTTTTTACTTTTTTGCTTGTAAAATTTTCAGACATCCTAAAATCTAAACACATGTTCAGGTTTAATAAATGTACTCAACCCAAAAATATATTAAATTATTATCTAATATGTGTTTTCAATTAATTCAATTTAACCAATAACGTAAAAGTTCCTTCTTAGTATACTTCTGTCTCAAGATTTTCGGGGTTATATCAATATTAATTTATACTTACATAGGCTACCTTATTTGTTTGTTTATTACTACATTATGTCACTACATTGTGTATAAAGTGACTAAAAAAATAAATTAAGGTTTTTTAAAAAATAGCAGTCTAAATAGCATCCTGACAACTAGTTTGTTACTGCTGCTGACCACTGCTTTTTAGTACCTAAACAATAGGCTATATTGCAATTTTTTTTTCAAAACTAATCAATAGTCTACTATTATTATTTTTTAAACAAATAATATGATAAATAAATTAGTAAAACATTGGTTTATTTTTGTATTTTGTAGGTTTATCAATGTGCTCCAAATAGTTTTCATTATTTGTTAAGTTTTTGGCAGCGAATGGTAGCTTCAGTACCATATGTAAAAGCTGCTGAACCTCATTTATTGGAAACATATACTCCTGAAGTTACCAAAGCATACATATCTTCCAGAATTGATAGTGTCACGCTTATTGTGAGGGATGGTCTTGATGATCCTTTAGACGATTTTACTAACGTTCAACAACAGCTTGAGCAGCTATCTGTGATTGGTAGATGTCATTATCAGAAAACTTGCTCGTTAATTGCACAGTTATTTGACCAATCAGCAACTACCTATCAAGAAATTATTGGCTCACCATCTGCTTCTATTTATGATCTAAAAATTCAAGAAGGTATGAAAAAATTAATTCCCTCCTTAATTTGTTTTCATAAATGATAAGTGACTGGTGTTTGATTGAAAATATTACAATATTTTTTGTAATTTTACCTTGTACCTAAACCTTGTAAACCATCTTTCTTCTTTCCAACCTATAAATCTGTTACTTATTTTTTTTCATTACTGAAAATATTGTGTTCAAAAGAAAATCACCAAGCTTACTTATAAATTGCATTCTTTCCTACTCAGTTCGGTCATTAATTAAATATATATGTATATTTAATCAATGGGCCGGTTTACAAAGTTTCTATCTCAAATACTCATTAATTACTCCAAGTTGTTGATGTCATTACTTGTTTGAAAACAAATTATATTGTACTTGTGCATTTTTAGATGTTTTACAAGTATTTGATAGCGTTTTGAGTGGTTTATTATTTAAACTAGAAAAATTATTCTTTTTAGTTTATTTTTTTTATCATTAAATCTTATTTCTCAAAATAACATTTCTTTATGTTGGCCAGGTTTTGTAGTATAGAAAAAAAATCTCTGCTGGAGTTTCTAAAGGAGTTCTATTCTTCATACATAACAATATCTATGCCTTAGGGACTTAGGCAGTTAGACCTACAGACTGTAAATACGATGGTTGCTGATTATGCTAGGTTTATGAAGATTTACTGTTCTCTCGGTGTTGGATATCTGGACCTTAAAACCACTGCTGCCAGCTGTGCCCTTAGCCCACCTTACTACCACTTTAACTATGTCATTTGCTATCTGCCTATGTTCCCCTCGCTGCTTACTGACTCTAACTTGATACCATATAGTAAACACATATTTTTCCTCCACCAGTGATAAGAAAGAGGAAAGTAAAAAAAGACATGGTTGAGAAATGATAATATGAGCTGCTAGTGTGTGTTGGGAATGTGAAACATTGAGACACGTGGAGGTCTAGAACCAAAGTGGTCAATTCCAAATAGTTAGGAGGAAGTCAAAGGAGTTGAAGAAGAAGTATATTGTAAACGGTAGATTTTTGTGTATGTGTATAAATTGTTTATTTCTTAACTAATATTACGTGTATTAATTAAAATTGTTTGTGTAAATAATAAAGCAGATGATTATTATTTATAATTGTTTGTCTGATTATTTTTCAATTTAGGTCGGTTAACTTGGTTAGTTTATTTGATTGGTGCAGCAATTGGTGGCCGGGTAACATTTAATAGTAATGATGATGGTGATGCAATGGATGGAGAAATGGCTTGTAAGGTTTTACAATTAATGACCTTTAATGATTCAAGACTTCCACAAGGAGGTTATGAAAAATTAGAACATTCGTTTTTATATTTCTTTGAACAATTTCGAAAAATTTATATTGGTGATCAAGTAAGAAAAATGATTAGTAATTTCTTGTTTTATATTAATTAATCATTTCAAAATTTTCTTACATAAGTACGAGTTTAAATTTTAAATGATATTTATACAATTAGGTGCCTAAGAACTCAAAAGTTTATAGACGATTACATGATGTTCTTGGAATTAGTGAAGAGCATATGGTTCTTAGCATTTTTATGAGAAAAATGTAAGTTTATAAATATTAAATTTATTTATACAACATTTTATTATTTATTTTATTTTTTTTATAAATATTGGTCTTTAATTTTCAGTATAACAAATTTAAAATTTTGGTGCTCCAGTAATACAGTTATACAAAAAACATTAGCATTATTGAATGATCTTTCAGTTGGATTTTCAAGTGTCAGAAAATTAGTCAAACTTGATGAAATTCAGTTCCTACTAAATAATCATACGGTAACTTAACATTTACACACTTGTTATGTAATATATTATGTCTCTAAACATTTTATATAGTAATTTATATTTAAATTGTAATAGAGTGAACACTTCCCTTTACTGGGTAATACTTTTAGTGTTAAAGACATGAGGCATAGATCTTCATTTTATACATCATTGGGTAGACTTCTTATGATTGATTTATTAGAAGATGAAGATAAATTTGATAGTTTTATGATTCCTTTAACAGGTATTTAATATATTAATAAATGAGTTATTGAGTTATTATAATACAAGTATCTAATTTTTGCTATTATTTTTATTTTTTTTAATTAGCATCCGTTGAGTCAATAGGAGCCTTATTGGCAACAGCTAATGGTGTAAATGATTCGTCAGTATATACAAATATTGAAGCAAAAAAAGCACTAATTGGCCTTATTAGAGACCTTCGAGGTTTAGCTTTTTCGTTTAATACTAAGACATCATTTATGTTACTATTTGAATGGTTGTATCCATCATACACACCAATTTTACTGCGTGCCATGGAATTGTGGTATGCTGATCCTGAAATTACTACACCTTTACTTAAACTTTATGCAGAGTTGGCCTTAAATCGGTCACAAAGGCTTCAAGTTGATGTATCATCTCCAAATGGAATATTATTGTTTCGTGAAGCTAGTAAAGTTGTTTGTACATATGGTAAATATCTCTTATTGGTCATTATTTACATAAAATGACTTTATTAATTTTAAAATATTTACAGGCAATAATGTTTTAAGTCTTGATATTCAGCAAGATATGTTATACAAGAAAAAACTGAAAGGAATATCTATATGTTTTTCAATGCTAAAAGCAGCTTTATGTGGAAATTATGTCAACTTTGGTGTTTTTAAACTTTATGGTGATGACACTTTAGAAAACGCACTGAATATATTTGTTAAGTTATTACTGTCCATTCCTCTTAGTGATCTTATGGTAAGTAACTCAGGTTGTTAGAAACTGCAAATTATTGATTTAAAGTATTGCCTAAAAAATATTCAAGTTTTTATTAAAAATACGTTGCACACTACAAATTCAATGTAAAACTAATTTGTAGTGGTAGCACCAGTGACACAACCAGGATTTATATTTGTTAAGGAGGCTTACAAATAAATTCTCAAGGGAGCCAATTAGGGGCAAATATTGCACAATAACTGATAAGTGTGTTGAATTTATTTAACATTTTGTGTGTCATTACTAGCATTGATTATATACAGGGTGATTTACAATGAACAAGTCAAACTTCAAGAGATGTTTTTATACCTAAAAACATTAAAAAAAATTTTTTTGACTACTATTTTGTTTTCAATAATAAGGGAAATGTTTTAATTTTTGTGTTTTAGTTTATACGCTAATGTTTTTCGATTAAAATGTTTATATCATCTCACATCTGAACTAAAGTATACATTGCTGAAAAGCTCATTATACTTCCATTTTCGGTTAATAACAATTTCACTTCAAATTCTATTTTGTTTTTTGGATACAAAAAACAATCCAAAACTTATAAATTCTATTTTACTAAAAATTTGTTCAAGGCAAATGACGTGTACAAACCTAACAAAAACTTCTGAGTTTAGTAAGCTTTTTTTCTACAGTTTACTCATTTTTAGCATTGCACCTATAAGCTATTATTCCATTTAATGTTAGTACAAAAAAATGTAGTGGTTGAGTAAAAGGCTGGTTTTGTTTTGTTATATGTATGATATGTGGAACAACTAAATGACAAAAATTTATTCATTTAACATTTTTGATTGCACACAAGTTTTGATGTACTACAATGTCAACAACTTTTGCAATAAGTTATAAGACCTGTACTACTTATTTTGTATCTCTGAAATAAATTTTTGCCTTTAAATTATTACTTGTTTTTTAGATTACGTACTTGTTTTTTTCTTATTTTTTTTGATATGAGCTAAATTTTTAAGGTTTTTTAGTTCCTAATATTTTACTTACCATCAATGTTTTTTGCACATTATGTAAAATAACGGCAATAAATGGAAGTAATGATAAAAATGAGTGAACTGTTGAAGGCATTACTCCAAAGCGTAATCGCAACACCTAACAAATTTTCACCCGACCTCAAATTTACTCCCTTACTTTCTTGTTTTATACCATATATACTATGCATAGATTTTGTTTTGATGCTATAGGCTGTTTAAACTATCATTTAAATTTTTAACTACTTATTTTAAGTGTATTATATGCAATTAATAATTATGTATTTAAATTGTGAAAGTAATTTATTCTTAAGGAGTTATGTATGTGTTGTTAAGATGTATGTATTTCTTTATTTTTAGCATTATCCTAAACTATCACAGACATATTATGGATTATTAGAGTGTCTTGCTCAAGATCATATGGAATTTTTATCAACTCTGGAACCTCAAGTATTCTTGTATATACTTTCATCCATATCCGAAGGACTGAATGCATTGGGTCAGTTAATATTTCTGTAAAACTGAATATAAATTTGTCTGATACAATATTTGTTTCAATAAACAAAAGTTCATTTTTTTTATTATAATACGTTTTAAAGTTAACTGTGTAAATTTTTTTCTATAGATATGTCTATATGCACAGGATGTTGCACAACACTCGATCATATTGTGACTTATGTATTTAAACAATTATTATTAAAGAGTGAGAATTCAATCAATATAATTAAATCGAGTAGAATATTATTATTTTTATATTATTTCATTCACGACAAAATAGATAGGTATGTTAGCATTAGTTTGGTTACCAATTACCCCTACTGACCCTTAGTCTTAGTTTGCTTTATTTGATTGGCCATAGCTGCCAACAAGAATTGGCAAACTAACGAATAGATAGTGTGGGGTTGTTCCCTGCTGGAAATATGAATATTACACTGTTGCTAACATACTTATCTACTTTGTCATGACTATACTACAGTTTGTATTATAACGCTTTACATTTTTAGATAAAAAAGTAAGGCGTCGAATGCAGCAAGTGAATGAAATTTTCTTGCGTACTTTAGAAACTCATTTAGGAGTATTTAGGCAAATTTTACAGACTGTTTTAAATATAATCATATTTGAAGAATGTAGAAATCAATGGTCAATGTCAAGGCCACTTCTTGGATTGATTCTTCTCAATGAAGAGGTATTAATTAGTCTTTTAAAAAGTGCATTCTATATTTAAAGATGTACTTGTCACAGTTTTTATTATTATACTTATTTGTATGTTTCTTTAGTACTTTAATCAGTTACGAGATGTCATCTTACAAAGTCAACCGATTGATAAACAACCAGCAATGGCCCAATGGTTTGAAATGTTAATGGAAGGAGTTGAGAGGAATTTAGCCAGCCGTAATCGTGAAAGGTACACTAATATTATTTACTCAATGCATAATGTCTAATCAATTTGGGTTATTATTCAATAGATTTACTCAAAACTTGTCTTCATTCAAAAAAGAATTGACTGAAAAAGGATCTACTATATCTATGAATTCTGTCAATAATGAAGTCATGATCACCACATAAGACATCTTTTATAATTTAGAATGTGTAAACAGACACCATCATTTTAATATATTTTTTTTTTTGTTATTTGTGTAAATAACAAAAACATTTGTCCTTGTAAACAGTTTAAACTAGAAAATAGGGCCTAACTCCTAGTCATAGGCTATTGGAAATTACTTTTTATTTATTTAAAAGTGCGATTCAGATTTGTGAACTTACTTGAATTGTGTAAATACATTTTACTATTTTTTAATGAACAAATTGGTTTATTATTTATTTTTGTGACTTGTTAACTATAAAAGTTATTATAATAGGCACTTTCAAAACAGTTATAACTCAGATAATTTAAACTGCATGAATATTTAAAAAAATGTTTGCTTGTACCGTTTAATGAAAACTTGAATGCAATTTTTTATATCAGATATCAAAAATAAAAAAAATATAGACATAAGGAGGTTCAAAACATAAAATATGTTTTTTCAAATTATACTACTCAAACAATATACATGTTCTTAGTATTTGCTAAAACGTGTATAAACATTTGAAAATTGTGTTCAGTTATGCTTTTGTCAAACATCCATCAGCAACCATAACAATGTAAACATACATAATAAAACAAATTTGTACATACATACTATCTATAAACAATTTATAGTTTATTATCTGTTTTATACAGTTAAAATAATATGTATAAAATTATCATTAAATATGCTAAAAAGTAAAAATAATACAATTTGATAAATATTTATTTTGAACATGATATATTAATTGTTTTCTCACTATTATACAAACAGAAATATTAAAACAAAACTTAACTGCTTAATTTTTAACTGTGTTACTCTGACACAATTTAAAATTTTTTTTTTAGTTGTATCCTTATAATTGAAGAATAAGGTTAGCCAATTTCCAACCTTTTTAGTTGCGCAGACCGCCAATTTTGTTAACCTAAACTTAACACCCACTAAACAAATACACGGGTAAAAAAAAATTCCTGGTTTAGAAGAAAGAAGCCATACCAGTAACAGTACCATGCTGTGGCTCATGGATTGGGAACCGCTGATTAAGATATTTGAATGAAATCATCACAGTAGTTTTAAACCAAACAGTTTGTTATAATTTGTAAAATATCAATAAAAATTTATAAGGCAAAATAAAATTACACCTTGGTTTCTGTGTGTTGAGAAAGTGCAACTTCTCGTAAGTTATCATTAGTAACTTCAGTGATACGTAATTCAAGTCCATGTCGGTTCAATTCGTTTTGATCAATGCATCGATATCTTTTATCGATTTCAGTTACTAATCTGCTTCTAAAAAATTAAACATTTATTTTCAATTGATTTGTTTGCTCTTACCTACATTTAAAAAAGTGTACATTTTGATATACATAATGACATTTTTGTTTTCTAAACAAGTAGTCACCAACCTTTTGGACCTCATAAACCAATATCATAACTCTAAATTCTACAAACCACTAATACCTATAGGTTATATACTAAATTTTGAAACAAATAACATTCAAATTTGTCTAGCAAACCACCAGTTAGCAATTGCTGTCCTTAATTATAGTTAAATTTAAATTCAATTCTATTTTATGATTAACTTGTTATTTATGTACAAAAACATGTTTTTCAAATATTCAAGTATACTATAGTGTTGATGTGTATTTACATTTAACAATAATTTAATTTAATCTATAAATAATAATACATAAGTTAATTTTCTTATTTAATCAGGCCTGAAATAAAATGGCAAATGCTATACAAAAATCAATAAAAGCGTAGTCACCTATTCAAATTGGAAAATATTGAAAAAAATAATGTTTTGTTAGACAAATAGAAAAATTGTTCTTATTTTAATCTTCAAAGTTGATTTTGTAGTATTTAATATGTGTAATATAAAAAATATACTGACTAGCACAGACAAACTAGAGATATCATCAGTCATTTTATGAAATCTCTATATCCAAACAAGTAGTCAAAACGTAGAATGTAAAATTTATAAAGTATAGAAGCAAAAAGCTAATTACATTTACACAATTAAAAGTGGCTAAGGAGACTAGCGCGGACTTTGGACCCGTGTAAAAGTCATGGTGTATACTGTATAATGTTTGTCGATGGTATACATTTGGTAAGAGAAAATCTGAAAGAAGTTCATTTGATCTATGGAGATTTGCTCTTGAAGGAAAGGAATCAAGTAGTAGAAGTAAAGCAAAATATAATATAGAGCATGAGTTTACAGAAGGAGATCAAGTAGCTGACAGGATGAGGGCGTAAAGACAATAAGTATGATACATGAGGGGTTGTTTTAAGCATTTAGTATACTTTGTACAAAGGGAAAAGGGTTTTGGGGGGATGTAAAACAAAAAAAAGTGCTTTGAATCAAATAGACAGAAGCTTCAGACGTTTTATATGATAGGAGAATTACAATGAAACTAACTAGAAGGTAGGTAGGTATGTATAAGATATTTGTGGTTAACAAGAAAATAGAACAAACATTGAGTGTTATATAGGTATAAGAGGTAGTATCATCATTTTAAACTTATTAACAGGACCATGGACAGTCTTGCCAGTCAAATTAACAGATCCATTATGAGTTAAAAATTAAAAACCATTGTGATTAATGATATTAATTAATTATAATGAGTTAATTAATAATAACATTCCTATAACACAGACTCTACATATTAAACGCGTTGTTGAACTCAATGTTTCAAATAAGTTTATGGGTAGCATTCGCATAGCATCAATAATACACAACATAAGAAAAAATTGTCTCCAAAGTGACCGAAAAAGAGATACAGTTGAGAATATGAGGGGTGCTGGTATGTATCATTAATTAAATATAAATTTGTATTTAATCAATGAATGTACAAAGGGGATGTGGATGATTGTGACAAGCAAAGCTCTAGAACAAGAGTGGATGACTCCTAATAATTAAGAAGAATGCAAAGCAGAAAAACAAACCTTCATTTTTTATTCTCTTGGAAGATATTAAATTTGTGAGAATTGTTTGATTAAGTGGACCAATTCAATTGGAAACCTAGTAATGCATTAAAATCTAGGAAGTGCAATTCTAATTTCATTAACAACTGTATTTAAAATTGTATACAAGATAGAAACTTATCAGTTATTATACTTCAGTCTCATGTAAATAAACATTTAAAATTAAATACAAATAAATGTAATGACGAACCTGTAAAGTTCATAACGCATAACAATTTCTTCTAATTCTTGTTTATATAAACGAGTCAACATAGCATTATAACAGTCTAGTTCAAGCAATCGAAACATTTCCCATTTGAGTTTATAATCTAATGTTTGTGCTGCTTGAGAATAAACACTGAGCCACATAGGAATTTCTATAAATAAAAAAAATTAACCATAAAATATTAAATTTATTCCTAGAGCAATAATTATTTAAATATCTTACCCTGGTTCAAGTAAGGGCTTGCAGGTACAAGCATATTATGTGAAAGGAAATGTGATCTTGGGGGTGGCGGAGGTGGAAGTGGTAACGCAATTCTAATATCTGGCTGATGTATGTAATGTAATGCACATGGATGCTCATACTGTGCATGTTGAGTAATGTGACTGAAAAAAACGTAAATAATAATATAAAATTGTAAGTTTATGATAAAGAACCAAAGTTTTAAGTGTTATAAACTAACAAAATGTAGATTGTAGTAAAAACAGCAAAATATATAATTTGATCTGCTTTAATATTGAGATAATATGCTAAAAGATACAATTTATAAAAAAAAACTCTCTTACATATTCTATAAGTAGTTAAACAAGTAAATTAAGTACTTAACAAAAATGTATCAAGACATTGACTAAGATTTTGAGAATTTCAGATGCGTACTATATTATAAATAGACATTTACTATTTATAATTTTTATTTTTATGTTAAAAACTAATTTAATTGTTGGTTATTTTTATATTTTATAAAAATTAATGTTTTTCTAACTAAATCAATAACACAGCTAACATGTAGTAGGCGCTCTGCCGAGAAAACTATGTATAAAGTATGCGATCAACCACATTTCACAATCTACCAAATAGCTTCAATGATATTTTGCGTGTGAAAAATTAATTCTATTTTTTTGTTTTAGTGAAGAAAAATTAATTAAATAGCCCGGAGTGTTATTATAAATAAACCTTTTTTTAATTTTAATTTTATCATGACTTAATTACCACAGTAATAAAACAAAGCCATTTATTGCATGAAAGTTAAAAATGACAAGAAATAATTTCTAATAACGTTAACTAACTAAGCTATTTAGTGCTATGACATTTTACGATTAGACCTCACTTTCTACCCAAAAAAATGTTTACAGAAAAACATTAAAACAAATACAAAAAAAAACAATACATTTTTGGCGACTCTCACAATCTAAAATTAAAATTCACTGTCATTAAAAACACATCTATCAAACTAAATCAAAATTAATCGTCATAAAAAAACAAATATTACCAAAAAAATTAAAATTGATAGTCAAACGCAAAATAAATATTATAATAAATTACATAAATAATCAAAAATACAATTAAAATACTATACTTGTGTCCCTCAAAAATTAATTGAAAGTGTCAACTTTGTCTTAACCTTTCCACTATACGTCTTAGGGATGGGTTCTTAAAATCTTTGAACACTTTAAACTTAAAAATTATTTTTAAAATACAATACTTTGATATAGTTTTATCACTATTAGATTTTAAATCTTTTCAGATTGTGGTTGAGCGCATCTACACGACAGCCCAATAAATACAATTAAGTTGCTAAACCTAAAATATTTAAAAATGTACAATAAATAACAAAATATATAACACATTGCAATATTGTACTTGAAATTACAATATTATGAAACCAATTTGTGTCAAACTTTAATCTCAATATGCATCTTCCAAAAAACTAGACTAATACTTGAAGTTCCAAGCTTTAGTTATAAAATGTATATATTTATACAAATAAAAATATTTTGTTCAAATGTACACCCAGTTTACGGCATTCTTGTTAAAAATTAAAATAGATAATAAGTAATTCAAAACTAAGTCTAAATTTTTTGGGATAACAATGATTCAACTAACAAATTAATGTTAAAATAAATATAGATACAACTGTTATTTAGATATTTTTATCCAAAACATTTTAAATACATACTATAATTAATGTAATATTGTAAGAAAAAATAAATGTCTGTTCATGTTTATTATGAGTTATGATTAGAAAATTATTTGCAGTATAAACACTAATATAGTATAATATATAATATACTTATATAGTATACTAACATAGTAACTTTTTGAGACAATTTTTAAAAAAAAGAACATTCAAATAAAAATTTTTATTTTTTCTTACTTGACAAAATATACTCCATATTCATTGCTATCAATACGTTCCCATCCGGTAGGAAGTCCTTCTTTTTCTAAAGGATGTGACCAATGTGTGGTTTTAGTATTGTGATCTATATAATATTTACGACCTCTTAATGTTAAGTCTATTGACCAACCAGGTGGTAAAGGAAGTTCTTCTCCTTCTAAATAAAAAAGGAATTATTAATTAATAAAAAAAGCCTTTTAGTAGTTATTACTTACTAATCATGGTAAATACATTTAAAAAAAATTAATCATACGTTTTTTAATATGTTTGCAGTAAGCAATGGAAGGTGATCAATAATAACATAGCACTATTCGTGTAATGTTTTAAATTTTAAACATGAAGAATCTATTAATAAAAAAGGCAAACTCAGAACCAGTCATCATTTTAATTAAATAATATCATAGCATGAATATGTAAATACATGAATAATAAATATTATATACATATATTTCTAAACATTGAATAACGTTAAGTAAAATACATAATGTATTTACTTTTAATAAATTATTGAATGGTTTAAAAAAATTTTTTTATTCAATTTTATTCAATAACATAAGAATTGTTACAAATATGTGATCTTCTTATTTAACAAACTTCTTCTAACTATGTTTTTACAAATAAAAACACTATACTTTGAGAATTAATTGTTAGTTTGAAAAAGATGAAAAGATTTTTTACTTTTGACTAACATGGACTAGATTTTAAAAGTATGTTTAAACTGTTGCATGTGTGTATACCGGATTTAACATATAATTTTAATTATTCTGATGCTTGATACAAATTAATATAATATTACAAAATAATAGAAATATATATTTACTTGGTGGCATAGGAATAGATGCAGACTGTTTAATATTATGTAAAGTCAGGGTGGAATGATGAGTATTAATAACATCACTTTTATGCTGTAACTGTTGCATCTAAAAAATATAAGATAAATATTATTTGCCTAGTAAATTTGATGTTTATAAAACATTATTTTTTTCATTTTGTGTTTTTGGCTGTAACACCTCCAAAAATTGTTTAAATTTTTATACATTATTAGAACAGTTTAAATGCCATACAAATTTTGAACAGTTTGATAATTTTAGAGCTAAATATTTAACTTAAGATTTTCATAATTATGTAGATTTGTATGACTATGTTGATATTATAAAAATCATAAAGAGTAGCAGAATAAGATTATGCCGGTCATGTTTGAAAATCTAAAGAAGTACTGAGGTACATAACAAAATTGAAACCGAACAAAAATCGGCCCAAGTAAGACTCAGACAACGGTGGGCTTATAGAATTAAGGAAGACCTCAGGATAACTGGAGTGGAGAACCCGGAAGAAGTGTCAAGGAATACAGTAAGGTGAAGGGTCGCTGTTGTAACGGAGATGGACCTTAATGGTCTTTAAGAGGCCTAAGAAGAAGAAGATGTAGTTTTGTTTGGTAATAAATTATGTAGTTTTTGTATTACTTGCAACTTTTACCCAAGCTTCAAAACATATTTTTCTATATGCTGTATAAAAAAATTTGATAAATGTTTATAAATTTTTTTTTTTTTTCTATTATCCATCACTTTTTTATGTCATTGTTTTTGTTGGCAATAACTTATATATTCCAATAAATTAATTAAGTTAAAACAACATAAATGATAAAAGTATCAAAAAAATTCTAGCCTAATATACAACCATTAATTATATATACTCAATGGTTATTGAGTAAATAAAAAATATTGATATGGATGAATAATAATAATCAATGGTATAGTTTTAAAATTTACAAATTGTTTAGTACTTGATTCACTGAGCTTACTCAAAATCTTAATTTTCAAAAGCAATTTATTGCTTACACATTAAAGAAATATCAAAACAAAATTTGTAGTATGACTGTTTGAATTTTTACATAACTTACATATTGTGATATATCTGGAGCATAGACATTATTGGCGCTACTGCCATATCTATGCATAATGACAGATGGTACAGTTAGATCGGAATGCGGATGATATGGAACACAACTAACATTTGGATGTGCCCCTATCTAATCACAAATAACAACAGAATGAACAATTTACAAAATACCAAAAGATATACAACAAGGAAAAAAAATTTAAAACTTGCTTGATGATTAGCGTGGCAACCATTAGAATTATACTGATTATTATAGTTTCTCACATTTATTGAAGACTGATCAGCCGCTATTCCAGGAGTGCCATGCAATAAATTAACAAATCTTAAAAAAAATATCAATACATAATAAATAAATTACAAAATGTATAAAGTATTTAGTAGAATGAGTAAGTTTATAAAATTAAATATAAATTATTTTTCAATAAAATGTATAATTACTTTTGAGCTAAATCAGGAACAGTGCTACTTGGAGTATACTTTCCTTCATGACCAATTAAAGTGGAAGGAGATGGTGAGTTCTTTACATTACCAAATTTTTGAGTTGAACTACCTGGCTGGTTTACATTCTAGAAAATAGATAACTAAATAAATATAGCTGTTTAACAAGTAGAGTTGGTCACTGTTTTGAGTGAGTAATTCTGATTTGGAAGGTGTATACTGACAAACCCATATGATGTCGTGGGCCGGTCACGAAAGTATCAGAAATCTAGCTAAAAAGTTTTTCGCGGAGATCGAAATCAAACACGCAATTGCTGAGCCACCGCAAACTGATTAGCTAGAGTCTAATACTTTCCAATTTGGGTGGGTGACATGTGCATAGTTGAGGAGACTAGTGCTGGCATTGGGCCCGTGTACTCCAGCCCACAAGTGAATGACAAATTGGTACTGAACGTCACGGTCACCGTAGGACCATTTTTTTCCCACCATACTTCCATTCTCACTACTCGTATACATAAATGTCAATCTTGCCTCTTGGCAGTAGTTGCCAACCGGCTTCCAATCAGCAACTAACCACTGGGGGAAAGATGCACAGCGACAGACAAGTTTTATGATCATTCACTCGTGGGCCTCAGTATAGTTTTACATGTTATACTAAATAGTAAATTTGCATACATGATAAATCATTATTCATTGGTTACAGAAATAAAAATTCTAAAATCTGAAATGTTTTATCATAATTACAACATTTTATTTCTAACTATGTATAGAATAATTATTTCAACAATAGTATTTATACTTAATAAATCAATATTTCTTTTTCAAGCATATTATTATAAATTTGTAAATAGTTGTCGATATACTGCAACATTTATTGTTCTGATATTATTCCTTTTAATAAAATAAAGTTTAGGTGAAAATAATTGTATAATGTGATAATATATTGTAAGTACATCATAAACAACTAACAAATACGTTTAACCTATTTCATGTAAGTAGGCGATATGTTATTTAACTTTTGTTAAAATTTCTATTTTTTTGTCATTTTTGTTTAATAAAAAAATTGTAAACACAACACATTTTTTTTTTTTTTGAGGTGTTTAAAATAATTTTCTTTTGATGTTTAAACAAGTTTAGGGATTTTCTGACAATTTTTAGCAGTTTTTTTTTGTAATAAAAGTAATAATTATTCTGTAATTATTTTTTTGTACTCTGAAGATTTAAAATTTAAACATAATTTTGACTAATTCAATAAATTTTAACTTTAATACAAATACTGAATTTATACTAAAAATATATTTCAAAAATAGAATAAGTAATATTTTTCTGCAAAGGTCAGCAAAATAGTTAGGCACATTTTTTCTGCATGCATAGGTATTAAAAAAAGAAATGATACATTATTGTTTTTGTGTTTTAATATGTATAATGTATACATAATATGTATAATGTATACATAATATATATATACTTTTGAAAATGTTTTAGATTACATTTTATTAAATAAATAATTTATTCTAGAAAGACAATTTAGTTAGTACTTACTAATAAACTCAATTACTTTTCTGTTTAACAATTGAACATGATGGAAATAAATGAATTTTGATGATAATTTTAACAAACTTTTGTTTCAAAATAAAAAAAAACTCAGCGCTAGAGTGCCTAGATGTTTTTATACAAATATAAAAGATGTTATGTAAGAGTTTAAATTTTAACAAAATTATAGCATAATAAGAAAGCCGGCAATGAACTTTGCACTGTGTGACGCATCGTTCCGATTGGCCGGAGTGCGGTTGTGGACAATTATATTGTATTTATTATAAACAAAGTGTGGGATTTTCCGGCTCGACTTTCCCCGATGACGGATAAAGCCGGCGATGAACTTTGATCTGTTTGACGGATCGTTTTGATTGGCCGGAGTGCGGTTGTGGACAAATATTTTGTATTTATTATAATAACGATGTGTGGGTTTTTCCGGCTCGACTTTACCCGGAAACGGAGAAAGCCGGGGATGAACTTTGAACTGTGTGACGGGTCGTTATGATTGGCCGGAGTGCGGTTGTCGACAATTATTTTGTATTTATTTTAAACGAAGAGTGGGTTTTTCCTGCTCGACTTTACCCGGAAACGGAGAAAGCCGGCGATGAACTTTGAACTGTGTGACGGGTCGTTTTGATTGGCCGGAGTGCGGTTGTCGACAATTATTTTGTATTTATTTTAAACGAAGTGTGGGTTTTTCCTGCTCGACTTTACACGGAAACGGAGAAAGCCGGCGATGAACTTTGAACTGTGTGGCGGGTCGTTTTGATTGGCCGGAGTGCGGTTGTCGACAATTATTTTGTATTTATTTTAAACGAAGTGTGGGTTTTTCCTGCTCGACTTTACCCGGAAACGGAGAAAGCCGGCGATGAACTTTGAACTGTGTGACGGGTCGTTTTGATTGGCCGGAGTGCGGTTGTCGACAATTATTTTGCATTTATTATTATAAACGACTTGTGGGTTTTTCCGGCTCGACTTTACCCGGAAACGGAGAAAGCCGGCGATGAACTTTGAACTGTGTGACAGATCGTTTTGATTGGCTAAAAACATGGCTAAAAAGCAATAAACTCCTATCCAAGATACACAACAGTTCAGAGTCTGTTGGCGGAATGGGACTTTGGTTCATGTGTAACCACACGCCCATTGATATAATATATAGTAATACAATAATTGTAATAAATAATAATCTTACATTAGAAGTTGTAGTTTCTGATACATTTGTCCGACCGTGATTATTTTTTTTGATAGGCTCAGTACCCCACACATTTATGACTAAAACAATAATAAAAAAAATCATTCATTTAAATAAACTATAAATTAAGTATAAGGGTTGAAACTTAGAATAAGTACTCTGTAAGCCATAATTATAATCTAAATGAAAAATTTAATTTAGTATGTTGTCCTTTAAACCAAGCTCACTATGAAATTCACTTTTTAATTCAACTATTACTCCATCACTTTGCTACGGCAAATAATGTCAATTGTCAAAATACGTTAATTAATATTTTTATATACTATGTATCTGTATAATTTGAAATATTTGTAAGAATAAAACTTGGTAAAGGACCAAAGTGAATAAAAATGATGTGATTTATATACAGTTGTTTTGATACTTCATACATTATAGCTTTGCTATGTAGTGTGCCTAAAACTTACCTATTTTTATTTAAATTTAACTCATTTGTTTTTTGTTCATACCTTTCTTTTTTTATAAGTTAATATTAACAACCCTCTGTTGCCATACACTCCCTATTAGGGCCCACACCACACTTTGACCCTAGGGGCCTATTAACCCTAAATCAGATTCCAGCCCTGAGTATATTGGTGTACAAACCCTTATCCAGAATTGTTATTTTTCTTTAACTGAAACAAATGAAATCATTTATTGTAATTTGTAAATTTTTTTTCAGTATTGAATATTTTTTTTTTTTAATTTTGTAATCAGAATCTCAAAATCAAAATATTTTTGCTATTTAAACAAAGATTTTTTAAAAATATATTATACTTTGCAAGAACAAAATTATCAAAAATTTTTGTAAAAATTGTATAAAATTGAGAACTGAACCAATTTTTACTTATCACTAATAATGTGTTACATTTAGATAATATAAAAAGCTAATTTTGAAACTTGAACTAAAAAAAATTATAAAAAAAAAATTTTATTTTCATGCTGCGACCATGGTTATTGCCTACTATTGCCGCTCATTGACTTCCGTAATCAGTTAGACGTATTGGCAAAATAATTTAGTAGGTATTTTAGACTTGAGTTAGTGAGATTATGAGTTAAGAACCTCTGTCCCCCAACCCTTTGATTGGTATTTTTAATGTATTTACCGTTCGTTTTATGACCGACCAGAACTATGGCCGGCGCAACTTTTTGATATGTTTACTTGTTTTTTGATATTTTTTTTATGAGGAGTGAGAGCAATTCAACTTTGGTGTCTAGGATTACTTAAAATTTAATGTGGCCAACCTACCCTACATGAGGTTAAAACATTTTAAATATCAATTTACTCAATTTTTAGATGTTAGATGGTTTATCACTATTTTTTTTATTATATTAAGTAATTGAAATTTATACACAACACCATTATCATTAATTATTACATCTACTCAGACACCATTGTTTCTAATTCACAACAATTTATCGCTAGTTCCTCTTCTTCAAGCGCCGTACTCATTCCTAAGGCTCTTCATTATTTCTTCTGCTAATTGCTTCATTAGGAAAGACCACATCCATACAAACTGTTGTAGTATTATATACACGGACTTAACTCTGTAAATATTTTGTAACTTTATCCACCTAACGCTAAACAGAAAAATATTCTCATTTTCACACACTATCTTCACTCTTGTACTTGCATCTTCATACACAGGCTCGACCCATCTTAACATAGGCACACCTTCGGTACCAAGAACTTGTTTTCAACAACCATCCCTAATAATCTATTGAAATTCTAAATTAAACATAGGTACTTACATACTTAAAACTAAACTCTAAATGGCGCTCCTGTATTTACCTATGTTATATGTACTTACTGGGTATTTCTGGTGGCCTGTCTTTTTTGACATATTTCCCAACCACACCATCTTTAATGGTTCTAGCATCTTTATTTTTTCTTGACAACATCTTGTGGAATGTATAGCTGACTGTAATTAATTAGTTAAAGCATAAAACATGTTCTGTCGTAAAATTAAATGACTTCGAATTCTGATAAGTTATACGTCCTGAAGTGTGGCTTATAAGTTACCTAATACCTAAACAGTAAACAATAAAAGATGATATTTGAGACTTGACTTATGATTTATGATAATGGTACCATTTATCTATCTACCTTGCAATCTGTGATGACCACGGTTGTAGATAGATACTATCTACATATCACTCATAGATATTAAAAATATTATCTATGATATCACCACAGAATAAATTAAATTCATGACGTCACGATCATTATCTATAATCGTGGTCTTAATCTACCTAAGTCTGTGATTAAATTTCTTTTACTCTGTGTTATCACTATCAGAATATTGATAATAATCAATAATAATAATATAATATTTTATATTTATTATAATTTTAAACATGAACACCACTGTCGTCTACTGTAGACTACTGCTACACTTCACAGTACACATCTCTCAATCTTTGTTCTCTTAATTTCTTTTCACTCCTCAGACGCAGACCTCAGTCCTCACTACTTCGTACGATCAGAATTTCAGAACAAAGATCAAGTACCTAGATTGTATGATCAAAGTATTTTAATGTTTATCAGTTAGCTTGGTTAGCTACCATTTTTTAAGTTTATCTCGTCATAAAACGCTAAATAGTTAATGGCTGTTTAATTCCTATTAACTGTGTGTCAATATGCACCACTTAAGTATTAGGGAACAAGTCGAGTGTTGACTATGAGTGCCTAAAACAAATCAAGTCCTATGAGATAAATTGAAAATGTTTATCTTTTTTTTTCTGCTAGTAAAGTAGTGTTACCTATGTACCTACTTTAATTCTAAAGTAAATTAATAAACCTTATTCTTATACAGTTAGCCAAAAATCATTAAGAAGCTGTTTGATTTATTAAAGTAGTAGAAGGTAGGTGAAATTATTTATCATGATTGTAATGGATTTCATTTTATCTCAAAGTAGATGACCTGTTTAAAACTAGTGCATCTTTCAGCTATATGTAATCACTAGTTAAAATGTATTCATTTAGTGAGCTATAAGTACATACCTAAACAAAATTGTTTTAGGTACTTACTTGAAAATTTGTTAATAATATTTTAGTAAGTAGGGATTCCTTTTTAGTAATAAAAATTTAGTCATTAAGACTTTAATTTGTATCAAATCTAACATTTGTTTAAAATTAAAATTTAGAATAATAGATTTATTTATAAAACAAACCATGTACTATAATTAAAAGCTTGCCTTACAAAATTGAATTGTTAACAATAATAATTATTCTTTTAAATATTAGACTGCTAATCAACATTTTTTTAGTGTAAAAATTACACTTCACAAAATTATGTAGGTTTTAAGAATAAACTAAAAACTGTGAATATTTATTTTTTATAAACTGGTTTCAAAAATAATAACTATAAACATTAATTTTTTACTTAGATTTCAATATTTTGTAGTAGCGCCTTCTTAAATTTGACGATCTCTGGACTCTTGAACTGAAAAACTAAAAGTGTACCTAGCTAAAATTTTTAATTTTTTTTACAATTTCTCATTGTGTGTAATTTAAAAAGAAATAGAGTGCTGTATTAATTTTGTATGGTAGTATAGAAATGATTAGTGCATTTTTTTCCTTAAAGTGTGGAGTTAGTTGATCTTTATATCACTGATAAATAGGGGCTGGATTTCAATACAAACTACATCATTTTTTGGTTAATCGTTTACAATGCTTTCCGTGTACATAATTTGTTTTATGGAACAGATAATTTATAGTTAAAACTTTATTTTGCATATTTTGATGTTTTTCCAGTTTTAGGTCATTTTTTAAAAATTTTCGGTCATATTCTTAGTTTTAATGCATATTTCCACATTATGCAACCCAATAATTCATATTAGTCGATTTAGAATACTTAACTGGTTTAACATCGGTCGACCAAAAATCCAATTCTACAAATGTTGGGACACAAAAAATTGTTATACATAGTTTTAATTTTATATTTTGTTGCATATAGAATGAACAATACAGTCTCCAAAAGAATATTAACTCATCATGTCTAAACTCTAATTTATAAAATGTATTACTTCAGTTTTTTTTTGTTAGTAATAAAGTAAAAAAAACATTTTACTTGTTATTTTTTAAAAGCATTTCTGGCTATTTCTTAGAGCATATTTTGATGGGTTTTATTGCAATTATATCCAAGCCCTACTGATAAATGTTAAATTAGTAAAACATACAATGTGGCAGTAAAGTGTGAACAATTTAAATTAATATTTTTCATAAGTACACATATTTATATTTTCTAACTTAATAGACATATAAAAATTTTGGTGGCAAAGTTATTAAAATGTTTGTTTGTACTGTGACTTATTTATTAATTATGGCACAAGAATAATGAATCACAATATTGTACTTATCAAATAATGTCTAGACATTTAATTTTGGTGTTTTTGCTTCTTAACTAGATTTTAAATTAATCTTAGATGTAAACAAATTCTTGCAACTATACATGAAATAACTGTTTTAAGTTTTAACTTTTAAATACCTACCTAAATCTGAATATTTATTCTTCTTATTACAAACATCTAATTTTCTGTTACTCACCCAGAGTCAGCGCCCAGTATTGTATTGCCTTGTAATAAATTAATTTCTAGTTATATAATGTTAAGTAGGTATAAAAATTTGTTGTATTTAGGTAGGTACTTAGTTTTAAAATAAAAATACCTATAAGGATTTTTGGTGGTTATTTAACTATTTGTAAATTTATAAATTTGTTAAGATGGAAGTAGTTGTGTAGATATGTATTCAAAAATTGAGTTTTTAAAGAATTAAAGGATTGATTTGTTTGTAAACTTTTGGAGAATTCAAATTTAAATGTCAATTCAAAAAGTATACCAAACAAATTATAACACTACCTACAGTACTTATGTAAAGTCAATGATTTACTTGGAGGGTAGGGTACCCCTTTTTTAATAAAACTATTTTAGCATAAGTAACACTTCTAACTTGATTTTACGTCTAGTATAGACACATCAATTCACTTCTATTTTTTCCTAGTCAAATACCATGTTAAACATGATGGAAGAGTTTAATATTTATAGAAATGTTGGGTTTTAACCCAATTCCCTGAGTTTTCTTTTTAAGTGTAGCACTTTTTTCGCTAACATGTGCTATTTTTGTGCTAATAATTATTGATAAAACTAAATTTTAAAAGTATTTTATAGCTAAATGTCATTGCATCTAAACTTAAAAATAAATATGTATATTCTCACTATGAACTACTATACTTTATTAATATAACACTAAATATACTGTCTTCTTTATTCTTTAAATAGTGGGAGTGATTTTTTGGCCTTTTGGGAGAGTATGTAAATTGCACCAGGAATGAAAATTACACTGATAAGCAAAATTGTATTACATGAATTATAAAATGTTTGATACGTGTAAAAAAGACGTTTTTAATAGTATGCCAGTTCTATAAGGATTTTTTTTATTGATTCTGGTTGTGTTCCTAACAATTATCATTTAGTAAAAATAGTTGTAGCAGAATATGTGGAAAGCCTACTTGGGTCTCTTTTACCTAATGAGCCAATACCAATTGGACTAGTATATCACAATATTTACTTTTAAACCACTTCTAATGTTGGTAAGTAATGTTACATTATAAAATAATGAACTTTGATTTTAAAGGTGGAGGTACTAAAAATAAAATTTGCCAAATTGTGCCATAATTAACATATAATAAATCAAAAGGATGAAAACATACTTTCCAACTGAATACTATACTTTTTATTTCAAAAGTGGGAGACACAACCCACCATCCATTTACTTTGGACACCTCTAAGACTGAAAATTGTTATACAATAATGTTCAATTAAGTAGGTACCCTTGGCCTTGTATGTTGTAACATGCAATTCATATTAAAACATAATAAAAAAATCAGTAAGTATTTTATTACGATACAGGTTTATTAGTAATGTTTCTTGGAAAAAAAGAAATATATTCCGAGCTAATGAACTGATATGGACACAACCGATAAAGAGCTAGTCTAACTAACCAGAACAAAATTTGAAATATGTGGCATGGAGAACACTCAATCAGCTGATAGCTGGAATACACAGAACTAAAAAAAAACTTATTAAAATGGAATATAGAAAATGACCTCTGAAAATGTAGAAGTATTTAGGATGAAAAAAACTTATTGGAATGCTCTATGGTAGAGACTGAATGTGAATGGACCTTTTCTCCAACCTACAACAAACTCAACCTACCTAATCTAGTAGAAAGTATAATTAAAAATAATAAAATAAACATCCTGTATGTACATGAATCAAGTGCACTTGAATGGTTAAATCTTTTAAATTACATGTTCACTGTAGTACTGGGTGTGGCCTACATTTATCATTTGCATTCAAAGATTAAAATTTTTAAGTTCTAGTGAATAACAGAAAATAATATAGTTAGTTTTATAGTAGGTATTCTAATATTATTCATACTTTTATTTTAGGTATTGCGTTTTTTTTTTTTTTTTTTTAAGATGGCTCAAGCCTACAATACAGTTATTATTATTGGAGCAGGTGTAGCAGGAATTGCAGCTGCTACTAGACTATTGAAAAACAATTTCAATAATTTTATAATATTGGAAGCAGGAAACCGAATTGGTGGACGTATTCAAACTTTGCCTTTTGGTGGTAATTACTATGTTTTTTTTTGTTTCACTATTTTAGATAAAATAAGAATTTTGAAGATTTGTTTTAAGTCAACGTTAAAAACTGTTAAATTGGTAAATACTAAATATTAAATAACTATATAGAATATAAATTATTGAAAATTTGTATAAAATAATAGTGATTTATTGCTATTTTAATGTTATTTAAATCAAAACAAAAATAAATAAGCTACTTATAATTCAAAACTACAAAGCCATTAGGTACTTAAGATTATTTTTAATTATTATATTTTAATTTTATTTTCAGATCATTTAAAGTGTAAAATTTAAAAGCAGATTGCCTGTAAACTAAACATTGATAGTATAAGTTAATTAATTTTTCAAACTACACCAAAAATACTTTTTAACCATAGTTAAAGAAAGAATATTTATGTGTTAAAAAAGCTCGGAATAAGATGTTTTTTTGCTCTTAAGTATCATGAAAATATTCCTTTCTTTCAAAAAATATTCTAGAATAATTCCTAATCTAGTAAAATATTGGAAAAGTCAAATAAAAAAAAATTGATACGTAAACAATTTTTTTATCATCAAAAATATATTTTAAATACCATAAAATTCATCATTTTAAATTAAAGATAATCAAATATTCGTTTATACCTCAATATAAAATAGATAAAATCGTCTTAATTAGAAAATTAATAAAACAACTATCTAAAAACTCCTTCAAATAAAACAGGTTAATAAATAAAATAATAAAAAAAAAAAAAACTACAAAATTCAAAATAACAATAGAATATACATTTAATGTAGAAGGTAAAATTCTCATTTTTATAGTTAATTTAATCTTGATTTGAAAACCAATTATCTTAAATTTTCTTCAAAAACAACAGAGTATTACAATTTAGTCTTGTAAATAGAAAAAATAAAAATTCTCCACTAGTTGCATGATAATGACATTTTTGTGATCCATACTTTTTTTGTCTCTATAATCGATTAAACAATTAAAAGTATTAATATTAATCCTATTTAAGCAAATTTTTTTATAGTATACAAAATATTAAAAGTAGGAGTTTTTATGCGCTAACCTATTTTGTGTATTGGTTTGTGTATGAATAAAACAAAGAGTAAACTCCCCCCAGTTAATGCTGCACATTCTCAGTAAAACTATGTAAAAATGTAAATGTTTGGTCTCTAACTATAATACAATTAATAAACCGTTTCCTATAATGTTTACAATGACAAACACAACTGTTTATAAACTTAAAATACTAAAATAATAATTTAGAGAGCTCCATTTACTCTCCTGTAAAAATATAAATTTGTGCTCATGTGATTATTTGTAATTTTAGATGGGCACATTGATATAGGAGCACAATGGATTCACGGAGAAGAAGGGAATGTTGTGTTCAAAATGGCTTCTGATCATAATTTAGTATCAGATAAAAGAGAAACTATTCAACAATTTATAAACTCTACGTTTTTAAAATCATCTGGTGGAGAAATCAAATCTGATCATCTACGTGAATACTTAAATATAGCTCATTCGGTATTGGATGACAGTCCAAAAGATGATTTAGAGCAATTTATGTCTATAGGAGAACTTTTTCAAAAAAGGTTGTAGTAGTTTTATAAAAAATGTGTGATCTTGTTTTATAACTATTTCATTTATGTATAGGACTGAAAATGTTTTAATTGACACTGAAGAACTACCACTTAAGCAGTTTCTTAATTGGTGCCAACATTTCCAGAACTCGTTTCATGGATCTGATAGTTGGTATGAGGCGTCAGCAATCAATATAGATACTTATAAATGTTGCCCCGGTTATGTTTCAATAAGTTGGAAATCAAAAGGATATTCTACTATAATAGATTTGTTACAAGTATGACATACATTTAAAATCTATTTATTCTAAATTATAAACTCTAGTTTAAAAATGATTATCTTTTTTAACCAGATTAAAACTTAAAGAATTTGTTTAATTTCAATATTGTTATGTTACACGTAACATGATACATTAATCATTAATTACTTTAGTAAATTTTATCAAATTTCAAAAGTAATGAAAATATTATAATTAACAAGCGTTTTTTTAAGTGTAGTGTATGGTACTATAGTATCATTTTAAATAAATTCAATTCCTGTAAAAAGTGTATTTTAGGAAAAGTTCAATGATGAATCTGAACATTTGTGTATTGAAGACAAGGTAATATTTGGTAAGGAAGTTGTCAAAATATGTTGGTCTGGTGATCAAGTAGAAATATCATGTGCTGATAATAGCTGTTTTAAAGGCTTGTGTGTTTTAACCACGGTGAGTCTAGGTGTTTTAAAAAATGTATGCAATGAAGTATTTGAACCAGAACTTCCTGAATTTAAATTAAAAGCTATTCAAGTAAGTAAAAATCTGCGATTATTATTTGTAGTTTTTTTTCATGTTCATAATATGCATTTGTATTTGTTTTCAGAACATTGGTATTGGAACTGTGGATAAATTGTTTTTAAAATTCCCTTACTCTTGGTGGCCCGAAGGTACTACAGGGTACAGTTTTCTGTGGTCTGATAAGGATCGAGAACAATTTATTAAAGAAAATAAAGTATGTATTAATCAAAGTATTAAAAGTATTTTATATTATAATTAAATATGCTTGAAAAGTATTTTAAACCAAATTGAACTAATATTTTTTTTAAAGTTATTATTATTAATTTAAATAGCATGTTTTGGTTGAATCTCGAAGAGCAGGATTCTGACTTTCAACACAATTTGAAATTAAAATAGAAACTTTATTTTTGTAGACTTGTATGCAAGTTTCATAACTGTATTTTTGTAATATGCTTTATATTTTTATTTTAGCGACGTGGATGGGATTATTTATGTGATGTGTTTGGTTTTTATGTATGTGACAACTGTCCAAACACACTTCTTGGTTGGATTGTTGGGCCTGCTGCAAAAAGAATGGAACGCAAATCTATGGATGAAATTAAAATTGGATTGATGTTTTTGTTAAATAAATTTTTAGGAGACAAATTTACACTACCATTTCCTGACAAGGTTACAAGGTAATACTATTATGGATACTCTTCTAAGTCGCACAAGCTGTATTATGTTTGTACTTATAAACTAAATAAGAATACTTACTGTTTTGCTGGTGTTATTTTCACATTTTTACACATCAATTAATAACTTTTATTAATGTCAAAATATGTAAATACATCATTTGCCCCGCCTAAAAAAAAACGCTACTGATGCTGAGTGATGTGAATGAACAATTTACATAAGCATTACATTGTTTTTAGATCACAGTGGGGTACTAATAGTCACTTTTATGGTTCATATTCTTTCCATTCAATGAACACAGATAAAGAGGGTAAGGCCAACAGTGAATTGGCCAAACCTATATCTAATTCCAATGGAAAATATGTAAGTTATTAAAATGTTATGAATTGTAAGTGTAAAATTGAAAATAAATGTGTTGCATTTATAATTTCATACTTTTGTTCTTAAAATTAGATTTTGCTTTTTGCTGGCGAAGCTACTCATAGTCATTACTTTTCAACAGTGCATGGAGCAATTGAAACTGGTTGGCGAGAAGCAGATAGGATATTAGAACAGTTTAAAGAATAAATATTAGAATATTGTTATTTTAACCTTATGTTTGTTGTATAAAGTAAAGAAAATTACCATAATTCTATATTTTGTAATCCTATATAATGATGAATTTTTATAGTGGTAATAATTATTATAATATATTTTTTTATTAATTTATAAGTTGTTAAATATTTTTCACCAATTTTGTTACTTATTCTACTTTTGTATTGGATACAATAGAATCAGTTTGATGAAATTTTATCTTTTTGATTTAATTCTATCTTCTCCATTTGGTTATTTATTTTATTTATAATCCAGTTGAATGTTGAGCTTGCATAATCATGTAACATGTACAGTATATTTTTAATTGTTGTGTATCCATTTAAAATCTTTTCTTTGTCTCCAAGCTGTGAGTTGTTAAAGCCATCATCTTCACGAAATACCTCTTTTTCTGTTTCTTCACTGCTATATGAGTCAGCAGGAGTCCAAGGACTTGAGTATTGTTGAGTTTCATAGTTATTGAAAGGGTTATATTCGGGAGTTTCATCATCAACATTGAACCCAGAAAAATATTGATATTGTCCGTCTGCTGATTTAAAACTATAGTCCTTCAATTTATTTGGTGAAGATGCTTCAATATTTTGTGGAATTCTGTCGTGATTTTGACTGAATGGCGGCAACAAATGTGACTAGTAAATAACCAATATAATAACAAGATGAGAAATGTATTAAAATTAAAATAAAGTTTATTTTTAATTATTAAAATACGCTTCAATAAAATATAAGCACAAATAATAAATCTCTTAAGATCATTACTCACTTTATAATTAAATCCAAATTTAGTAGATAGGTACAATCATTAATAATTATTATTTATAAATTACTAGTTGATCCAGTGTTGTGTGTTCCCTATGTATACTTGGTAACTTTTGACAACAACGGGCATTGTTTCTATATTACAATTTCCCCATGTGTGATTTATATTTTAATACTTGCTATTTATGATTCATTCAATTTATTTTATTCCAATTTTACCACTCCCCCCTAACCTTTTGAACCTCCATATGAGTTAATTTTTGAAAATGCAGTAATAGATATTATTTGTATTTCAGAGTATACATGCCAAATTTCAATAAAATTAAACCTATAAATAATGTTTTACCCTATCCCCCACTTTTTAATCCCATTAACGCCCTTAGAAATTGAATATTAAAAAATAAAGAGTATTTAGAATAACTCTGTGAAAAAAATAGTTAAAATGTTGAACAGTGTACTCAAAAATATGGTAATTTCCATAAAAATATTTATAATGGGTAGCCCCCTCTCATCACCAAGACCAAAAATGTTTAATTCTATATTACTTGTATGTTTGTATAACAATAACTAAGTACAAATATCATCTACATGAGGAATGGTTGAGGAGCCCATAAGTCACTAAAAGACAAACAATTATTTTAGATTCTGAGTGTGGCAAAGAATGTATTTGTTTTTACAATTATGTCTATTTTTTTTTTTTCTGTGAACACTGATTAATTGGGCGTATTAGCTACTTCACTTGTATTTTGTCACATTTTTATTCTTTTTAGTAGGTATTTACTTTGAGACCTTCAGTTATGTACTAATATAACTGTAAAGCTTTGTTCAAAACCGTTGTTTCCAAATTAAAATTAATATCCAATTTATATTACCCTTCCTACCCCAAGACTAGTTATGCAACAAATCAAAACAAATTTGTACTAAAAAAATGTATTAAAAAATTAGAATACCTACTTTTTTTATAAGATAAAATATTTAACTGTTATATAAAAAACTAAACTTACATCAACTACACTTTCTGGTATTGGAGTTGTTGAAGAACTTTGCTTTGGTGTATCCGAAAATACTAATCCAGAATTTAAACCAAGTATTATTGAACCGGATGGTTTACGATGAGCCTCGATTTGATTTAATGAAGTAGCGGGATTTTCTTCGTCATCATAATATTCTGACTCATCCTCTATATCGCTTGACAAACTACTTGGAGGTAAAGTTTCTGGATTTAATAACTTATTATATGATTGTTGATTTATGTCTTTCAATGATCCTTTTGTGCTAGGTACCTAGATATTGGAATATAATGTTTTATGTAACTCATTTGTAGTTTGATGTTTTACTATCATAATATTATTTGAATAAGAACATTTTATTTCTAATAAATTATGTCTTTATTCTGAGCGTAGCAAGGAATGTTTTACTATGAAATTTTTATTGATTTTCAATTAGTTGTGTATAAGTTTAAATAATTTTAGTCGGTTAAAAGTATAGGAGTATGACTATTACAATTTGACAAGATACTTAGTACTTACTGAAGTTTGTTGTTGGTTTATTTTTTCTAAGTAGTCTTCTTCCTCTTCCTCTTCTTCTTCTTCTTCTCCTTCTTCTTCTTCTCCTTCTTCTTCTTCTCCTTCTTCTTCTTCTTCTTCATCTTCATCTTCTTTAGCATAATAATCTCCCCCACTCATTTTATTATTCAATGAGCCATTATATGGTAAAGTTTCAGGTTTTGGAAAATTATTATTTGTTTGTTTGATATGTTCCTTTTTAAACAAGTTCAATATATATGTATAAGTATATATATATATATATATATATATATATATATATATATATACACACACGAGAATTTTATATACTACATATATATATTGTATACAAAATAAGTAGGTTGGTAGATATTACATACAGCCTACCTGCTTATACAGGTACAATCATTCTAAGACATAAGATCATGACTGTCTAGTATACAATTTACATTGTTTTATAATAATTAAAACTCATCTATAAGATTTCAATATTCGGTTAAAAAAAAAACTAGGTACTTAAATAGGTATCTTTATTTATCATTTAATCTTTTAATTGCTACTAATTATTGTTTTACCACCAAAATATTTGTAAAATCCATAGGCTATATTATTGTTATGCAAGTACTTCAATGTTAAATACTCTTCTTTTTTTTCCTCCTTAGCTTTCCTACAAACAAGAACCCTATAGTAGGTTTATGAATGGGGTGACTGACTGGGTGAGTATAATTATTTTCCCTATTCATTTGCATTTTGTTTTAAAGTTTTGACACACACAGAGCTAACACATTTGACTAAACTTTACATATTAAATTTTAATACATTTATATCATTATTATTTATATTATTACCAATTGGCAACAATGTATATTATGTTTAATGGAAAGCCTTAAATTTACCTAGTCTAAAGGTTACTCAAGTTTCTAAAACTTACATTTTTTACATTTTCCAGTTTACCCGTAGTTGAAACTAATTCTGGTATATTTTTGGTTTTACTATCTTTTGGATAGCTGATTGTTGGTGTCTGTTGATTGGCTGGAAGTTGTTGTGTTATTGTATTTGGACTAGGAACTGCTGGATCATTAATGGTCGGCTAGTAAGGTTGTAAAAATTATAGACTGCTGTGTTTTTGCAATAAACATTATTGCTAATATAAGCTTATGAAATTGTAGTGGTATTTTACTTATGCTAATCACTTAACACTTTTGTACTTAAACCACAGATTAGATGACAACTAATTTGTGTTTAAACTTACAATGTCCAGTAAAGTATATAGGTATCCAAAAATTTATTTGGAGTACTCAGTCCCCCCCCAAGTCAAGCACTGTCTATACTAAGCGTATAGGTACACTAAGCGTTCATTCAAATTTTGATTTTTAGATATTGCAATAGTTGTACATATTTACCTAAATAAAAAAAAAAAATATATGCCACAATAATTAATGTTATTGAGCGTTATAGTTATGTCGTAGATAGTACCTAACTCAAATGTATAGGTATAGTTATTATTTAAGATAAAGTTATTTATTTGTATTACATTTTAGATTCTGAGCGTTAGCGAAAAATGTATTGTTTTTACAATGATGTTTTTTTTTTCTGTGAACAATATAAGGAATGTTCTAGGAAAGGCTTATAAGATATAAGGAATGCTCCGATGTTTAAGTTTAATACCTCTAATGAAAGGGCTTTGGACTCTAATTGTACTTTGAGGGGTCTCAAATTTGATTTCTATTTTCTTTGTGGTTTTTGTTGAATAAAAAATGTATTTTTCCACACAACATTTTTGAAACCTTAACACAAAGTTGGTTACATGTGAATATATATACTACTAAAAAATTTCGAAAATCCATACACGATTTTTTTTTTTTTTTTTTAGTCGTTTAAAGTTGGAAAATGGTCGGAAATTAGTCATACCTTTGACTTATTTTTAGAAAAAAATTTGTCACTCACACAAAATTGAAATTAGAATATGTTATAAGAAACAAAATTTTCCATCTGATAAAAAAAATTCCTAAAAAATCTGCCCAATAGATTTCGAACGCGTACAAAAATAGTGTTAAAAAACAGTGTAATTTGGTTACAACAATGAAATTACGCACGACCTATTGTGCAACTGGTACTAAAACCGTATTAACTACTCAAATATCGGTCTAAATGGTTTGAAATGTTCACACGTTATTTAAATTAATATTCTTTATACGTGGATACGACTTTCGGAATTTTTGGACCATTTTTATTGTTAAATTTGGTTTTTACCAGGACGTATACTAGACAACTGAGCTCGCTCGGAATCGTATTTTCGAACGCAATGATTTATCATTGGTTTCAGATATTAAGTAATGCGTTTGAACCACAACTTCTAATAATTAGTGACCCACCCAAAGCGTAGTCGCTACTCTGTCAAACTACCCACGCAACCTATATAAACCCATACCTATACAGTGATCCGGTTTTTTTTTTTTTAGATTCTGAACGTTAGCGAAGAATGTATTGTTTTTACAATGATGTTTTCTGCTTTTTACGTTCAATACCTCTATTGAAAGGTCTCTTGGTTCTAATTGTAGGTACTTTGAGGGGTCCCAAATTTGAAAGTTCAAAATTGAAAAAGTTACAATAACAAAAGTAGGTCAAATTTAAAAAGTTATCTTTGAATAAAAAAATTTCTTGAAGATTCAGAAATTTAAGCAAATCATTATAAAAATAAAAATAAGATAAGCATGTATGTCCAATGTAAAGTGAAAAATCACTCAATAAAAAAGTAGATGTAATATACTCTGTAGATTGTTTGTATCTTTACAGTTTATATACAATATAATAGATATTAATTAATTTGTTGTACAAGAAATTTTCATTAAACAATTAATTAGGAGAGATAAATAATATGAAATAATTATTTACTTGTAATTTTAATTTCTGATTTTGAAGAGATTTGTTATTGTTTACATTGCTTTGATCAGATTGAGTTAAACTTTCTGCAGCCTTTACCGGCACACATATATTTTCCTAAACATAATAATATTACACGTCATGATTCATATAAATAAATATATAAATAATAATAGTATAGGTATCTAACAAAGTAAAAACAAACAGTAAAAATGTGTAAAATTTAACTTATAAATTGAACTTATTTTAAAGACTTGCCGATAAGTATGATAGAAGTACAACTTGTACCAATATTTTGGTATACATTTTGATTCTTTTTGAAATGGTTACCTATTAACAAATACTTTTTGACTTCATAGTGTTTGCTATTAACGAACGCCTTTTTATAGATTTTACCGAATAATTATTATTATCACATTCAATTTGTCAGTGTTGTGTAACGCTAATAATTAAAAAACATACGTTTTACCACATTTTTCGTACATTGTGTAGGTATTGTTTTCCAATATTGAAGGACGAAGATAGCCTTTGTTCCAATATGCATTATATGTGTTTACATCATGCAAGAATGAACCTGTGGATATTATGATTATTTGAGAAAAAAACGCCATTTTACGCATGTAAAAGATGAATAATTATTGTAGGTGTTTACTCTTTAAAAACGTATTAATTCGTATGTTTTTATACAAATGAATTACTAAATAGTTAATAGTACGTTAGGTTTAGTGAGTAGTACTAGTACTACTATTCATGTTCAAAATATTTGCATTTCAATAACATAACGAAAAAAAATAAATACATATATTTTGGCATTACAGTTGCAGGTATAAAGATTAGAGTTATAGGGCCCTGTTTTTGGGTTAGTTTTACTCCTTATACCTATCAGCTAACAACGTGAGAAAATTATTTCAGGTATAGGTTTACCTGATTTGAAAAACACTTTTGAAAATTTCGACTGTTCATTTTGTGGATCATAACTCAAAACATAATCAAAATTTCAATTAAAATACCATCTCGGGTCACTTAACTACGTATTGAGATAGGCGTTATAATATGTAAAAATCGAAATTATTATTCTACTATCTACCGAAAAATTTGATTGTAGAAAAATTTTAATATTAATACTATTCGCACGGCGTTGCTAGATTCTACATTTAAAATATTATATAGATATTATGTAGATAGAATATTTATACGAAAATAAATTATTTTATGAAGAACATAATATATACAACGAATATGTGGGTTTTAGGCAATAAAAAAATCACTCGCAATTTAATTTAAAATAAACACTATATTACACAAATACGTATGAATATAAATGTGAAAAAAACAAATATCAATATACGTTACAATGAATCGCGGAATATATCGCGGAGAACGTCGCGGAGCGTGATCGACGTTGTGTCGCGGAGTGCACTCACGGACTGACTAACCGACTGAGCGTCTGACCAGCCGGTATATATATAAGCGCCGATTGTTCTAGAACTTTTTCGGAATTACCCTAACGAGATAATTACAGTATATTCTAGAACATGGGGTTTCCCTTTATTTACTGACAATATTGTAAACAACTATTATAGGACGACTCGTGGCGCGTTGTTTACGTCGCCACAAATATATAACATATAATAATTCTTCTTTCTTCTTCTTCTTCTTTGTTTGGCCATACTATTCTCTAATTCTCTAAGAGTTTTAGCCGTCACTATTCTCTGTCTTGAGCAACTTCATGCCAATCCTCTATGCCCGTTGTCTTCCGTCACTCCATCAATCCACATCTTCCTGGGACGTCCCCTTGGTCGTTTTCCTGTAGGTTTCCACTCGAAAACAATCCGTACAGGGTCGTTTACTTCTTTTCTTAGAATATGCCCCAGCCATTGGATCCTTTGACCTTCGATGAAGTTAGTTACTGGAGCCAGATTCATCATTTCCTGCCGTTCTCTATTGAATCTTTTTCGCCAACTTCCCACATTCGCGTCAAACACAGGGCCGCATATTTGTCGCCATATCTTGTTCTCGAAAGTTCTTAACCTCCTCTCCGTAGTCACCGTTCCGTAGTCCAGGCTTCACATTCGTACGTCAATGTGGGTCTTATAGTAATTGACACATACAGTCTCGTTTTGGATATTCTCGAGAGCGTTTTGAAATTAAGAAATTTCAGTAACGCGTAAAAGGTTTTTTCCGCTTTGTTTATACGAATATTTATTTCTTTAGAGCAATCGTTCGTTTGCTCAAGGTTGCTCCTATAGATATTTCAATTCCTCTACTTTTTCAAAAGTTAGACCTTCCCTTTGCTGTGGGTCTATGTCACTGTATCTATTAGTTCCATAAGTTTTGTCTTATTTGTGTTTATTGTTAGAACGACTTTTTCCAATTCCCTTGATGCATTTGCTATTTCCGTAAGTGAGTTTTCTATAATATCCAGGTCATCTGCGAAGTCCATTGCCACTGTTTATTACTTGACTGTTTTTTAGGCACTGTAACTCTCTCACAACTTTTTCTAGTACCAGTTTAAATAGGATTGGAGACAAAGCATCCCCTTGCTTCAAGCCTGTGTCCACAGTAAAGGCGGTTAGGTTAGGTACACCTAACATATAGTAATTAGTGTTTGAAAATTTTATGAATTATTAAAGTCAGAAAAAAAATTTGTCATGGACATGTGGCTGAAGATGATATATTAAAAAAATTTCATAACCGCAACAATACTGTATCGTTGAATGTCGATACAGAAGAAACGACCACTGGTGACCACAAGCTGAAGAAAAAGAAGAAGAAGAACATACATAGTGGCCTTAATTTAAATTTATTAATATTTCACGATATAATATTTCACACTTCAAACACTATAATAATATTAGTAGTAGTATTATTAGTATTATATTAGTACACTCAGCAACCCGGCGGTGTCGCGCTAAGTATAAAAAAAGCCCTTTAAAATGAACGCATAGGCAATACAACGCGCATTGACAGGCCGGGTATAATTAATTACACGAAGCATCAGAATTTACAAAACAGTAAGTTTGAAGAAGTCTACCAAATTTCTAAAATTTCTAGTAGAATAATTTACAATCGTATTGGAAATACATTTTTGAAATATTATTTGCGGCAAAAAGCGTGTAATTTCCATCTTTGTAATCACGTTTTCGTATAATACGAAATAGGAAGGTTCGCTTTTCGTTGAACACCACAATAAAGTTTTTGGTTCTAAAATTTATTTTATTTAAAAAAAAAAATCTTCCTAAAGCATTTGTTCCAATAGATATTTGTTTCAAAATAAATGAACTCAAAAAACTGATGTTTCAAAATTTGGGTGTTCCACGTATTTTATTATAAGACATTTGTTCCAATGAACTTTGGTACCGAAACCATTTGTTCCAATAGTCTTTTGTTCCAAAATAGTTTAGATAAAATCAAGGTTGAAGCATGCAATCTATTCTGTGGTTGAAGGTCAATAGCAGCTGGTTTATAAATCCACGTTGGATAAAATATTTTTTGGAATAAACCTTGGGTAAAAACTATGAATTAAAATACATGTATCTTAATTCGTGGTAAAAACAGCCGATAGGATGTGATAACAATTTGATGGATTCTGATAGTTATAAGTGATAGATCATCTGATTATAATTAATTCCTTTTTTTTAAATACAGCTATATAGGTAGACGTGTTATATAGTCTTTGAGCAATAGTAATAATGTTATGCTAGAACCGCGGAAATTAAATTGTTCAGGTAATAAAATTGCTTTTTATTTAAATAGCATTAACATTTGTGATGATCATATAGAATAGTATGGTATAATATTTTATGAGTTTTATTGTGATCTAATATTCCAATATTAGTCAAGAACACTGAACACGGACAAACCGTTGATACAATATTATAAAACCAATCGAACCAAAGTTGAGAAACCCCATTGTCAAACAACTAGAACAAGTAATAATTACTATAAATGAAATAACAGTTTGAGAACGACTTGTACGAGTAATTATTCGTCTGTTGTTCTTCAACTCGTCTGTTTGTCCTTAAAAATAAAAGCAATCAAACTGCGCAGTGTAATTGAACTCTCTGCCCTTTTTTTGTTCTTTCGACATTTGCATATAATATTAAGCCACTTCTATTTTACCTTATTATTATTATTATTATTATTATTTACGTTACACATCAATATCTGTCAATAATAATAATCACTTATATATCGCTCGACTACACTGTGTGCAGGGCTCCCGGTGAATTACCGATTGTTTCGTATCGGCGAGGGATTTTCAAGGTGGTCGATCGAGTTTGGCGTTCTCTAAAATGTTGAAAATGTTGGTTGCCCAGTTCGTTTTACTGATCATGTTTCTCGTGTCATCACCGAACAATCGAGTGGAATGCGTTTCGTTCTTTCATTTTACGCCGGACCCACCGCCGGTTAACGACATTGCTTTGATGGCCAGATATATTGTTCATTACTCGGGTAATTTATTATTTTCAGACTTAATGATCTACCTATTTTTTTTTTTTTTTTTTCTGTAACTCATTCACGTTTATGTGTTTTTTCCTTGAAATCTTAATTATGCCTTTTATAAAATTAAAAAATGTCTCCTAAATACCGTTTTAGTTAAAAAAAAAAAGTTACATTACCATATATGTTTGGTAGGTAAAACCATTAAGTACACTTAGTATGATTTTAGGTTTTATTTCAATCATATAGGTACGCACAGTACTATAATATATAATAATCGTAATCATGTCCCGATTTTAAATAGGTAACTGATAAGTTGATAACTATTTGGGTTTCAAAGTTATTTGTAAAATAGTTATTTTAATTTCCACACTGTCGTATTCATGTTGTAAAATCGGAATACATCCTTTAATGGATGACCTATTTGCATATACTGCATGCTAAACATTGTTTCAAAATTAAATACTATTCACTAACAATAAATAATTTGTTTACTTATTAGATTTAATAAATTAATTTAAATTTTTAAATTCAATTGTTGACAACAGTAACAAAGACACAAGTTATTTGCAGTAGTGGAAACCAATAAAACTTGACTACCACTATTTTGCGCTGTTGGCTGTATTTGCACATGGCACGTTGCTCTAGAATATAATTGTACAATAATATAAAATTAACGACTATTATTTTTTATTATTTTCATTTGTGCTCAGAAATTATTTTCAATTTGTACAAAAAAGTATTTATCATTACTGCTCAAGTCAGACATAGGAAAATATGGTTTTTTGTTGTTGTTATTTTAACTAAGTACCTAATTTATCAATTTGCTGTTTTTTAATACAATAAGTATTAATAAATTTTTTTGTATAGATTGGGCAACATTGTCTTATATTGGAAATCAGTCATTTATGAATGGCATGCCAATGGGTAGAGTATATTCAGTCAGCGATGGGACAGTTGGTAATAGTTCTGGTGTACCCTACTTTATGGCTTCACCTATGGACTTGACATTTCAAGATGTTTTGGTAAATATTAAAACCCAGTTCACCATAAATATGTATACATGTATAAATATATGTATATAGATTTATATATTTATTAACTACAAATTTTTTATTTTAGAAAACCAAATATTGCTCACTCGTGTTGAGTCTTGCTCAAACAGATTATTGTAAAAAAAAATTGTATGATCCTGAAGACCCACGTTGTGCTCAATTAATTTTGACTGGAAAATTTGTTGAAGTAGTTACCTAAGCATTTTAATGTTTATAATTTTTTAACTTAAATTTTTTCTCTGTTAATTTTTGTAAAAACATTTCAGCTAGAAAAAGGCGATCCAGAACGGAAAGCAGCCAAATTAGCTTTGTGGACAAGACATCCTGTTATGCGTAAATGGCATAATATTGTTCCAGGTGAGCTATTTTTTTTGAACATCACAATACCACTTATTATAAAATGTTCATTGTTTTGTTTATTGTTAAGACTAAAATGTGTTTGTTTTGCTATTTCTAATTGTAGGCAAATTTTTACTGTTTCAGGCCACATGTGGCAATTCGCCAAACTAAATATTGACCATATCACATTAATCGATACATTTGGTGGTCGCAAATATCCAAGTATAACAGATTATTTCAAGGCAACTCCAAATCTACAACATGACCCTACATCAAATCAATCTGTTATCATAATTAAAGAAAATGTAATACATATAAATTTTTGATTTTATCAGCATATCCATACAATATCTAAGTGCTAATTATAACATAACTATTAACTTATAGACTGATATGTTTGGTGATTTAGTTGAATAATGTAAGAAGTTATTTTTATATTTGTGTAAATTGTATTTTTTTTAAGTATAAATTTGTAAAATATTGCCGTATTATTATAAATATTTACTACAGATTGTTCAGTTTTTTGAATCCTATCAATATTATAAATGTAAAAGTATGTGTGTACGTACTTACTATTTAGTGTACATATCAATTAATAGATTCCATCAATTTTGAGATATCTGATTTTCATAAAATTTGATGCAGGGGTAGCTTGAACTCTTGAAAAAGACATGTAATATAATTAATATAAACCCCTTAGAGGGTACAATTTGAGATAAGTTATGAGATAGGAAAATTGTATTAAAGTCAACCTATGTAATGCACTAACACCTGGAGTAATTTAAGTAAAAAATTCATCAAAATCAATTGCACCCTGTAGGTATTTATCTTTAAAAAAAATAATAATAATAATAACTTTACTAGGAACAAAAACAATTTCACAATTTCTTTCCTTAGCGTTTTTCTCAACGTACATCATGTGAAGTCCACTTCAAAATTTGAGTATCTTTTTTCCTCCAGTTGTGACTTTGACATGTGCATGGCTCAAAGTGTGTTTTGTTTTTCCAATGACTACCTGCTATGATGAGAGAAAGGATATGTACCTATACATATCGAATCACACTCGTACTAATAATTATTTACAACTTACACAAAAATCTTGGGACGAGATTGATGACAAGATTATAAATTATAAATTTTTAGATTTTACCCCTTAAAAATAGGCACAAACCAAACGTGTGATTGCTAAAGTCGATAAGATTAGCGTTGCCATCGACTCAAGTCATAACTGCAAAGAGGCAGTAGTATTAAGGTGCTATACTCACTACAGTACTGTAAGCTGTACATTTTTGCAATCATATCCATTGCTTACAAATTTAATATAAACATCGATCCAGTGACCCAATCAGAGCTGTGACGAACTCTAGCTCTAGGCAGAAGTTTTGTAAAAAAAAAAAAAAAAATTTCAATAATAGTACCATAACATGGACAAAAATCTTATCATGTAAGCCTTACATTATAAATTTTCATTTCGTCAGGGCAGAATTAAAACTGGCAACTATAAAAAAATAAGTATTTTTAGATATTCTATGTTCAAATCATAGTTCAAATCAAAAATATTAATATAAATAAATTAATAAAAATATTAATATTAATAATTTATTTATATTTTCCTAAATTTCTCACGGAACCCTTGGCACTGGCTGACGGAACTCTTAGATTTCGCGGAACACCAGTTGGGAAACACTGATGTAAGGTATCTACTGCATGAAAAGATTGGACAAATTTGTGTCTATGGATTTTCGAAATTTTTTGTAGCATACGTACATACCATGTTATCAACCTTGTGTTTCAAAACTTTTTGTCGAAAATTAAATTTTTATCGAACAAAAACGACAAAGAAAATGGAAATTTTCGAAAATTTTAATGTTCTAAGCTTAGCTCAAGATTTTTCGAAAACACTTAAAACTTGGACCAAACCTGTATATTACCTATTTGAATATTGTGAAAAAGTTTATTGTTGGAAGTTATGGCCAAAAAACTAAATAAATTATGTCAAAAAACATGTTTGTCTTAATTTTTAACGTTTTCGGTCTAATTCGACCTACATTTTTAATTGTAACTTTTTCAATTTTGAACTTTAAAATTTGAGACCCCTCGGAGTACGTTTAAAGTTCAAAGATCTTTCGTTAGAGGTATTGAACGTATTAATCGGAGCATTCCTTATAACCTTATAAGATGTTCACAGAGAAACAAAAAAAATACCATTGTAAAAACAGAACGCTCAGAATCTAAAATATAATGGACATTAAGTTGCCAATACAATAACTCCTTAGAACCATTGGGTATCCAACGCCCTGAATGACGTGTGTCGTTTTGAAAACTTTGACTTTTGCTTTTGGAATTTTCGCTTTTATTTTTAAGTGATTCGTCCTTAACTTTCAATGCTAATCCTGAAGGTGAAATACATGACGTGTTCATTTGCACTCGAATCACCGTCGCTTTTGTCAACCGGATAATGCAATTTACATTTTGTAACTTGTGATGATTAGTGTGCACACGTATAATCGAAATGGCGTTTTTACGGGAGGAGGGGTGAGGGTTTAAACCTCGCAGAAGAAAAAAAAAAAATGGAAAACTATGTACAAAGTAAATCAGAATTTGAGAAATTTGTGTTTTATTTTAGATCACTAACATTTCAAATTTTATTGAAGTCAGAAGTTCTTCTCGGTTCTGAGCACATACAGGAATGTATATCAAACAAATTTGAAACTTTAATACAAGGTTAGCTACGTGTAAATACATAATATGCAACTAAAAAATTTCGAAAATTCGTTGTCACTATTTTTTTTTTTTTTTTTTAGTCTAAAGATGAAAATTGTCGAAAATTAGTCATACCTTTGACTTATTTTCGGAAAAAAATTCGTAACTCACACAAATTTGTTATTTAAAAATTGAATATGTTAAGTAAAACAAAATTTGCCTATTTGAATAAAAAAAATCCACCCAGGAGATTCTGAAAGCGTACAAAAAAGGTATTGATAAAACGGTGTTTTTTCGATTTTGCTAATATTGGCTCGACGTATACTAAATATAACTGAGCTTGCTCAGAATCGTTTTTTCAAAGGCAATGATTTATCATTGTTTTCAGACATCAAATAAAACGTTTTAACCACTATTTCCTAACCAGTCACCCTGCACCCGAAGCGTAGTCGCTACTACTATATTATATACTCCGTCAAACTACCCCACGCGACCTAGGGACGTATTCCCGGCTTTTTCGTCTTATTTTTACATTTATTTATTTTTTTGCAAACATACATAGTACAATACAATTAGTTTTACCTTATTTATTTGTATATAATTTATAATAATTCGTACGGCGTTAAAATGCAGTGTAAGCTATAGATTTATTCAAAATCAATACTGTTTGCAGTGGCATAATGTTATAGTCGGTAGCCAAAAGCTCAAAGTGTTCAATTGTAAAAATTTCGCATGTATATCTCTGTACGTACTAAAACGATTTAAAATACGTGTCTAGTATAAGCGTTCAGTGCGAATGGATTAAAAAATAAATATAAAAATAAAGTGTGCGTATACGGTAAATCGCGGTGATGCATATTATATTATTTTCATTTTTATAAACCAACCGGTAATTGACGGACGAATTATAAAAGAACCAATAGAGTGTTTTGTTGCTCAATAATATTATTTTATACGTATGGACGTCGGTCGGTCGGTACCTATATAATATTTTATGCTGCAAACGAGTGAAACAAACATCCCGTTTAAACTGCAGCGACTTGATGAGGATGTAACATATTATTATTATTACTATTATTATTATTGTTGTGTTATTATGACGTGCATACCTAACTAAACATCCTTCACACGTTTAACAAGACGAACAATTCCCACTCCCCGTATACAGTATAGGTAGTATCATAATTTAAATAAATAACTCAATGTTCGTATGAGGACCGACTCGGTCGGAGGAGTCCCGCGTTTTAGAAACCGAGTTTAAATCGAGTAGGTACGACGGTTGCATTGATACCCGGCTGGTAAGCTAAAGATCGGTTTTTTTGACGTTCACTATTTTTTTTTTTTGACTATTTTCGTCTATTTTTCGGGAAAAAAAAAACGACCTCTGGGGGCGATATAACACCCCCCCCCCTCTAGTTACGCCACAGACGGGCAGGTGGCGTTTCAGATTTTCAATAGGGGTGCGAATATTCGATGCAGGACGAAAAAAAAAAAAAAAAAAACGTACTTTTCCAGGGCAAACTCGACTCCTCCGAATCTGTTGACACTACGTCTTCTCGTTTAAAAAAAAAACCGTTCCGTTCTCCGATATTTTTCACTTTCACACCGATGCTCTCCAAACTCTTATCCTGAGTCGCGCCACCAGGTATTAGACATGGAAACAAATATGTTTGCCTACTTTTCTTTTGTAAGCGATCGGCGGACAGTTAAAGCACAGAAAAATATTGTAGGGTCCCATACAGCAAACGGGGTAGTTTCAATTATCATTTGTTTCGTTTTTACAGTGAATGTTCGACTTGCAGCATACGAGCTGTGTAGTTTGATATGGCTCGCTGGTTACTGGCCGCGTGCCTTTTAGTGACGTTCGCGGTTGTACTGCACGGCTCGATCGTCCCGCGCGGTTACCGGTTGGACTTGCACCCTTATCCGGGCGACGGGGTGTTCAAAGGCAAAGTTCGCGTCGACATCATAAACACGGGAAATCGGTCTGTTAACTCCGTTACGCTAGACGTGCACTCGACGCTCAATGTTGTTGATCGCGAGGTTAAAATCACTCGTGTCGCGAATTTGGACTCGTCCGAGGAAGAAGACGAAGCCTCGATGGAAGAAACGTGAGCGAACAGTGTCAAATCATACGAGTAAAAAAGAAAAGAAAAGCCTGGATAACTCTAGGTCGCGCGTGGGTATAGGGTTTGAAGGAGTAGCGATACTACGATTTGGGCGCAGGTGGTCACTACTAGTTTAGAAGATGTGGTTTAAACGCATTGTTTTCGAAAGTCTGAAAGCAACGATATAAATCATTGCTTCGAAAATACCATTCTGAGCGAGCGTTTATTTATCAATAAAAACTTTTATCAAATCTGTATCTTTCCTATTTTAGTATTATGTAAAAGTCCGATCTTTATTTTGGATCTCATGATCAAAAGAATCGGTGTGTAAAAAACACGTTCCCTGCAATTATTTGTCCCCCCCCCCATAAGCGATACACGGCCGCCCGGAATGACGAGTACAACGATAAATTAACAACGTGAAATGAACCAAAATTGTGTGAATCAATTTTCTAAATTGTATAAACCTAAAAAATTTTTAACAAAAATATTAAACAGACTTCGGAAAAAAAAGCACTGTAAAAATTATAAAACACAATTAAATTAAAACAAAAGTTACTTGCGAGAAACGGAAAAATTTAGTATTTAATTATAACAATAATTTAAAGTTTCATTAGGAACGTAGTTTTTCCATCGCGTATCTATGTTACACACACGGGGCACCAACTTAAAAAAAAGTGATAGCATATTTTTTTTTCATTTAATTATTTGAAATGTTTTAGTGCTTTTTTTTGTTTTTCGAAGTCGGTTTCATTTTTTTGCTACAATTTTTTTTTATTTCATAACTTTTAGTGGAATGAAATAACTGGTTACTTTCTGTGTTCATTCATACCATGTGGTTTGCAAATCAAAATAGTTGTTTGTTACTGTATAATGTTATCGCGGTTTTTCTGTCCCTATAGTTGTTTTGGTTTTTGTTCATTTTTTCAAAAGGCACTGAAACATTTTCGACAAAATTTATATGGGACCGCGTCTGAAGTATGAACTATCAAACAAATAAAGAATCATCCAAATCGGTTCATAATATTGGCAGAGTAATCGACGAACACACATAAAACAAAAAACAAAAAATACCTACAGTCGAACATAGAACATCATTCTTTTTTGAAGTCCGTTGATTATCAGTAAAATGTGAGCGAAGCTCCGGTTTGAACTCGGGTGAAGTCAACTTCAATCGTTTTTGGCCTTTGGTCCTTTGGTCCTTTGGTCCCCTCTTTCTGGGAATGATATTATTTTAAAATTTTCACTTTTTCAATTGTATAGGGAAGAATTATTTGTTGATTTTACGATGTTTTTTTTCTACAATCAACTGGAATGTTTGTGGAATTTTAATAGGTACCATCTCTCCTAAAGTAATTTGCTCAAGACTTTATTATAATATATTATATTTGAAGCATTTTTGAAATTTTGTTCATTTTTTTAAAGTGTGATCTATATGAACTGTTACAAAAAGTCATAAAATCCAAAAGTGTTTCAAAATCACTTGAAAATTACACGCACATCATTAGCATGGGTAAATTTAACATATAAAAAAATTGAACATTTACAATTTTGAATTCCTCAATTTGTTGGTATTTATTACAAATTTTGACAATATTTGTATCTTCACACATTTAATTCTCCGCTTAAAATCACAAATCTTAATAAATATTATTAAATTATATTAATTTTAATAAATTCGAAATGACATATTTTCTCATTTGCAATTTAATCGGTTAAACCACGGTTTGTTTTAAAAAATCAGTTAATTAAATTTTCGTTTATTGGCGACTTTACATGGTTATCATTTTGTTATTTTTATTAAATTTTTTTGAAAATGATTCATCTAAAAATCGTTAACGATTTTGGAATTTTCACACGCTATTGCCTATTGGAATATATTATAAAGTATTTAAACGCTCTACAAATTAACAAACGTAAAATTATTTTAACCTTTTATGAGCTTACCCACGGCAAAATTTTTAATATTTTGTCTAATAAAACGCGAACCTATACAGTTTTAATTTGTATTACTCAAAACTATTATCCAAGCTTCATAACATATTAAACACATTAAACAATATTGTTATGTCGATTGCTTGATTTTTTTTAGACAAATTATACTAAATTATTATTTTACTCACTTCGTAATCTTATTTTGTTACATTCCTTATTTTTTGGTAGTATCTCCTCCAAAAATGATTAAAATTAATTACAATTTTTACCCATTATTGGTAAAGTACAAACGCGCGTGCAGGTAATACTTCAAACGATTTCATTAAATTTTGAGTAAATTGTAGCGCATTAAAAATTACAATTTGTTGAGCGTTTGACGCACTGGAACCTGGTCAGAATCGTAATTTTCAGAAGCAATGATTTATCAACTATTTACATTTCTTACTATTTTAATACAAATCGTTATTATTGTAACTTTCAATACAGTCATCCCTTAATAATTTGTTCTAAAAACTAATTGAATACCACCTGATGACTGTATTAATAGTAAATAAATATAATTATATCGATATTTTCTAATTTATATTATGTGTTTTATTTTTTAGTAGACTATAGTTTTTTTTTAATTTTCTGATATTTTTTATGGGGGATGGGGCAAGAGATCAATTTTCCTTGAGACATTCATAATTCCGTTACAATAGTATTCGGAATAGCTGATACAATAGGGTATAATTATTGGTAAAACAATAATCTTTTGGATATTGCAATTACCACTGCAGCCGATTGCAGTTTAACTTACTTACCGCGTATTGTGTATTGCAAAAAATATAAAGTTTTATTTGTCGAATCACGCAATGAAAAATAGTATTGTAAATTTCTATGAAATATCATATTTTCGTTTTGTTAGCTCGAAGAAAATAAAATATTATTGAAAACTATACATACGCATATAAATATTTTGTAGTTCATTGACTGTGACAAAACTAGAAAAACGGAAGGATATACACAAGTTCCAAATCACTACCAAACAAAGTTTGAAAAAAGACGTTACGTATCAAGTGGAAATTTTGTTTGACGGGAGTCTTGGAAGCGATTCGTCCAGTCCATTTTATCAGTCCACGTATTCCAACTCGAAACATTCTCAACAGAAGAAGTACGTGTTTATCGTAATATCACGACGAGCTCCGCGTTTGTATAATAAACGATTTTTCAGATGGTACGTTGTTATGAACTTATTAAAAGGAGGAGGAGCACGTTACGTTTTCCCCTGTTTTGAACAACAAAACTTAAAAACATGGATCGAATTATCGGTCGCGCACAAAGGAGACGTCCACGTGCTGACTACGATGCCGTTGGTCGATACAACAAACGTGTATGTTTACTGTTGTAACGTACACTTTTATTTTTTTAGTAGCTACCTTATAAATATTTTTAATTGTTTTTGACAAACCGCAGGACATCAGAAGGCGTATGGGTGCGAGATCATTTTTCCAGATCGCCACCGATGTCTGTCAATTCTTTAGCTATGTTCCAGTCTGATTTCAAGCATCCGCCTCTTACGGGTGGTAAGTTCCCGCATCTATATACATATATATTATATATATATATTTAAAGCGTTCAGTGCAAACGAAACATTCGCTATGTACGTTATAAATAATGACGATCACATTGTCGTGTAGAGAATAACGGAGCAAAAATCGGCGTATGGGGTAGAGAAGACATTTTGAGATCGTTAAACGCAGCGCAGAAATTGCTTCCTGCCGTGTTAGTAAACTTGGAACTGTACATGTCCAGACCGTATCCACTGCCCGAGCTGAACTTGGTGGCGCTCCCCGGCTACACTGACGATAAGCCTATCGACGCCTGGGGCTTGCAGATATTTAGAGAGGCAGACTTGTCGAAGAAAACCGATAACTTTTGGGTCGCTCATCTGCTTGCCAAACACGCGTCGTTACAGTGGACTGATCATCTCACGACGCCACTGTTTCCGACATCCTTAACGTTAGCCCTGTCAAAATTTTTGGCCGACAAAGTGGCGTGGCAGGTAAGAAAAAAAAAAAAAAAATTGTCTGTGTGTTTAAATAATATCACGGTTTCGGTAAAATAGCTAACAGGTATGTTTAAAACGATATTGTAGTTGGAGAAGCCCGTGTTTAATTCGTATGTGAATGATATGTACGGAATGTATTTGGAATATGACAAACCCGGGTTTACAGAAATCAAGTCGCAGATGGAAGCGTTAAACGCGACAAAAAGTAAGAAACTTTTAAGCGCATATACTAATCTATATAATATGCTGTAGTAATTGTTTATATTTAAAGTTCCTCGAATAAAAAAACAAAATCGTAATTATTTCAATATAATCAATGTTTTCGTTCGTTTTTTAGTTCGTTTCGTGTTGGGAATGCTCGAACATATATTCGGACCACATTCGTTCCGACAAACTTTCCAATACTTTATGTCCAGCAAGTACGTTTAAAAATAGCCATAATTTATGAAATCTGTCAAAGTAATAATGCGTGCGTGCCTAGGACAAAAGCAAAGTTGTTGTACAATTAATATTTTTTGATTAATTCCATAGAAATTTGATTTGTGACTTAGTTGTACGACATTAATAAAAATACTTGTTATAATTAATACTCACAGAATTAGCGACTTAGTCGGAATTTCTAGAATGTTATACCTATGTATCAGGTACCAAGAAGTTAAATAATTATTTTTATTTAATATGTTTGGTTTTTACTCGCCCCAACGAGTTCTAGTTATTTAATTGAAATACCCATTATGTGCGTCCCATATAAGTCATGAGAGTACAGAACTATACTGATCGTTTCCACGTAAAATCAAGTAACATAAAAATTACCATGAAATCAAAATCATTTGTTCGTTAATTAGTGCACAAAAAAAAAAAATGATTAGGATAGGTTTAAAATAATATTCCAGCTGGTGCTTATCATGCAAAGAGGTGAAAACTCACAGATTTTGGATCACTCCTTTCATGATATACAATAGTTAGTATTGTGGGTACATACCTAACTTATAAGGATCTAGTTGGGTATGAAGTAATAAAAAAATCTATGAAGGTATGAATAATATAAAATAACCTAGACCTGAATAACAAGAAATTTACAAGAATAACAGTAGGTATTCTCGATTTTTTTTATTAATGATGAATATTATTAATATTAAATATTATTTGTTTAAACAACATGATGTACAGGTGATTTTTAACATCATAAATATTATATTTAAATTAATTTAAAATTTTTATACATATTAGCTGTGGCTATAATATTGAATATGTAAAAAAAAAAAAAAAATAATACTGAGTATATTGTTGAATTACGAATAAAAAATTTCAAAGTTAATAAACAATTCATAACCGCAGAATAGAAAAAAAAACTAAATTATTAGTGTTATTATAGTTATTTGTTGACGAGTGGTGACTAAAATTAAATTGTTATTATATTATTCAAGATAATACGTTTTGGCCAATTTAATTGACCATCAATTATATTAATGATGGGGCGATATTTGAAAACAATATAAATTTTATTTTGACTTCTGCAAAGTATGTTTCTTTATAGTGTGAATGTGTATTTTAGAGAATATCATTCTTACTCTGAAACTGATTTCTGGAACAAACTGTCCGACGGGGCTTATCATACAGGTGTATTAGTCAGGGTATGTCATTGATTAATATTATTTAAACGGTACACATTTTGTACTTTGGATATTTTAATAATTTTTTTACCATTTTGTGTACTAGAATCAAACGCCTGTTTCAATCGAACAAATTGTAAAGCCATGGTTACACGCTGATAGACTACCAGTGGTGACGTTTAGGAGAAATTACGTTAATACAACAGTACAAGTTATGCAGGTATAATTGTGTACTTAATAGAGCTAATATTTGTTAGTAATACCAAATACTTCAAAATGAAATTTTAAAGTATTTGGTAGTACACAAACAAACGGTGTTGGATAACAATAATTTGACATACTAAATATTAGGAATCATTCGTATTAAATGACGACGAGGATGATGTTTCGACTCCCGCAAAGAATACCAACAATTATCTATGGTGGATACCCAATATTGTGGTATCTCAAAGTAATCTGACGGTTCAAACGAAAAATATAACTTGGCTAAAACCGACGTCAAGTCAGGAAGTAGAAATGAAACAATACAATTTTACAAACAATCAGTTTGTACTTTTTAACCCGGGAAGCTTAGGTAAGTATAATTATTGTTGTTTTTAACTTTAAACGTAATTAATTTTTGTAATAATTTGCCGACACATATGAGAGTTGTGAAACATAGGATTAAGTGCTGTTGGATGAATTGGAGAGAAGCGTCGGGTGTTTTATGTGATAAAAAAATAATACCAATAAGGCTAAATGGCAAGTTTTATAGGAGTGTGGTGAGACCAACCATGTTGTATGGTTCGGAGTGTTGGGTGGATGACAGGAAAATAGAACAAAGTATGTGTGTAATGAGAATCTTTAGATGGATGAGTGGAGTAACAAGAGAAAATAGAATAAAAAATGAACACGTAAGAGGTAGTACCGGTGTTGTATCAATAGTGGATAAGATGAGGGAAATTAGTCTGAGATGGTTTGGGCATGTGATGAAGAAAGAAGAAACTGATGCAATAAAAGCTGTTATGAAAAAGAACGTTAGGTAAGGCTTAAAAAGAGGTAGAGGAAGTCCAAAGGACAGATAGATGGAAACAATTGAAAAATACGAGGGTCATTAATATTTGTGTAGGGGATGTGAATGATCATGATAAGTGGAGGGATAGGACGAGGATGGCTGACCCCAAATAGTTGGGAGAAAGGCGAAGAAGAAAAAGAAGAAA
>CM029359.1:38889748-38924103 GCA_017140985.1 Hormaphis cornu
AAGAAGAAGAAGAAGAAGAAGAAGAAGAAGAAGAAGAAGAAGAAGAAGAAGAAGAAGAAGAAGAAGAAGAAAAAGAATAATTTGTAGACGTTCTAATACAAATTTTTAGTTTAGATCAATCAAATGTGAATAATTATTACCAAAAATAAAAAAAACGAAAAAAAAAAATCATGTTTTTAGGACCGTTTATAGTTAACTATGACTTGAAGAATTGGGAGCTGATAGCTCAACACACTAAACGTTTTCCCGTCAACATCCGTCAACAACTATTGCACGATTCGTTAACTTTGGCTCTGTCCGGTCGACTGTGCTACGTGTACGCGTTCAACGTAAGCAAACTTATCGAACAAGAACCGGAACCGGCCGTTTGGAAAATTTATTTTGGATTGGCTACACGATTGCGTACAAAATTCCAGGGAACCCCAGTAGCACCTAAATATGATGTCGGTTTGCAAAACTGTCTAACCAGTTTTAATAATATTATACAGTTTTAAATTTCAACATTGATTTGTTTTGTACCAGTTGTACTTGAAAAAAATGTTGAAATCGGTAAATGCGGCGTTGGAACAGCCAGAAAGAGGAGAGTCCAGTTGGAAGGCGCAATTCCGAGCAGAAAACAAACGTTTGTTATGCGAGACTGGACATTCAAGTTGTTTGACCGAAGCTAGAGAAGTACAATCGAGAACAAATTCATCGAATTTTGATGAAGATAAACTGTACGTTTCTAGTGTAAGTCATACGTAATCATGATTTTCTTGTTTTTATAATATTTTCGTAAATATACTTGTATAGCTTCTTAGACAATTACTTGTGCACTCTTCTCGGCTACGGCACACTCGACGAGTGGGAATTCGGATTACATAGAATTATGTACTACCCGAAAAATAAGTCGCAAACCGAAAGATTATTCATATTTAGATCATTAGCCAGTTGTCCTAAAAACGAGACTAAATTTGTCCGGTAATATATTTTGGCATAAAAAACACTTAATGTCATTTTAAAACTATATTATATTATTATAATGACTGTTTTTAAATGTGTATACAAATTGAAGAATGTTGAATTTGACGTTGATGAGCGGAGATCATAAGTTTAGCGAGGAGGATATGCTAACGATGTTGACCGTCATGAGTTCGGTATCCTTAGGACACGAAACAATGTTTAAATTTATGGAGAAGAACTTTGAGTATCTAAGCACAAAGTAAATATAATTAAACATGTAAACATGTTTGTGTGTTTTATTGATGATTTTTAGGTAGGTATCTATATTATTATTAAATCATTGTACTTAGATTAGAGAAAACAGTGTGGGAATATTTCGTCAAAACATCATTTAGCAATTTTAGAACCGAAGAAGGATTGAACAAGGTATATTTGTTTTTGATTATGATAGAGCTCAAAATGGCTACAACAATAATTATAATGTATACGAGTACTACATTTCCATAGGCTACTGAGTTTTATCAAAAAAACAAACGTCACTTCATGTCTGTGGATGATATAATAAAATCCGCGTTGGAAAAAGTCAAAATTCAAGTGGATTGGGTGAGGAAACATTTGACGCCTTTGGACGGATGGCTTACCAATGCGTTACAAGAACCGTGGAGGCCGCACGAGTTCCAGTTCAGAGATGTGCCTTCATTTGTTGTCGGATAAAATAATATTGTACTCGTGTAATACGCATTTAATACATAAAATATGAATTATGATTGAAATTGGTGTTTTTTTTATAATGTATACACTATACATTTTAGAATACGAGCGTTATTAATTAATTTCTTTATTAACTTTAAAACAAACAGTACATATTTCACAAAACATTTCATTGTGTTACCACTTAAACGATGCGTTTTCGTTTATAACAGTCGCGGCTTCTAAACTATTAATAAACTCAATGTATGACGGTTTGTTGGACACGTGCACTGTTAGTTTTCCACTGTGATTCTGTATGAAATAAAATCGTTGAAAAATTAGAAAATATAACTACGCAGAAGGTGTTTTGAAATACGTTTTTTTTTTTGAACATACTTTTTCGAAATTAACACAAGAGTCCAGAATGTCCGAGGTGGAAAGTTGAGCGATAACTGTATTGGCTGCTAATTGCGTGCTGTTAGGAATGAAATCTTTTAAAGCAGTCAGTTGATTCATAAGCACATCTATCGAACTATTTATTTCTTCCTAGAAAACACGTTGTTAGAGAATGAAAACAAACTAAACATAACTATGGCTGGCATTGACCAAAATATTGAATGTTAACTGCCATGAACAACATCAAACAATATTTGATATATTTTTACATTAATTAATTTAAAGATTAAAATATTGTATGATTTCGTTTTAATGCTTTTGTTTATACTAACGATAAGCAACAGTGCAGTTCAAAGTTTGCTAAACATTTTGGTTATAAAGTCACATTTACTTGTATTGTTTTCTTGGAATCGTCTTTCAACAGTTCGAAATCAAAATCGTCTAACAGTCTTAAGCGTTTCTTATTGTCAGACGGACAGCCATCCAGCAACACAAGGTTGACGGTTTCTCCAAAACCTTCCATTATTTTTGCCAACTCTACTGCGATGGTTCCACCCCACGTTTCACCGACAATCGTAAACGGGCCTTCCGCCTGAATTTGCTTCAAAGGCTGCAGAAATATAACATTACATTTAGAGACTCAACACGGTGTAAAAAAGGTCTAGGTCCGCAATTACCCATATTAAACTAAGTGCTGCATTTTCTACGGTATTAACGTACGATGGGAATTTAGCACAATACACCGGGTGAATGATCTTGCTGATCAGGGGTTGTATTCGCGTGAGTCCAAGACCAGGAATAATGAATACGGGTAATAGACTATTTTTGTCTGTACTCTGGAGACCTTTGGATACACGTTGCACGAACTGTGGATATTCCGGTAAGTCGACGTTAAGGTCGAGTAACTCGTCCATGGTCTTAGGTAAGTATTCAAGCGTCAAGTCGACTTTTTCTGAAATACATCAATTTGAAGGTCAATGGCGGCACTAGAACTTTTTCACAGGGTGGGTCGGACTGGGGGCCAACGTTTTTTAAGGGGAGGCCAATATTTTTATTTTTTTTAAAATTCTAAACAGAGTGAGGCTGTTCCTCAGAAGGAAGGATAGGGAAATTATAGACCACTTTCAGGTTACTATAAAGCCCTACTATTCCAACAAAATTATTAATAATATCTAAAAATTTTGCTTTAGACTTTTATAAGCGATCATACTTAAACTAGATAAAGTATTGTAAATTGTGAGCATAGAATTTATTAGTTTCTTATGTTTTAACTCTTTTCATAACAGAAAAAGTTCTCTCACACGGTGCAGAAGAAACTGGCATTGTAATTTCTATAGACATAGCTTGTATAGTTTAGAAAATGTTAATTCATTTTGTAACGAAAATTCATGAAATTGAAAAATATTTTTTACAGATTTTGTTTAAAATTTTTGTAGGTATTGATTCATTAACAATATTTAATTCTGAATCTAAAGTATCTATGTATCACACTTGTAAGCTTAATCAAAAGGGCAATTAACAATTTTGTTCAAAAAATTACTATTTTCTGGGTCAAATGCTCTAATTACCACCAACAAATTTTTATTATCAGATAATCTTTTTTTTATTTCAATACCTACTAATTTTATCTATAATAATTATAAAGATGCTGTTTCGAAAATAATTTTGCTGTAGTTAATACTGAAATTTCCAATGAATTGCCTTTAACTAAATATTTTTGTAAATGTTTGGGTAATTTTTTTTATTCTTTTTCCTTTTTTGTGCCAAAGGTTGTTTTTATTTAATTTATTAGCAATCGATATGGGTTTATTAAATAATTTTTATGATAACCTTGATCATCTCTTATTTTACAAAAATATTCTTTGAGAGAATTCATTAGAGGTAGGTAACTTAATACAATTGCTTTGGCCATATCAGCATTTTTATCTTGTAAGTTTATCATTAAAAAACAGTAAAAAGTATAAAAACTTAAAATCTATGTTTTTCAGTAAACCAATAGATTCTGATAAGCGCAAACTTACAATACTTTGTGAGGTGATTTTAATGATCGAATGACCAATCATGATTATTTTTTGAATTAATTTTACCAAATATATTATAGGGTTGTGATAGTTAATGACTCATGAGTCATAATATAATTCGTTATAATGTTAGGGTGGGCCGAAAACCCTGACCCACCTCGGGTGAGGCCACTATTAAAGGTATTGAAGGTAGCACAAGTTTACAAGTACTTGACGATGACTTTTTTAGTGAATACTTACCACACCCGGATATCGACAAATCGCTGACGACGACCGCAACCGGTCTAGATTCTTCGGTGGTTTCAATTAACCTTTTCATGTGCTTCACAATAATTTCTGGTTTGCGAATAGATTTATCGCATTGCACGTTAATGCAACTAGCGTTTGCATCACTCCTGGATTCACACACCTCGTTCGCGTCGCTTTGCAAACACACAAAATGTTTCAAGTCTGGTAAAATATTTCTGCTGGCGTTATCGACGTTTTTTAATTTCGCGTCGTTCTGTAAAACACAATAAATTATTCTCGAGTTTTAAACGCGTACATCGTATTATTTGATATACCATTTCTACGCAATATATCGCTTCGATTTTCGAATACGATGCGAATTCTCGCAATAACGTTTCCCCCTCTTTAACGGTATTAAACCTTTCAGCCGACGTCATTATGAACGAAACATCACAATACTTTTGAATTAATGAGTATATAGTCCTTTGGCTTCTCCTCAATACAGAAGAAGTGCCGCCAATGACGAATATTAATTTTTTCGCACCTTGTTGAAGTAGCCAGTTTACGGTTTTGGACCATAAATTTGTCGCAGAACCAATAATCACATACGACTTGTCTTTTTTCACAAAACTGTCGTCCGACCGAATCGATTGGACTGATATTAACTCTTTTTCTGAATTATGGACGCTTAAACAATATCATTCATAATAATGTCAAAAATGCAACTTCAGATGTTTGTTATTAATTATAAGAGTTATGACAAGATTTTTATCTTACTACTTTGAAATTAATTTTGGGTTTCCCTCGTATAATGGACCAACTGTTTTATTCTTTATACCGCTCTCGACTAGTTGCTTTAGATGATTTTTCACTTTGTCTGTAGAATTTACTACGTTTAATAAATCTTTCACTCCATACATTGCAATGTTCTTTAAGAACAGAGATGTTCCTATAAGTAATATCAATTCGATTACCTACTGCAGTATTCACCATATTTTTTATTATTTGTTTTGTTTTTCCATTACTCTTACCGAACTTTGTGTGAACATCTACATCTTGCAATCCTATGTGTATAAATATTCCGAAATTTTTCACGCACCGTAGCGAAGCCCACAAATACTCTGTCGGTACGGAATTTATGACAATGTGACATCCTCTTCCATTAGTTAAATTCAAGAGCTGTACTTCAAATTTATTATTGTTAAGGTCAAGTATGTCACCGCTATTTAACTATAGGTTCAAATTATTAATATCACGCAGTTCTTATACAAAAATTTCGGTATACTCTATAATACCTTGGGAAAAAAACTTTTTAAAAAGTCTGTTTGGTTTTTGTTATAAGTAGTTACATAGATCTTGCAATTAAACGCCAGAGCAACTTTAATAAACGCTTGACCGTCTTGTGAACACCCATCGTGTATGAGGATTGAGTCTCCAGATTTAATACAAGCTTTGATAACCAAACAATAGTAGGCCTGTAATATTTTGCGTGTGAAATTTAAATTTCGTTAACAACAAAATATACGTATAAACAAACGTGTACCATTGAGTAAGATAGTGGCAATCTCGCAGCTTCTTGTAAAGTCCATTCAGAGTTAACATTCCATTTAAGAATATCTTCGATTTTAAGTTGTTTATTCTTATAATTACACTTTAAAATTCCCATTACAATCTTTCCTTCATTGTCGACCCCAGAATATTGAGTGCAAAATTCTTCTTCCTTATTTAACAATAAAAGGATGTATTTTATTAAGTTCAATACATGTACTATTGTTGTATTTATATAACTATAAAATGATACATTTTATAAAGTTTTACCGTTATATTTGTCTTAAAAGATTCCATATACTTGATGGATATTTCGCTGAAAATTAATTCAAAATATTTAAACAGATTTTAGTTTAATACTGTTTTATATTGCGTCATGTACAAACCTTTCGTTGTCTAAATATTTTTTAAATTCAATGTCATTTGATTTCGTAGATAGGTAATCGTCGCAAGGTAGTACGTTATAACTACCCCAGGTGTTATTTTTTAGTACATTTTGTCTCAGTCCTTTAAATAATTGTTCTCTAAAGAATGGCTTGGTTAAATCAAATGCAATTGAACCTTTGGGAAGTACTACATATCTACAAATCAATGGAAAAAATAATTTCATATCAGTTTTTTATTAAATTTTTCGAGAAAGTTTACCTGAAGCTAGTAACAGAATTTATGTTTTCTATATCCTGTACGACTCGTGGAACACTTTCTGAATTGATTTTAATCAAAACTATTGGGGATACATTGCCAGTTAATGATTTAAGCCCTTGTTCAATATTATCTTTCCAACAATTATTTTTTGTTGTCACTTCTAAAATTTTATTTGGTAACTTAACTACTCGTGTTATTAAACGATACATGGAACCATTACGCTCATGTTGAATTATTGTGGTATAAGTACTGTCGACTGTCATATTTTTTACTAAAATAAATACTCGTCCTGCGCTATTTTTAATATTTTTATTCAAGTTTTCATTTAAGCTTTCCGTTACCAATAGCAATGCATCAGCTGGTTTCAAATCGGTTATTTGAGAGTTTATACTTTCTTCAAAATCTGCCTAATGAACAAACAATGCAATCAATAATTTTGTAAAATAATATGGTGATTAAATGAATTAACCTTTAAAAATGGCTGAACTTCAAATACTTGCTGAAACGATTCTATAAGCTTAGCATCACTAATTTTTAGTTTTGTTTTTATCTTGGACGAAGAACGAATCGTATTTTTAACGAGTTGCAAGCAAAGGCATAAAAACTGAGTAAAGTTCTAGAAAAAAAAAAAAAATAAAAGTTAATTAGCAAAATGTTTAACATTTTTTTTTTATTTTTTTATAGTAACTCAAATAAATATTACAAGAGTTTTGGTATTAGATTGATCAATAAATTGAACTTGTTGAATATTTAAGTTCATAGGCGGTGAACAAATTGTAGAAAAAACGGAAGTTCGTAAAACTTCTATTTCAATTCCTGGTCCTCTAATAACATTTGTACGGAAATCATATGTAATGTAGGCCATTGAACTTTGAGTAAAATTATTGATGATTGTTCTATCAATAACTAAACTTCTAAACCACGATGGAAGTAAAGGTGTGTCATGACGTGACTGAAGATCTGCAAACATTTTTAACTGCATCATAGAGTTGAGATTGACGTTAAGATCATTTTTCCATAATATACAAGCCAGGAAACCTAAAAATGTATAAACTATGTAGTTCGAAAATATAATTATTGAGAGTTTTACTTTATAATAAAGAATATCATGGGGTACCTTTATCACGAACAAGAATTTTTTGAATTGTACAATATGGATTTGCAAAATTTATACTATTTTCTGAAAATATTCTGTATATTTCATTATCTGATATCCATTCGTTATCAATATCAAAATCATAATCTGTTGGTGGTTCTGGACTTACAAGATGGTTATTTTCATTCATATATATTGATCCTGATAGTAGTACATTCTGTGATTCAATGACCTCAAACGAACTAGTTCCGACCTGCGTATAGAAGCTATTTGGTTCTAAAAACAATAACGACCACTTAAGAATTGTGTTCAAATCAGTTTTAATAATGATTGATCTATTTTATCTAATAAAAATTGTTTTATGAACTCTAGTATTAAATATGTTTTATGTTTTGAATTACACATTAAACAATTGATTTAATTATTTATTAATATACTTATAAGACATTTTTCTTATTGTTTTAGATAGTTTCAAATGTCAATATTTGGATGTAGACAATTTTTTAAACTTATTTTACATGATTTATATAAGTATAAAAAAATTCTATTTTAACTAATTTTTGTATAATAATATGACTTTAAAAGAAAAAATTATAATCGCATTTTTCGGTACCATCAACATTTTTTAATATTTTTGTCTATATTTTTCTAGTTCTTTTTTTCGCTGCTCGGAAATCTAGTTTACGAGCTAATTTTTTTTCAAGTATAATAAAAGTACATACTTCATATTTTACTAAATAAAAGTTTTGAATATTATTCCAGATGTATTTAAACTTTAAGTTGAATGGATAACAATTATTATATATAACTTGTTAACATTTTTGTTTAACCTTTTACTGAAACCATAAGATGCGTATGAACAAACACGTTTTCAAATACTATTTGCCAAGATTTATCTGAAAGGTCCGAATATTTCTTTTCAAAAGATTTCAACACTTCTGTCTAGAACAATAAAACGGGTTCGGTAAATTATTCAAAGACTTTTATCCACAAACATACAATGAAAAATGACAGTGGCACTACGGCTGCATCGTGTATTTTATGCCCTAATAGATGTCTCGATGTTTTATCACGCAAACAAAGTTGTACATGGTTCAAATCAGACTAAAAAAAAATATCCATAAACATAAATTATAAAATTTGTATCGATTTCGTTTTGTCATAACACAAATACTTACAACGCTGTAATGCGTGTTTATTGGCCAAGTTTCTTCGTGGCTCCATGATACAAGAGGGGCTAAACTTGGAGTACCTCTTGAAACTGGATACTCCGGTGGAGGATATATTTCGTTGAGATTTATTTGAAGACCATTGGCATATAATTCACCGAGTGTTGTTAAAAAATATTCAAGTGGGCTCTTAGTCCCTCGTTTCGCAAGCGAAACAATTTTGCACGAACTATCTAAGTCTGACTTCAATAGTGATTGAAAAAGACCGTGAGGAGCGATTTCTATGACAATAGCGTTCTTAGGTACTTTTTGACACGCTTCGGCAAATAACACAGTACTTTTGAAATTATTGGCATGATATTGACCCGAACTCCATTGTGCTAAATCGCTGTTCCAAATTTCTTCATCGACCGAAGTCGATATCCATTTTGAAGATCGTCTTTTTGGATTTGGCACTGCCTAAAGTTAATAATATCAAATATTAACATGATATATGTTATTTTATATCACTGTAGCGCAATTTTACTTTTTCAATAAATTTCCTAACGAATGCAGCTTGTTTTTTCACCATTCTCGAATGATACGCAATACCGTTAGAATTCACTTTTCTAACGAAAACTTTCCTCTTTTGTAAAGTTTCTAAGTATTTTTCCATGTCGTCAGTCGGACCACAAATAGTGACGTTATTTTGAGAATTGTGGCATCCTACGTCGATATTTGGCGGTAAATCTGTAATATTTCGATGGTTTAAACCTGTAAAAAAAAAAAAAAAATTAAAAAATGATTATTTTAAGCAAACGCAGTACACGAATTAACACTTACCTACCGCTGCCATTAGGCCTTTTTCTGGCTTTAATAGTTCTGAAACTTTTCCTCTAGCATATGCTGCCATTATAGTTTGATAAGTGTTGAAGCATTTATCGGCATAAGCGCAACCATTTTCCCCCAGAGAGTGACCAAACATACCATCATGATGAATCCCGAGTTTATTTAATAGATCTACAAATGCGATCTAAAAAATATATAACAAATAATCCCTACTAATTTGTTTTCTTCTAACCAATCTATTTACAGGTAAGTATTGTAAATCGTTCCATAGATCATGAATAAATGTTATTGGAGATAATCATGTGAGTACAGTGGTGTAACCAGAAGTACTAAAAGAGCGTCAGTAAAAAAAAAAAAAAAAAAAATAAGATCAAGTTTAAAAATAATTAGTAACAGTAATAATTGGTATTTTTCTACTAGAAACAATGAATAATAAGTTTGAAAACAATTTTGGTCCTGAGAAGTAAAAATTAATTCAATGTTCCAATTAAAAAATAAAACATATTATGTTCAAATAGGGGAAGTTTTAGATTAAAGCTATGATATGAGTTTCTTTTTGTACTCACGTGTATAGAAGCTATAGCCAAAAAAGAAACAATTGGCTTTCTTGCAAGTACTTCAGGATCAGGATTTGTTATAATGTCGACGATGTCGTAGCCTATTGGTTGAATGAATTTATCACACCGTTTAATACTATCAGCAAAGCATGGTATTTCCATCAGATCCGAAGCCATGCCAGGCCATTGAGATCCCATACCGCCAAAAACAAACCACACGGGACGATTCATTTCACCAACTTCCTAAAGAAAATCATTACATATTAATACATAGTTAAATAAGTACTTGAAACTTTGAAAATTCTTACTTGAAAACCAAATTTTGATGAAGATTTTGAATTGAGTATTGTATAGCCTCTGTGTAAATGGCCACCGACGTTTTCACTAAAAGCATTTTGAACCAATCCTAAGTATTCGTCGTCTCTAGGCAATGATTTCACTCTATCAATTGATTCAGAAATACCGTTTTCTGTTCTTGAAGATAGAAGCACTAATCTTTGGCTAGGTCCTAGCCGCGAATGAACCTTAGTTTTTGGATTTTGCTTTAGCAAAACATGACCTATAGATGACGGCATTCCCAGAGTAGTTGTCGCAACAATAGTTCCCTCTAACTTTGTAGGTTCAGTAACTACCTGTCGAATTTATATATAAGTACCTACCAAACGTACATGGTTACTGTGTATAATGAAATTAAATTTACCTTCATCGTTTCCTTTTTTAACGCTTCAATTTTGTAATTTGGCGATTGATAATTAATGTTTGGTGGAATGATACCAGAATCTAATGCTATTAACGCTTTCACTACTGATATCAAACTTGATGCGCCCTCGGTATGACCTAAATTACTTTTGACTGATCCAATCAACAAAGGCGATGTTCGCTGATTATTACAGAAGATTTCGGATGATACATTGAGTTCTTTTTCTTCATAGTACTGAAAATTATTCATTTTGAAGATAGTCGATTAGTTGAATTTAATATTTTAAAAATACTTTGCATGCGGATCCATCAGATTCTAAGTAAGAAATATTTGCTGGTGATATTTTACAATCTTTGTAAAACGTCTCGAAGAAATCTCGTAATGAATTGTCAGATGGTCGTATTAAATTTTCTGCTTTTTCCATACAGTATCTAGCATCAGCGTGTAGTATGGTGCCGTATGAACGTAACGCTTCGGTAGATCTTTGAAGCAGCAGAACAACGACTCCCTCACTACGACCATATCCACTAGCTATATATAAATAAAATAGTCGAATCTTCGTAAAAACAAAAATGTTGCATCGGTATAATATTTTGGTATACCATTTTCATCAAATGACCTGCACATGCCATCAACGCTAAGTTTTTCCAAACCCATCCAATGTTTCGCCATATCCGGATGCCAAATAATATTAGTCACACCAACTAAAGCTGCTTCAACTCTTCCTTTCGCCACATCTTTAGCAGCTTGTTTTAGAATTTCAACACCCCCGATCCAAGACGAATCGATTGTGTAACTTGGTCCAAGTAAGTTGAGTATGTTAGAAACTCTATTGGCCAAAAGCGCTCTAACGTGTGCAAGAAGCCAAAACGGAGTTGTTAATTTTTCGTCACATCCAACCGCTTCACTGTCACTAACGCACGAAGCAGTATAGACAGACGTTTTTGATCCGTACAAATGTTTTGGATTCAGTCCTCATCAAAGGATTAGATTGAAATCAAAACAAATAGAAAATAAACACAATGTAAACGTTGTAATTTTCAGTTATCCTGAAATTTAAATACCTGCATCAATTATTGCTTCGTAAGCTCTTTCTAATAATACTCTTGTCAAAGGATCCATTGTTTTTACAATCCGTGAATTTATACCCATAAACGTGTCATCCAACTTCTGCAATACGCTGATTTTTCCAGTAGCAGTCGGAACACCAGGCCATTCATCTAAAATAACGAGTTTAAAGTTTATATTATGTATTATTGTAATTATCACCTACATTTAACGTTCACTAATATTTTTCGATTATAAAATATCGATTAAATTTATATTATTAAAATTATTTAACAAATGTGTATTTGTGTTCGATACATTATATTTAAAATTATCTCAAAAGGTTACAATATTTGTTTTCTGTATTTTGCGTGAAAAATTGAATTTACACATTCTGTCACTTTTTAGCCAAAATTAAAGTTTAATAGGTACATCAAAATCTATGTCCATGTAAGATGTTTCTTACACGTTAATTTGAACTTGACGTTCTAAATTTTTTTCTACATAATTTGATCAGTAGTTTTATGTTGCTATGAAGAGGATCTCTAAGAAGAGATTTTTCTAATTCTTATACCTACAGAAGTAAGAAAAGAAAAAAAACTTTTTTGGATTTTCTTGAAACTCAGTGTAAATGCTCTGCAATACATCTAACGAATATTTACAAGTTATATCTGCCAGTCTATAAATCTATATTATGTTTTCTTGTTATTGACTATTTTACACACGTGAACGTGACTTAAGTGATCAAAGAAATAGTAGACGCAAACTAAAGGCTTTGAGCCACATTGGTAGCGGAAAATACAAAAAAAAAAAAAAAAAGAAATAAAGAACCTAGTACTAGTAGCGAAATGAAGTTGCTCATAGGTTTGGTTTTAAAGTTCATGCGGATGTTATTATATTATTATGATAATGTTTAGAAGAACTCTGTGATCGTATTAAATTATAATTTATTATTTATATTCAAAAATAGCGGTTTTGCGAAAATTCAGTTTACTTAATAAAATGTACCGCGTAGAAATACCTGAAAATAATTTTATAAATTGTTGATTTTGCAGTTTTTGTTTTATAAGACCTTTAATTTTTAGTTTAAAGACTTCACAACTTTAACGCGATCCCTCAAAATGTGAAACAAGTTAATTTCTCCAAGAATTATTCAAACTAACGTTTTTTCACATTATTGAAATTGGTGAAATCCAAACGAGATAAAAATGTTTTAACTATTTTGTCCTTTTATGGTCAGCTTAATATAGAATTTTACAAAATGAAATTTTTCGAATGTTTGATTGGTCGGAATTGTTTTTCGTAAGCAATGGTAAATCATTACTTACAAATGTAATGTACCGAATTGTTAATACTAAACAATCTAAAATCCATCCAAAGCACTGCTTGTTAATTTTTATTAGTGTTTTTCTAACAAAAACATTAGTTAAACTTCACAGTAATTTTATTCAATCATGAAAGTACACACTTTTTACTGATTTTCGGCTAAATTGAATTAATTTACATATTTTATTTTAAATGTCATTTGTTCATAGCGTTGAATCTATAGATATATGTTCTCTAGTTTATTTAATGAGATTTTAACAGTTGACTTTATTACATCCCAATCATTAACTAGTAGGTACAAAATAATATATCCGAATTTTTTTGTTAAAATAAGTTGCAATTAGTAAATTGTCGAATTATTGTACTTTTTTTTTTATTACTATTTTAATTAACTATTCAGACTCAACTTCCTCATTAACTGTGTTTATAACATGAAGTACATTCTACAAATTCAGTATTACAGTTATTGGTCTTCGCGTAATTTTCAAAAAACATGTATAAAACTCCAGCTTAAAATGTCCTAAAATATATACGTCAAAATGCAGTTTACTTTTCGATTTGCAAAATGTTTAAGCACATATAAATTTGCTGAAGAAATAAGAACGTATGTTGTATGTTAAGTAATTTGAAATTATGAGTTTTAACGCTTTTTTTTCTTTTTTTTTTTACCTTTATTCCACCTGCAATCGTTTTCGGTCACCATGCACACTTTGTTGTTCAAATTCGTTCTGAGCTCTTCAATGTTTTCCGACTTGGGAAATTTACCACCCACGCCGGAGATGACCACTTCGAAAATATCTTCTTTGTCCTCCATGTTGCGAACGCAGATAATATAAGATAACGAAGAGTAATAGTGTTTCGGTGAAATTTTATCAACAATATTATCGACCGCACTTCAAATAAGCTGGAACAATCGACGTATACCGCAGGGCGAATAAAAAACACGACTACAACTCGATCTACGATCGGGTGGGGCGTATGTGATTATCGATAGAATCGAATAAATTCATATTGTGGTTGTTGAATTTTGACACACAACATTATAGGTACGCTTTGTCCTTAATTTCTAAACAGCGTTCGATAAACGATTGTCTCCGCATTATGTATACGGTTTTTAAAGGTCAGGGTTATCCGCAACAATGTATCCCTACTGTTTTTTTTTTTTTGTTTAAGCAAAAGACCACATAGTTATACAGAAACGGTTATCACGTTTGATTTCCCTTTTCATATTAAAGTGCAATCGTATTTTTACAAAATACGATAGGGAACAAATAAATACGTATGGAGTTATTACGGTCAAGGGATTTACATACCCATGATAGTTTACGATTGAAATGCATCAATATAGCACTTAGAATTTTTTTTTAAATCGATTTGACTTATCCTCCTTCCGAAAATGTTTAAAACTCTGAATCCAGCCTAAAATTGGCTAAAATCGTAATGCGTTTTTGACTGTAACCCCAAATTAAAAAAAAAAAAAAATCTAATTTTTATCATACTAATACATTCAACATATAATATATTATTTATGATTTCTATTTTAAGCCTTTCCTTTGATTTTAGTCAAAACTCAAACTGCTAGTAAAATAATTATGATTGAAGTAGTTTCTTTGAGATCAGTAATACCTGGATCCTGCCCCCATCGGGGCATGTGTAGCGATTGCTACACTTGGACATATAGGACTGGGCACCACTGAAAAGTATATCTAACCAATTTAGTTCACATTATTTTTATATTCAGAGTAAAACGAAGAACGTATTGGTTTTCACGTGATGTGTGTTTTTTTTTTATTATTTTTTTTTGATACCTTCTACAATAGCCCGATTTTGTCAGTACCTCTAATGATAGGTGTACGGACACAGATGGTACTTTGAGAGGTCATCGACTTAAGCGTCCTCAAAATTAAAAAGTTACAATAAAAAAACCAACCAAAATTAAGGGGAAAAACGTTAAAAATTACGGCAAACGTGTTTTTAACATAGGTACCAAATCGATTTAGTTCTTTAGCCAGAACGTCCACGGAAAAGGATCAAATTTCAAGAACTTTCGTAAATTTCTGAGTTAAGTGTAGAACTTTGAAATTTTTAAAAAATTTCATACTTTTTGCAAGTTTCGTTTGATAAAAAATTTGATATTTCCACAAAAAGTTTTGAAATCTAAACACAAGGTTGGTTCCAAACATGTAAATACTGAAAAATTTCGAAAATCTGTTGTCACAATTTTCATACTTGGTTGTTTAATGTTGGAAAATTTTCGAAAATTGCGGGTCGTATCTGTGATTTATTTCTGAAAAAAATTCGTTACTCGCACAAATGTGTCATTTAAGATTCGAAAATTAAGTAAAACAAAACTTGCTAATTGAACAGAAATATTTCTATCAAACGCGCCGTGTAGATTTCAGAATCATTTGGCGTATGAAAAGAGTATTGAAGGATTGTGTTATTTTGTTTTTATAACAACTGCACTGTTGTAGAGCGACTTTTAGGAAAATGATGGAAAATAGAACGTTTAATTACTCCGTATTATTTGATATTATTCGTCGAGTTTTTTTTTTTTTTGCCGTTAGTTTTAAATTATTTTCTCACGATAATGAAATCAACACACAACTTAACAGTTGTAACAATTTTAAACTGTTTTCACTGCTTTTAACGCTAGCGCCCAATAAGAGATACCCTCATCGGTAAAAATTTCGTCGTTACTTGCGGCACGATTTTTACAGTTATAAACTATAGGAGAGAATAACTCGGAACCGTTATTTTCGTAAGCAATTTTTAATCGCTTACAGATTTAACGTGCACGGCTCTTGCACAAACCTTCCTCCAAGACTGCGTAAAAACTACTCACGCGACCCAGAATGAATCCGGGGGTTTTTTTTTTAAAGCATAATATATATGTTTTTTTTTTTGTTTATTTAAATTAACAAATACCGCACCATCCGTCGGGTTCGAAGAGGGTACAGTCGTCGTACTGTGGCGATGTAATTTATTGTTATTTTTTTTTTTTTTTACGAGCTCTTATAACGAATTAGCAAACACGCGACGCGAGAGAGGTAAAACGGACCGTTTTTTAAGTGCCCTCTAAAGTGGTGGCTGCAACAGTGTAGGCCGTTATTACTATTTCATCATCATCGTCGTTATATTATTATTATTATCATCATCATTACTAACACTACGGCTATTATGTTACGCGCGTGTTTTCGTGATTAATCGCACTCGACGCTGGGCGCGGTGTGAACGAACACGTTGTGCATCACCTGCGCGGGTACACCGGTTGCCGACCAAAAATAACCATCGCGCGGATCGCCGTAATAACAGTCGCGGAGGGCGAACAAATCGAGGGGGAAAAAAAAAAAGAGCACATAAACGTGTATATATATGTATAACACCGCCGCGCGTTCGGGGCGAACATGATATTTTCTGATAAACGACAAGCTGGGACAGAATCGCGGGACGGACGAAATAGTTTTCAAAAGACGCCGTCAAAGTCTCCGCCACCGCGCGAAACAATATTGCGCCGAAAATTTTTCGATTCCGACGAGCGTTGCCGAACGTGTCGTTTTTACAACGACGAGTTTTTTCTGTAACCGATTTTCTCCGTCGCGGTGCTTCGATTTTACCTCAAGAGATGGACGATAATCGATCCGAGATGGTATACCTGCACTTTAAAAAAAAGTCCGTAAACACCCGTCCGAGATGAACGTTGTAGATTTCTAACACTCCGTTTGTTCGTTCGTACGAGGAAGGAAAGTCTCGGGAATATTAAACTTCGTAACATTGGGAAGGCGATTTAAAGTTACAGCGATATTCCTTCACGACTATGAAGAAAATTCAAAGTTTTAGAAATGGGGTGGTGCTTTATTAAAAGTTGAATATTTTTGTCCTGGATGTAAGGACTTTCTTCGTATCATTCTTAACAGTTCTTTTTGAGTAACAACGCCGGGGTTTTTTTTTTTTTCTTCAAATTTTCTGTTGAAAATGCTGTTTACATTTTTCTCGTCTTCAAATTCGGCAGCGTTGAGAGTTTATACTTATATATATATATATAGACCTGACCAGGAAAAGTTTGAAAATACGTCACTGCTATACTCGACAATAATGGCCTATATGACCATTGATTTGCCGTTTTCGCCCCAACCCTTTTAAAAGTCAGTTGCAATACCGGATCGTAGGACAGACTACTTTACCTATCTAATGATATCGATTGTATCGCGTATATTGAAGTCACGATGTTTGTTTTAAGTTGAAAATACATGAAAATTGGCGCAAAGTATCCTATCATTTTACAGTATATAGTTCGCGGCATTTAAAATTAAAATGGTAAAAAAAAAAATTCAATAGGGCGTCGGAGTCGGCTATGAAGCAAAGCGATTTCAACCGCGTTACATGCATTTGAATGGGCAACATTGGATTATTTACGGGAAAAGTTCTCCCGTCTCGTAGAATCAACGCAGTTGAATCATTCTTTTTAGATGATTGAGTATAGAATTGTGCGAGTTGAATTTAAAGTCACACAACGATTTTATTTAACACTAATAAAACAAAAATCGTTTGTGAAATTTACCTTAAGACTGGTAATTTTAATCAAACCTGCAAAGCATCGCCTTTAAAATCAAAGTGGTATTAAAAAAAAAAAAAAAAAAAACTTAATCGCGACTAACAAAATATTTGTAATTTTCAGTTAAAAACAAAATATACGATTTGAATATGTTGATTTTACGAGGCATGAGAATTTTTCTCGCAAAGTGCGTTCTCGAAGAATAATGGTACCGGGTGCCTTAACGATACAGAGTGTCTCACCGTTTATGTGCCCGAAAATATAACTTTTTTTCTATATAATTTTTTTTTTTAATCTGATTTTTGAAAATTGTTACTTAAAATTTTACACATTTAGCAAGTTTTGATATGTAATCACAAATTTACACTATACAATAACACCGATGAAGAGGCTGTCCGATTGGTCCGATGGGATCAAAGCTGATACCATGGTATTTTTTTGAGTTCCTTATAACTATAAGGAACTTAAAATTGTTTGAAACTGGAAATGCCTAGTTGATGATATCACTTATATAAATGTGATATATTTTATCAAACAAATTTGGTAACCAACTAATACGTAAGGATTGCTCCGGTATTTGCATAAGTAGTATAATATAACATAGTAAACGTAGTGTTACTCACATAAAAAAAAAAAATAAAGGAAGGAAAATAAATGAAAGGAAAAAAGGAAGAAATGAAAGGCAGTAAATTTGAGGTCGGTTGAGAAGTTGTTTGGCGTGGCTATTACCGAAAAAAGTCAGGTAGCATATATAGGTACAGTACGACATAGCTGATGCTTTTTGTAAATTTGGTTTTCGCCGCAAGGACGTATAGGTACCTATACTAGATAACTGAGCTCGGTCAGAATCTTTTTTTCAAATGCAATTGTTTATCATTGCACTTAGATGTAGAACAATAAGTTTGAACCACAACTTCCGAAACGTTTGCCTACCCAAAGAAGTGACCCGATCCAAAGCGTTACACCAATTAACAACCGAACACATTACATACATCTTTACTTTTCAGTTTATAAACTCAGTCTATCAATACCGTCTTGGCGTCGTGTTTGAAAACGTTTAAAATGACAGGAAAAATAGATCACACTTTTCTACTTTTCCGAGTGGTGCAATTATTTATGCGATTCGGATGCAATTCGTGCGACAAAAACCCGCAAGTTTTCTACATAGACGGCACACTATTTCACGGTTGCGACCGTTCACGCTCGTCGACCGACTTCTGAAAAGGGCGAAGACCCTCCCGGTCCCGGAAGGGCGGAGCGCGAATATCGCACACGACACGCCCTTTGCGGCTGCGGTCGCGTCCGCACAGTGAGGTGCACGATAACAAAGGGTGGACGAGGAAACAAGGGTGTGGTGGTGGACAAAGGGTGGCCGGTCCGACCCGTGGAAAACAAACGTGTCGTAAACACCTGTTTTTACCTGTTCACGTTATAGGTATTCTCAGCTATATTTTCCGAAAACGTTTGCGCCTTGTGTTATACACGCGCACGCCTCCTCTTAGGTTCTTTAAAACGCCTGTTAAGTGCTGCGCTGGACGGTGTGCGAGTGGTAGTTAGGGGAGAGAGCCCTCAAACACCTTTTTGGCAAAACATCATCAACTCGCGAGACCTTTAAAAACATCGTCCGCCGAAGGTAATAATAATCTACCGCTCGGCACGCAAAGATATTATGTTATACAGAGTGATTTCACCGCAGAAACGACCAAAATGCATGATCCAGAGGCGTATCGATGACTTTTTTTCAGTTCGGAAATCAAAGCAGCTCCTGTATAGTATAAAAAATTCAACTTGGAGGAGGAGGTGGCTAACCCTCTGCAATATTACCGTAAGCATCTTAAGCGTATAAATTACAATTTACAATTAATTCGATTGCACAAAAACAAATACTTGCAGTTTAGTCCCCTCGGGATATTTTTTCTTCAAAATTTGTTTTTGTAAGCCCAATACGACGTCATAAAAAAAAAAAAATTCGGTCAGTTTTCGTTTGGAGTAGCTGCGCATCAACAAAAATTTAGTTTTTTTTTTTTTTAAAAAATCGTGTTTTTATACATTCCAAATACCGAAAATTCTCATTCTTAAGTAATATTTTTTTTATGCTCAACATTTTTGTGGATTCGGAAATCACCCGTAGTACCTACTTTACGTTTTTGTTAATAAACCACGTCAAACATATGTACATTAAGTTAGAGTTTAAAGAGCCTTTTGGAAACCATCCCAATTACCCGACATGCCAATCCGCCCCGGGTCTTCAACGGAATATTTTTTTTTTTTGGGGGGGGGATAACATCTATTTATTTAATCAGATAAATTAGAACATGATATTAAGGGTTTGTCGTATTGTTTGCGACACATTTGAAGTGCGTAGGAATCAAAAATTCTGTTAAATCCGAAATAATTTAAAGTATTTATAACATTTTGGAAGTAACAAAACGTTTGCACTATGTATAGTTGGTGTTTATGAAAATGAATAATTGTTATATTACTTACCTATCATTCATTTATCTTCTTGTACAAGTAACTAAAAAAAAAAATAAATGTTTTACACCACGATTTTGCGATTGAAGTTCAATGAGTATATTATAGAAAAAAGTAAATTCTCATACTTTATTTTCAAATTTTAAGTTATAATTCGCAAGTCGGAAAAACAAAGTGGTGTTTTAAAAGAATAATAATATCGATGATCTTTATTCGGTTATCTGCAACTTATTTCTCGCAGCGTAAAATTTTTAAACGTAATAAATATTCGTGAGAATCACCGTGATTTCTATTTTCACCCGTAGATGGGTAAATAGGAAAAAAAAAAAATGTGTGTACCAAGTGATAAATAACTAAAAATACTAAAGTAAAACGTAAAATATTTATTAAAATTATTTTATACGATATTGTGAGCCTATTTTTCACTAACGTTGTAAAATAAAAAGCAAAATAATTTTAAACTCAATTTTTTTTTTTACTTATACCTACTGTATTTTTTGTTAAATAAAGCTAAGAATTTCATACTCGTCTAATGATGGCATTAAAATTATTCTATACTTCTGGCAATTCATTATTTAGTATAATATGTAAGTGTTTACTGCATCTATAAATTGTAATTTTACACATAAGTAAAATACACCTAAGCCATAATTTCTTATAGTTCTTGATCATGTAATTTTGCTATAGGTACCTAAATAAAACCACGCAGTGCTATAGATGAAGACGATGAAGGTACATACTATAAGGTTCTTTGCGAACCGCATATTTTACTAATATTATTGAATAAATCAACTTTTTCAAATCAATATATTATTTACATATTTAGACAAGTTGCTAGAGTTTAATGTTAAAACTTAAAAAGATACTTACGCATTAATAATAATATGATGGTACAAGAGTTAAACAATATAGAAGAATAAACGCGATATTTATGTAGGTTTCCGCGTAGTTTTTTCATATAAAAAATATCTTTAAAAATTATGCTGTTTTACACTGCTTACTATGTACATGCACATTGCCCAATACTAGTGAATTGTGCACTTTCAATAAAAGATATTATTGGATTTTTCTATCGTTTTTTTGACTACACGTCTGAACGATCGATTAATAACTGAAATTTCATAGATACCATTACTTAAACATGTACATAATACGTATCGGGCAGATATTTCAGATAAACTATTAAAAGTTATAGTGGTCAATGAAAATTTTTCGAGGCAAAATGTGAAAAGTACAATGTACGATAATTGTATGAAAAAAATATCGGCTTAACACGTTGAATTCGATTTTAGTTCGTTTGTTTCTTACGTGTTAAACTACAACAATGACAACAGAAAAAGCTAAAAGTTTAAATAATCGTGTTTATGAAAAAACGTCAAATTTAGATATTCTTCCTGTTTCAAGTTTAAATCAAATAAAAATGTATATGTAATAATAAAACGCTATACGTGTACAGTTTTTGTCGTGCATTCGGTTTGTATCTGAAAAAATTCGTCGAATCACTCGCGTCTAACGAGACGACAAAAGGACCGGCGACGTGATACCGCCGCACCAATAAAAAATCGAATCTGCTCGTCCTCGGATGGGAGCTACACTATACGTGGGTACATCACTTTCGGGTCGTCCGTTCTGTATTGTTGTTGTTCTAGTATTGTGTGAACGCTATACGTAACACCACCTTTCGAGAAATAGTCGTTTCGGGAACGTTTTCCGTATTAAAACGCGAATTTGCGTGCGCTCGAGCTTCTCCGGCGTATAAATGGATTGTACGCGCGTGTTCGGGGGGTGCACAGGACGCGGCGGGGACGGTCGAAGAAACATGGTGACGGCGGCAGCGAGGGAGAGGACGCGCGGGAAGGAGGGACAACAAAAGGGATGAATAGAGCTTTTTGGTCGAGTATAACTGATTATTGGGCCCTTAATGGAAACGGCCATTCGTCGAAAACGGTCTGAATCCGGCAGCACGTTGCCCGGGAGACCCTGCACCGCCGCCACCGCCGCCACCACCGCCCACGCGTTTCCAGCAGTCCCGCGCGGCAGAAGGACTTGGGAAAACTTTTATACGAGCCGGGTGCGCAGAAGGGACGAACTGGCGGTGGTTTCGAGGGCAGAGGGCTAAGGGACGGTGGTGGGCGGGTGCAGGTCGCACGAAGGGGGTAAACAGGCGGGAAAACGGGCCAAACCGCGGCGGGATAAACGAGGGATAAACTTTAAAACCGTTCGGTTTAACGCGATTTACTCGCGACACGCTCATTTTCACGCGCGCACCCCGCCAGCCTCGTCGTGGCGAACGCCTCGCTTCTGCTCTTTGGCGGCCAATATTATCATTAGTCGTACACAACAATTTCAAACTGATCCTGCTGCAACAGCCGCACGATTCTCATTTTATTTAATCTTCACGTCGTCGGCGCACATCCCGTGCAGGTAAGCGCGATATAAGCGTCGATATTGCAGTTATTGGGTGGTTCAACGACAGTACATTTTTTTCCTATGTGAAGAACACTTTGACTGATCGATCGAAAAACGTCGCAGCGCTAAAAAGTTTAAAAAGTTCGCTTGCCCGTGTTGCTTGAAGTGTTTTTTTCGTTTTTGAGTTACGACCCGAAAAAAAAAAAAATCGTTTCAATGTTCAGGAAAACGGCTTGAAATTTTGTAATCGCTTTTATAATTATTTACGGCCGATAGAGCGCAAGGTAGCTTCGAAGGTTCAGATTTCGGTTTTAAATTACAATACGTTGTATTTGAAATATTTTTCGATATTTTGATTATTTTCCGGGTCGTCTGCCGAGAACGACGTAAATCGGAATATCGGCGGTATTCGATTATTTGTGATTTCGAGCGGAGGAAGGAATGATCTGCTGATCGATGCGCTTCATAGTACAACTAAAAACTCAGGGGATTCGATTTAAATTATACGTCGTTCGGAACAATTTTTAAAACGTTACATATATACTCGGCGAGTTTTGATCCGAAAACACACAAACAAATTTAGACTGAAAACTCCGGAGGAAGGAAGATTTAGGAAAAAAGTCCCGATAAAATAGTCTCAAAAAGACTACCTATTTGGTAAAAATATTAAAAACCGTATTTTTTATTTAACTTATGTCTATAATTATTGTGCATCGGATAACGTCAAACATTAAACTGGATTGTTAAAATACAAAACATGTTTTAACAGTCCAGTTTAATATTTGAAAATATGTTTTTTAATATTTTTACCGTATAGTTTTTTTTTTTTTGACACTTTTTACCGGGACTTAAAATGCCCCCCTAAAATGTTTTGAATTCAGCTCTACGAATTGCGCCCACGCGTCCGTCGTCCGTCCAAAAACTCAAATGTAAACGACGAAACAGTTAAAAAGCCACCCACACATTTCGAAGCGCGCAAAAGCATCAAGAAGGTATCATGGACACGTCGTCGGACTCTGGCGGGTCGCGTTCGCCCGAAGTTTATGGGCCGGTCGCGTACGCGACGAGTTACGACGACCCATCGTCAACGGTCATCGTCAAGTCACCGTCTCGCTACTCGGAATCGTCCGGCAGCGGTGCGGGTAGCGTGGACGAGCCGTGCACAAAGGCCCATCACAAGTTTTCCATCGATCGCATCCTCGGACGGTTCGGCGGTGGTGGCAACACCGCCGTGGTGACGACGGCCGTGAATTCCTGTCCCGAGGCACCGGGCACGGACAAGTCCCACGGGAACGAGTTGACGTCGCGTGGCGCTGCTACAGGTGAGTGCGCCTTATAAGGTGTTAATCTTTGTCGTTATAGAAGGTCAAAATATCCAGGAACAAAATGTCCAACGGTCAAAATGTCCAAGAACAGAGTGTCCGTTCTAATTTAAACAACAAAAAAATTAACTCCAGTAAACCAGATTGGTGTTTTAGTAAAAATTTTAAAAGTAAACGAATATATTGCGTTACATGTTTCTAAAAAAAGTATTGGCATTATGATGTCACCCGAGAAATGAGCAATATTTCTGGAGCCATTACCGTGTTCTTTAAAATAATCTTTTAAATTAATTTTTTCGTATGTACTGTGCGCTACTGCGCTTTCTCGGGGGCGGATCAGACATCGCCTCTCCTACCCAAAATCACACAAAAAATGGATTTCATTGATTTTGCACTTTTTGTAATTTTTGGCCCATAATTCAGAAACTAATCAAAATGTCGGAGAAAGTTTCAAACAAAAATGTACATTTTAACACCAAAATCTAAACTTTGTCGCGGTATTTAACGTTAGGAGCCTCCTGTTAGGCATCATCCCGTTAAAAAGATTACAAGCGTGTAAATTTCCAACCCTTTGCGCGTAAATTTCCAAAAAATCGTTTGGCTTTGGGACCATAACTCAAAAACCAAACAAAATTAAAAAAAAAAAGCTTCGAATTAAGGACCATCCAAGTCCATTTCACAAACTTTTCAGCGCTATATGACACGATGCGGTTATAGACGCTCCCTAGGCCCGTCAAAGTGTTCACAGACAACAAAATAAAAGAAAACATCATTGTATAGAATCTAAGAAATTTGTTTTCGGATGTTTTTGCCGTTGGATGTTTTGACTTATTTGACCTAGAATCTTGAGGTTAGTTTACTCGCCAGACCAAGGGGGGAAAGTACCAGAGCAAAATTTTTACTAGACCGGCAACAATTCTAAGCATATTTATATCGGAATTCGGGCGAACAAAAATCCAATAAGTATAGGACTGCAATGATTTTTTTGGTCTGTGCCTAAACAGAAACTATATATAGCTCTACCAGAAGGGCAGGAACTAGTTTTCACACGGGTAATGGGGAGGGCAAAACTATGGGTCTTTTCCTAAAACCTATTATTCTTCCACTAATTATTGGACATTTAACTATACTTCCTGTTCTCGAATTCTTTGATTTTTGCTTTGCAGTTTTTTATACTTATTTGTACGGTTGACCGTAGGACAAAAACAAGTTTAAATGTGTATGTTCTGCAGATGGCGTTACGGAATTCAACGGTCACAACTTCTCTTATTCGTCACTGCTGTACGGAGGGTGGTTTGCAGCAGCGGCTGCCGCAGCGGTAGCCAACAAAACACCGCCGTCTCATTTGTTCGGACTTCAAGGTAAGCAAAACTGAAGAAGCAAAACTTTTGTTACGAAAACGATTTATCTGAGTGTCGAGACTATAACTGACTATATTAGCGTCGGACATTTCTTTATAAACACGTCGAGGACTATTTTAAAATGTAATTGAAATTGTATGCAATTTTTAGTCGAACAATTTTACGTGCCATTCATTATAGGCAGGTGTAATGTCTTTATTACGTATAATTATTGAAACTTGTGAATTATTAGAGTAAAATATATAAAAACCATGTTGACGACAATACGTGAACGCACAAAATCAAAAGTAAATTTGAAATTTCAAAATCATTGCCTTCAAAAATATGATTCTGAGCATGCTCAGTTGTCTAGAATACGTCCAAAACAAATTTAACAATAAAAATAGTCCAAAATTTCCGAAAAACATATCCACGTATAAAGAATGTTAATTTAAATAACGTGTGAAAATGTCAAACCATTTGGATCTTTATTTGACACGTTTTTAGTATCAATTACCAAATTTACCACCGTTTTTCAACTCTTTTTTATACGCGTTCGGAATCTATTGGGCAGATTTTTTAGGAATTTTTTCTATCAGATATAAAGTTTTGTTTTACATTACATATATGAATTTCGTTTCTTAAATAACAACTTTGTGTGAGTTACAAATTCTTTTCTAACAATAAGTCAAAGGTATGACCAATTTTTGACCATTTGTTAAATTTAAAAGGCTAAAAAAAAAAAAATTGTGACTATGGATCTTCGAACTTTTTAAGTAGCTTATGTATACTCTAAAAAAGATAATTTTTTATCTAACAAAAACCACAAAGAAAATGGAAAATTCTATACTTAGTTTAAACATTTTCAAAATCACATGAAACTTGGACTAAGCCTACATTTTATGTATTTAAATGTTGTGTAAAAGTTTCAGCTGGTTCCGTCCATTATTTCGGAAGTTATGGCTAAAAACTAAATCAATTATGTCAAAAAACGTTTTCGGTTAAATTTGACCTACTTTTTTTATTGTAACTTTTTCAATTTTGAACTTTCAAATTTGAGACCCCTCAGAGTACAATTAGAGTTCAAAGAACTTTCATTAGAGGTAATGAACGTAAAAATCAATGCATTCCTAAAAGTGTTCACAGAGAAACGAAAATGTAAAAAACATCATTGTAAAAACAATAGATTCGCTGACGCTCAGAATCCAAAAGTGATGCGATTACCGATCGGGTGGATAGCATGTTAAAGTAGCGACTTTGCTTTGGGTATCGGATTTGGATGTCGTTAGTTTGATGTTTACAAGTAATTATATGTTTACGAAAATTACGCGCGGTTTTAACTTAAGTGATTTAAATACTAACAAGTACTGAAATTTTGAGTTTTACAACTTTGAAACTTTTACGGCATTTGAAATATCATATTCATTCTAAAAATATGTGAAAATTTCAATTTGTTTGAATGGATGAGTATTACTAATCGCCGACTAAATACAAACCGAAAAACCGAAATAATGACGCAATGGATAGAGGTAAATAAAAAATTATCAACTGATTATTATCAATATATTTTTTAAAAACATGTTTTGAAGCTTGTGTAAAAGCTTTGAGTGTTCACAATTTAAAAACTTCGTGATTTATTAAACAAAACTTACATATATGAAAACATTTAAGTTCTATACTTAGCTCCTAATAAAAAAATCACGACTGTTTGAAATCTTATACATTACGTATGAAGTTCAAGTGTTATTCGTTCCGATAGTGTGTGAAAACTTCTACAAATTTACAAAAGGTTTCGGAGAAGTTATATGATTAAAACACACATGACGAAATTGAAAAAAAAAAATAACGATGTAAAAACGTCATCAAACCGCGAAATCGCGTCAACCAAATTTTGAAATTTCGCACGTTAGAAAATTATTTGACTGATTAAACTAGATGTATAAAGGTGCCTAGGTATTTTTAAAATTCCTTGAACCAAATTTACACTACGCCGCAGCAATATTTCATCACAGAATCAGAATTATATAACATGGCGGTTTCACAGTTTCTTTAGAATCGCTAGTGAGATGCAATGTATAGTTCGAAATGGAAAATACAAAATAAGCGTGTAAAAATGATACGTCCGTAAAGAGATATTATACCACCTATACGGTGTACAAAATCAACTATTTTGGGGCTTTTGATGCAGAAACTTTTAACGTCGACGCGTATAGAAGAATACAGAGCACCTGTATAAAAATGATAAATTATCACGTGTAGATTGTATTAATATGTTATGTTATTTTTATACATCGTCGACACAATAACTCACTCAGGTACTCACACACGTACGTCTTGCTACGAATCATATTATGAAATGTTTTTTAGATTCTGAGTGTAGCGCGAAGAATGTTTTAACATGATGCGTGTTTGTGACAATAACTTCTTCAATAATGCTCCGATTTTTAAAGTCAGTACCTCTAATGATAGATTTGTACAGACGGCACTTTGAAGGGTTATAGACTTAAGCGTAAAGAATCACAATAAAAATACTAGGTCAATTTTGACCCAACACGTTAAAAATTACGGCAAACGCGTGTTTTTGACATAATCGATTTACGAGATATTATTCGACCATAACTTCTGGAATAATGAATGGAATTAGCTGAACACTTAATTCACATAACATTTATGATACAGATCTGATACTAATTTCAAAAAGTTTCGAAAATTCTTGAGCTAAGTACTAAGAACTTCGTATATTTCAATTTTTTCGTAATTTTTGCTCGATAAAAAATTTAATTTTAAACAAAAAGTTTTGAATCTTTAATACAGGATTACCAACGTGTAAATACATATGCTTCTAAAATATTTCAGTCACAATTCATATTTTTAACCGTTTAGTGGTGGAAAATTTTCAAAAATTATCTAAGATTCGAAAATTATTCATGTTATGCAAAACGAAATTCGCTATCTGAATAAAAATATTTAAAAAAAAAATCCGGGCAGGAGATTCTGAAAGCGTGTTTTTTTACACGCTTTCAATACTTTTTTGTATTGAAAAACGGTGTTATTTTGATTATAACGTTGAAATTACGCACTGTAATAGAACGATTCCGACTTTTACGAAAATTCAAAAAAAAAAATAGAACATTTAACTACTCCGTGTTGTTCGATATTATTTGTCGGGTTTTTTTTTTTTTTTAGTATCGTAGTTTTTATTTAATTTTTTCACGATGTTAAAATTAAGATTCTAAACAGTTATGACAATTTTAAATCGTTTTCACTACTTTTAATTCTAGCGCCTAACAAAAGACTACCTAACTATAAATTCTTTTGTTACGGCGCAGTTTATAATAAAGTGAGCTCGCTCAGAGTCGTTATTTCCGTAAGAAATTTACAATCGCAGCTTACAATCGTTTTATCTAACTGAACCTTCCAAAATAGTGACCCACAGGATCAACCCACGCGACCCAGAGACCCAGGCTCGTTGTAATATTCCGATTTAAAATTATTATTCGTCTTTGTACGTCTTTGATACTGGTGGTATACTACCGAAAGAGTTTTCCACGAAAATACTGACGCCGTCATAAATAGGGTACATGACATTAATCGAAAGAATATGGCCGTTACAATATTTTGTAGTTAGGTGGTGGTACTTGTGAATTCATATGGTATCGACGACAACATCGTCCGGCCGGCGCTTGAGCGATCGCGTTCAAAATTAAAACACTATATTATCGACCGTATTGTAACACATTATTATATATTATACAGTGTACAATTTTTTTTTTTCATTTTCATTTTATAAAACCTGCGCGTTTTAGTATTCTTGGCACAGCTCGATAGCGATCGATCGGCGTTGACCCTCGAGTCAAACGAAAATTTGCATCGAACACCCGACGAGCAGCTGCCTCGTGGTCTGTATATTATGCATACATGGTGATTTGCATTTCGGTCGTTGTAATATAATTGTTGTTAATTTATGCCCGGCGACCGGGTCGACTTCGTACAATATAATGTTACGAAATTGACCTGCACACATCCGTCGGTGCATCGAAAGATGAAATATAAGTATATACACGTCAAAGCGTGCCATGCGGATTATGCGCATGTCTGGAGGTCGCGTTCCGTTGTCGAAAATCTACACTTGTTTAACCGTAAAATGAGAGGGTTAGGTACTTTGCTAAAATTTTCGCAGTTATTTTTATTTTAACGTAAAACCGCTGTTTGTTACGCACGTTTTCCCGAGTATGATTACTACTTGTATGATCGTAGAAAAAAGTATTGTACCTGTGTTTTTCAAGTTCGTTGCGTTCGTTTTTTCCAAAAACAGGTCTCTGGTGGAAAACGAAAAGTGTAGCAAAGTGTAGGGGATGCTTTGCTACAGTACCTATACTATTTATATGAAAATTGCACATTATATTTGGTCCGTAGTAAAGCGACCCCATCCGTTTATTAGACATTGAAACAGTTGTTATACCTACAGTTACCCGTTATTGTTTCTTTGTTCTACGCGTCCTCCTTTACGATAAAAAATTTAAAATAATTTACAACTATGTGTGTGTATTTTGTTTGAAAAATAGGCTGAGAACTCGTAAGGAACTCGTAGGATATTTACTTTGCCACACTATTAACAGGTAGCAGAGTATCCTAGAAAAGGCTCAAGAATCGACATTTTATTTACATATAAAATAGCAATTGGGAAAGGTAATCGAAAGAGACTTATAAACGAAGTACATTTAAAGCAACAACACGTCAGGGAATAAAATAAACGAGGTCCAACCTATTTCTGAGATTGACAAGTATCTCGTTACACGGGTAATTCGTAAAATTGAATTTTCGTTTAAAACCAAAGTAGATAAAAACACGAACGATTATAATATATTATTATAGATTATGTTATACCATTGATTAAGTATACTTAATGAATGGTTATAGTGTAATATTTTTTTTCACGCTAAGAGTTGCACTGAATTTTATGACGCAAATATTATAATACGGTCTCGGCATTTCCATACAATGGCGCACAATTAAATTTTTTGAGGTGTAGCGAAGCGTTTTTAAATATCTCATCCAAGCTATAAAAAATGAATAACAAAACGCTTTTCCATATCAACTCGTATAGCATCGTTATCGCTTAAAACATCATATGATAGTTACATATATTTCGTCAGTAGATTTTTAGCATCAAGCTTATGGACGGAAATCCAGATAATTAAACGCTCACATAATTATACCGAATTACCTAAAAGAAGAACAGGCTTAAGTGTTTTTAATTGTCATAAACTGCAGTTGATGGAATGCCAGATGTTCTGTATGGTTATTACTGAGTGTTTGTTTGCTTCGGTTCTTGGCAAAATGCCTGCAAGTTTCATCAAAACATATTTTCGGCGAATTCGTATTTTGGCGAAAGTTACTTTGTCGAGCATACAGATTAAATATGTGAACACGTAAATTCTAAAATATTTTCAATTCGTTTTTAATAGACACGTGAAACTATAATGCTTTGCTAATAAATTATAATTAATAGTATAAATTAATTCATAAATTATAATAAATATGTATACTGCAGGCGTACAAAAAAGTCGCATGTATTTAAAGTAAATAATATAAATACGTAGATAATTAAAATTTTTCTTTTATAAGACGGATAAAATTACTGCTGTGGTTATACAGCTCGTAATAAATAATGGATTAATTTAAAAAAAAATTAATATAATCTTAATAAATAGTATGTGTAAGACAATATCAAGACAATTCGTGACAAGTTTAGACTGTACGGAGCACACTGGGACACATGAACATAGTCGACGTCTCGACCGATGACAATTTATTATTTTGGTGACTCAATACGACATCTTACAATTTCGGTTAAACGCATCAACAAAAATTTACAAATCTCGATAATCTTTTGGACCCCCTCAGGTCAAAGCCCTTGACAGTTGACACGGAACAAAACAGAGTTAAGGGAAAATTTAAAAGTTTCAACAACTAATTTTCTAGATAATAAAAAAAAACAAAATTGTATAATGTTCACCGAGAAAAACGATTCGGCGAAACATTATTTGTTCGACCAAGTGTCCATTCGCCAAAAATGTTTTTGCGTTGTAAAATCTTTTTTTGCAGAAAAAGTTTCGCCGAGATCGTTTTCGCCCGTTTTGTTATCCCCTTTGGGTTCGGACATTTTCACCATTATACAATGACGTACCTATTCTTTCCTCCGACGTATATCAAAAAGTAGTTTTGCAACCGCACACGCATTTTTATGTTTTATCTTAATGTTTACACATTGTATTTTTTATTGACACTGTTTTATCGTTACCATCGTACGATGAAATTTCGAATGGAGCACTTTAAACAGTTTGGTATATCGTGCTATTGTCAATGGCCATTTTCGGAAGATAAATAATAACAACAAAATCGATAATAGAAGCGGAACGCGCGGCGAAGGTAATTAAAGTTCACACATGCACCACCGATACAACGAGTAAATTAAATCGCCTAAATTTTATTCCTTAATACATGGCCGGCACCGAGCATATTATAACCTATAAATTATTATAGTTTTGTTTGGCACATTAGGTATAATAAATAATTAGACACTCGTTTATTAATTTTTTTTTTTTTTTTACTAAGACACACCCGCATAACAGTTATGATAAATCAACCACTTTAATTTAGAAATCATTTTCAATCCGATTACAGCGCCGAAAACGGTGGGTCGGCGATCCAGGAAACCTGGACTAGACCGAAAACCCAGGCAAGCGTACAGCGCAAAACAGCTAGAACGGTTGGAGGCAGAGTTTAAAGTGAGTGAACGATTTTCAAAATGTAGGTCATGTAGGAGGCAGGTATACAATAATCTTACGTAGTGGGTTCACCTATACTTAAGCGTGGTAAATTATAGAAAAAAAAAAAAATTTTTTTAACCTTTATCATAATAATTTTAAACAATTTTTCACCAATTCGGCGAGATTCGAAATATTTAGTTAAAAATTGTTTGGGTTTGATTCTCGGCGATCGTATAATAATATTAATTTATGTGATTAACGAACCGACATTACTGTTAACAATATAATAATATGTTTATAGACAGCTTTTATGAAGTATGTCCTTCATTTACCAGCTATAGAAATTGGGTTTTAATTTCAAACGATAAAACAATGTATATTTTGTATTTTAGCGTGTTTCATTTTAGCGATGTTTATCGGTTTACTGTATGGTGTTAAGAAGTGATTACTGTACAATAGTTAACTATACAGCTAGGCTAGGCATTGAAAGTTAAAATTCGGTTAAAAAATTCAGTTAATTAACTTAAATTTCTCGTTAAATCTTAACTTAATAAGTTAATTTTACGTTAATCTGAAATAATTAAAATAAAATTTTGAAATCTCTTTAAAAAAAAAAAAAAAGTTTACTAAGAAAAAAAGTTTTTTTTTGAAGCTGGGGAAATGTGTTAGTGTTGTAACCCACACACTTTGCCACACAGCACAACAGGCTATATTTTCACAGCAACAAAACAGCTACAAAGGTGAATAAAAAATAGATTGTCTTTATTTTACATTTTGTTTTTGTCAGTCAACTTTTAATTTAATAATAAGTTCAAAAAATTAACTTTTAACTTGATTTTACTCATTGTTTTTTCAATCAACTTGACTCGACGAGTTAAAAAAAAGTTGTCAACTTGCCTTGCTATACACTGATATTTGTACTATAATTTTAGAGGTTCACTAGTTAACGTGATACGTATTTCAAATTTTTCATTTAAGTTCTCAAAACGCTTTTTCTGCAATAATACAATACACCATCTTCCCCCGAGGTAGGTTAGATTAGGCCGGGTAATTTTCTTTTGAGAACGAACGTTCTCGAGACTGCGGTCCCTTTGAGAACATTCTTTCCGGTACCAAATGGTCTCCACGAGAACACATTCTGTTTTTCGAGTACGTTCTCATCACCGCTAGGAATTCCGTCGTTTAAATATACATTTAATTGTTTATAAAACCGATGACGTTTCCAGACGGACAAGTACTTGAGCGTGAGCAAGCGAATGGAGCTGTCCAAGGCGCTGAACCTGACCGAGGTGCAGATAAAGACGTGGTTCCAGAACAGGCGGACCAAGTGGAAGAAGCAGCTGGCGTCCAAGCTGAAGATGGCCCACCGGCACGGTTACTTCCAGCCGGCGCAGCATTACGCGTCGCTGTTCGCGCCCCACTGTTATTTCCCGTCCGCCAACGCCGCCGCCGGGACGGCGGCCGCGCGAAACTTCGGTTGCGCCGCCGTCGCGATGCCGCCGCCGCCGCCGGTGCAGCCTGCGACCGCGGACACCGACAGACTGGAACGCGTCGAGACCGATTAATAGCAGCAGTGTAATAGGCAGTGGCGTAATCTGGACTGTCTTCTGGGGGGGTGTCCGACATTTTTTAAGGACAGGGCCGTGGAAAACGGTCCCCTTCCATACCCCCCCCCTCTTCGGAGTTCTTCTCGATTTTGAAACGATGCGTAGGTATTTTTTTTTTTGGAAGTCGTTAGGGGGATGTCCAGACACGGAGGACACCCACCTACCCCCCGAAATTACGCCACTGGCCACAGCGCCCGCAGCAAGGATATCACTCCGTCATATTACTCCGCGTCTGCAAAACGTTCGGTCTCGAGACAATTATTATTAGATTCCTCCGAAACGAACACGCGGTATAACGGTAATTCTAGCGGAGAGCTCTGATTCTCACTCGACACTCGCCATGGTTTTACATTTTTTTGGACAGATTTTTTTTCTAACCGACGGCGATTTCCACAGAACCTCTTCGTCGTGGTTTTTTTTGTGTAATTTTATCTTTTTAGAAGGGTCCCCGCACATTACCCACGCTACGACCGGAAAAATTATTCCGAATGTTCGCAATATTCAGTGTCTTAACACCCGTTACTGTTATTATTTTCAAAGCGAGACGTATTTTGTTGTTACAAATTTTCTTATTATAAACGGTTAAAAGAAAAATTGTGACCAATATTTTTCAAAATGTTTATTAAACGGATCCACCGACCTAGTATTACTTAACTTTTTGCCAAAAATGTATCAAACAAA
>CM029360.1:0-13917 GCA_017140985.1 Hormaphis cornu
ACTTCAGTATATCTTATTGCCTTATTGGTTTGGTTTTTCAAAAAAAAATTTTTCTAACCTATTTTATGTACTATAAAGTGTTGTAGTAAGTGTAAAAGATGTAGCTTGTCACTGGAAAATAATTACCTATATGGTCTAGGATTTAGATAAAAAAAAACATGCTCGATTTAATGAAATAAATAATATTATTATTATAAAATAATTAGTTAAAAGATTCGGTTAGTGCTATACAACTATAGCATATATTTAGATATATTTTGTTCTTATTCTTTCATCTTATACAGGGTATAAACTTTCTTTTTCTTGTTCTGAAATATAGGTACGCCTATTAAGAAAATGGTTTTTTAATGTAAATGGATTTTTAAAAATTCGATGGCCAATATAATTTACAGCTTACCCGATTAATTTTAAAATGTAGGTACATCACCACAGCTTGTGTTACACAAATCTATACGTTTCCCACGGTATTTACAACAAAATATGCGCTCAAGAGAACGTTGTAATATCGTGAGTGTTTTTGTAAATATTGTTTGTTACAATAAGACGTTGCGAAAACGTTAATGTTTTCGGTATTATAAATTATTGCTTCATAAAATATATGATCTGTGTTAACCTTATTATATAGTTCACATTTACCTACTATTGACGTAATATTTATTGACATTTGGTTAACATTTCACCTAAGCGAATTTTCGGCTCTTAAAATTTGATTTATTATTTTGCCATTAATAATTGTTTATAGCTATACAAATATTTATACCGATCATAACGCTACCAAAATAGTTTAACACCCGGATGGTTATTATATACCTACCGATTTTTCTATCTCTAAATATAATCGTATTGAAATAATTTACAAAATGACTAAAATATCTTCGATAAAAAAAAATGCGTTTTATCTGTATTATCAATTAATACGTTAACATTTTCAAATATTATTTATTCAAACATATAAAATCCAGTAATAAGTCACACTTTTTAAATGGCCAGTTTTTCAAGTGTAATGAACTAAAAAATATTTTAAGCTACGGTTTAGTGCGAGTTGAGAAAGGGAGAAAAGCCAAAACACTTGTTTAAATATACCGCATTCAATAAAATCTACGTTATCATATTATATTGAATTAATATGCCTTTATCGAATCTATATATACTTATTGATGTTTTTGATACTTCAAATATTTGCCCTATTTTTTATTTATATTGTATGTTTATGTAAGATTTTCAGTCAGTTTTTTACTATCATTCTGAACTAAAAAGATTATATTGCAATTTTTTTTTATTTTCAAAAATGTTTTATTCGTATTAATATAGTTTTCCTGTCATCGAGGACTAAAATTTTAAATTCTGAAAGTGGTATAGTGTCATAAAAAGTATTTGCATATTATGTTACGATTATTATTTGGCTTCATGATATACGTGAATATCTTAAATGTAAATAATATAATAAATAAGATACGAAACAAACGAATAATTAAATAACGAGTACCTATGTTAAAAATTCATAATTTGAATTATGTTCCCAGCTGTATACTTTGCATACTTAATCGATCAATTTTTTTTTTTTTTTGTTATTTTTATAAATTTAAAACCCCTGAAAACTATCGAATGATCTGTAACTGGTTTTTCTTATTACTAAACGCTCTTATTCATACATAAAATATTGAGTTATTTTTTGAAATCTCAATTTTAGTAGATTCAATGTATTTAGAACTTTCGTTCGAAGGTTCATTTTGTTACAATTATATTAGTCAATCGTAATTTTTAACTTCAACTAAACCCTATTAAATTTCCAAAGCAGTGAATCGAGGCACACCCAAACATACCACAATTTCAATCAGAACTGGCCTTGCTGAACGTATAACAATATGTTTAGCTGATAATAATTAGTAATGGCATCTTTTTAACGAAACTTGAAAGAATGCTCATCACAGTATACACCCTAAATTATTGTACGACTCGTATCATAAAATATGTTAGGATACAATTTTTTACAATTTCCACTAGCCGTGGAATATCAATCAATTACACGTTACACAACATTATACGAATCAGCTGTACGTACCTACCGGCAAAAACGTATTATATTTAACTACCTACGATTAAATTTTAGGACTTGTGTAATACTCGCAACCGGTGACAATCTGTGGGAAATTTTTTTGTATAAAATACGTTTTAATAAGTACTTTGTCAACTGCATGCGCGTATTTTTATAAGTAGGGAATGTAAATATTTATTTTTTTTAATATAATATTTATACTTCGATGAAGTGACGTAATAAAAAAATTAAAATTTTTAGATTTATTACCCGTGTGTTTTACGAGGGGGCGATGGAATTCAGTGTTTGGCCCCGCAAAGTCTTGTAGTTTGTTTGGCGCATTTGCATACGCCTAAAAGTTGACCGATACAACGATTTATGCGTCCGGACGCCGATTGTATTTATAACAAAATGCGACAAGTTATTAGAATAATTTCTTACAAAGTAAGATATTACCGAAAGTTATAAAAAAAAAAATATAACAATCGTTGCGTGAATGCGCGTAAAAAATATATACGATTAGACTGCACCGTGAATATTGTTCGCCGCAGGGCGAGCAGCTGACACTGAGTGTATACATTTTTGTATGTACATAAAATTCGCTTTAACTATTTATACTCGTTTGTACGAATTCTTATACGCTTATAATAACATTATATTATACAGAACTATATATTATGTCAACGAGAGAAAATATCAACAAAAAAAAAAAAACATAGAAAAACTCGTTAACGCGTGTGCGCAATATATATTACGACGTTGTAAATGTGTAAAACTGCAAATTATGAACTGTTCGCCGGCAATTTATGACAATTATATTACACGAATAAAACGTGCGAATAATTGTGACGATTATTATTTTACCACATGTACACCCAAATAAGTATAATATACCACTATATATATATATATATAATAGGTACAGCTATTATAGCATTATGACAATAATATACGCTGATATGATGCAGAAGTCGGATACCTACGCTGAACACGGTATTTTCACAACTAAGTATATGGTCGCTATTTTCTGTTTTGGTTATACTAGAACAAAGTCGATTTGCATTCACTCGAATCGATGTAGGTTTTTTAAAATAGTTAAAACACTTAAATACTTGCTGAAACTGTAGGGCCACGGATCATTTTGATTCCGTAGCGTTGGATGTCTCAAATATTCAGTACGGCTCTAACAGTAAAACCCTCTAACCCTTTCTAGTCCCAAGTGTCGTTCCAATAACAATAATAGCATGGTATATCCTTATTTTCGTGTGACAGACTACGCGCGATAATCGTAAAACGTAAAACAATTTTTTTTTAAATTATATGATACTTAGTCGCGAAAACGAAAAAATATCTTTTTATCACTTTCGCACACGTGTCTTAATGGCGAACTTCTAAGTAAAACAGTACTTGCGAAGGTTCTCCACCTAAACTAATTTTGAGACTGACCGTGTCAATATAACGCGTATTAAAATCAAAAACTATAACGTACATTTATAGTTTTTTAGGCATGTCGGCGTGTCAAAGTAGAAAACGAAAATTCTGTTCTGGACGTCGAAACGACTTCCCAACCGAATCGTGGTCGCCGAGGACGGAGTTACTCCGTCAACCTACCCGCACGATTCCGGCCGTTTAAGTTCGGTTGTCGCGCACAATACACTCTATTGTAACGACATCGTGTGTACAAAATATATCGCAGTATACTATTATTGCTGTACAGGTGCGGTCGGTACCTATGTATGAAAAAAAAACCTCCATATCTGACACATATCACTAGATACACAAAGTCTAAATACCACTGGTCCATTAAACTTTACGTTTTGAACAGAGTAAACGGCAAATAGCAGTTTGTCAAAACTGTAATGGTATCGTGTAGGCACATATTATAATGCCATTGTGTATTGTGAAAATTGCACTTTTTTTTCTTTCTTTTGCTTAAACACCTTGACCAACACGGTGAGCTGCAATAATTACCTTCGAATACAACGAGTCTCACGCGCGTCGCCAAGACGTCTTGTGCACTGCTGCTGCATGACGAGGAAAAAAAAACAAACAATATTTCAATCGGCCTATTTCGCGTCGCCCCTCGCCACGACGATTGCGTACGTGTCCGACACATATAATAATAATGTCGACATTAGATAGTTATGTGTATTAACGGTAAAAACGGTAGAAACAAAAATTACACATGAGAGAAACACAACAATAATAATAATAATAAGAGCCCGAGCGTGGAGTTTATAAAAGAATTAAAAGATTTCCACTTAGAAATGAAGACACGCACGTGGTTGAACGAGAAACTTTAAAATCGTTCTGTCAATCGCTGTAAATTATTCGACATCAGAACCATGTTTACTACACCAGTGTCACGGTAAACGCTTGAAATTTCGTCGTTTATAATCATTTTTACAGCTCCGATCTTCACGTTGAATACAAAAAAAAAGAAAAAAGTTTTATATTTTGGTTTTTAAACGAGACATTTTTCGATAATCGTATTGTTTTAATCGTATTCTGAACTATCGGCCGGAAACGACGAAAACAGGAACATCGCCAAACTCGATTACTTATGTTTTCCGGTGTGATTAGATTGATTCGCACAGAGTAGTCGGGGAATTTAAACTATACGTTAATTGAAACAATTTCTAAAATTTTACATATTTACCTATAGTTTTGATCCAAAAACACACAACCTCGACGGAGTATCGGTCCGATCTTCTCATTAAGTACCTTTTATGACACAGAACAGAGTGTTACGTGAGAAAAGAACGGGAGGGAAGAAATGGAGTAAATTTGTGGTCGGGCGAGAAGTTCTTCGGCGTTAGCGATACAGTACCTGAAACAGTCGGATTTCCGCGGGTAGTGCACCCAGCCAGGTGTCGTAATTTTTTCGTTAAATTTCACCAGGACGTACATACTAGACAGCACGGTCTGAATCGTTTTTTTTTCGATTACACGCGTCGTTTTCGTATGTAACTTCCTGACCGGCACCAAAAAGCGTAAGCGTCTCGTCCGACGATCGAATTTGCTCGCTTTTTCCCCTTTTTTTTACCAGCCTGCCGATCGAGCGCCAAGTCGTCTTCTGTTTATTTCTTCTGCGGCCCATCCGTCGTTCGGACGAAACCCGGATCAGGTCAAACGTTTCCCCTTTAATAAACCCCCCGAACGCAGTAACGACGTCGCACGCATTCTTTCAAACATACGGTCGTGTTCGCGGGAACTTTTACACCACGTCCGCGTTTCGGAGAGAGAAGAATCGCTATCGTGGGCGATCGTACGACGTGTCACGTCCAGGCGCGTTCTCCCTATGGGTATCTTCCGTACGTGCGCGCATGTGTGTTCCATGTCGCCCATTGTTTACCGTCAACCGGAGACGACGACGACACGTTGGCATATCCGCCGAAAAAAAAAATGAAAATAACAATAACAATAATTATTATTATCATTTATTACTGTGTATATTATTATTATTATCGTCTATTGTGACGACGTGTAAGCGCCTCCTCTCCACACTGGACATTGTGCAGCGCCAACCCCGTGGCACGTGAACGTTCTGCTCGCACTTTTTTTATACACACGAAAAAACATCAGTATTTATAATATTACAGTACGCGTTTTACGATAGAATAGTTTGAAAAAAAAAAATAACAATATAGACACGCACTCGTCCAGGAATGTCCGGTCGGGTTTCGGACATCCGGACGTCTCGTCGGGAAAATGAAAAATTTTAATCCGTCCAACCTCTCGTTTTATCGTGGATCGAATTCGGTCGATCGGTTTTGATCAACGGTTGTTCTGTACACCTGCTCACTGCGTTGATTACCATATATACATTATTGTACACTGTATACATGTCGTCCATTTGTTTTGGTATCACAAAAAAAAAAAATAATAATAATAGTTGGTTAGACTTGTACACCCAGCATGTTCTTTGTCTTGTATTCGTCCACATTTCCCGTCCAACTGTTTATTTTATTAGACACTTCGGTTCAAACAATAACGTCCAACAATTTTTTTTTCAGGGTTTCATTAGTGATGGTTACTGCGCTGAAATAAAAAAAATCTTCCATCCGTACTTTCAAAACTGCGTAGACTCTCGATTTTTTTTCCCATCAGTGACACAACGTTCTCAAACAAAACGTGATAAAAAATGGTCATCTTGACGGATTCTCGGTGTCCACTCAAAAGGGTTTGAGAAGATAACATAATAAACGATCTCGGTTTACAACTCGTCTTCGTCGCACCCACGACAATCTATGAATACCCCCGTTTCCTATCAATGGCGGCGACTGCGAGTCTGTATTGTTATGATACGTATTTTGCCCACTGGACCATCTCGTTTATCATATTTTAAGACGAACGCGTCTCGGTTATTCTAGTCCTACCGTTTTACACTCTTAAGTTGATCATTGATTTTTTTCAAACAAAAACCGTTGGCGTATTCTGATTTTCAAATAATTATCGCAACGTCTGTACAAATGCGTGTATCATCTGTGGTTCAAAACTGATACTACCAATTACGGTTGCGTAATAAATAACACTTTGGAAAATAAAGATGCGTTAACTGTGCGGTATAAAATATACAGGCGTAATATAGGTGTGTGTTGTTTTTATGCGACGCCAGAACTGGTTTCCCGGCATAAAACACACACGTTCGGTCGAACGTCCCACGATTTTCGGATGGCACAACTGGTTCAGTAGGTCGCGCAAAAGTCTCGGTGAAGAACTCTACCGATAGACGGGCCGCGGGACGTTGGCGGATTCTTCGTTTTGCGACCCACGCGCTTCAGCAGAATTCAAAACGATAAAACGAAAACAAAGAGTTTAGAATCATAATTTTAGACGGTACGATAATATTGAATCGCGTTTTACGAAAACGACGTGTCCAAATGGAAACACGCCACTACGACGCGCATTCTGAACACGAGCGAAACAAATAAATTTACGTTCGTATTCAAACAGTGATAAACAACGTTGAACATAAAATATTTACCAAGTACCAGCTGCGTCATGTGGTGGTAAGCTTGCGGATCGCTGCAAAGCGACGGGCCAAAATTATTTTAGTACACAACGGAACACAACACGAAACGGGCAGTTTTTTTGAATAATGTAACGAAACGTGTTTCCAACTGATTTTTTAACCGACCACAAGTCGGTGTCATATAAAGTAACCTAGATAATATGATTTCCGTATAATAGACGTTGAGTAAATACTATAAAAATTAATTCTCCGACTTGAGTCTGGTATGGATAAAAAATTATTATGACTCGGTGGCAATAAGCGTGAAAAAAATATTTTTTTCCGAGTGAATCACTCGTTACAATATAGTAAACTAAATTATTATTGTTATTTTAGTAACGGGTATTTAAAAAAAAAAAAAAAAGAATCACTCTATAGGTGGCGTGGGTAGTTCGATCTGTTTGAATAACGATTCTGAGTGAGCTCGGATAAAACTATACAAATTGTGCCGTAACAATAGGATTTATTATTGGTCTTTTACTAGGCGCTAGAATTAAAAGTAGAGAAAACAGTTTAAGATTGTCATAATTGTTCGATTGTTTTTTTTTTATTGTATCGCCGTTAGAAAACAAACTAACACCGAAAAAACGCAACGTGTACCCCGGAGTAATGATTTAATGTTCTATTTTTAAAATTTTCTTAACACTCGGAATCACTCTACAACAGTGCGTAATTTCATAATCAAAATAACACTTTTTCAATATTATTTTTATACGCTTTTAGAATGTACAAGGCAGACTTTTTTTAAATTTTTCTATTCAGATGGCAAATTTTGTTTCACATAACATTTTCAAATGTGTGCGAGTCACGAATTTTTTTCCAAAAATAACATCTAAATATAAAAATTCTTACGACGGATTTTCGAAATTTCTCAGTACCTAGAATACGTATATTTATTTACACGTTTGGAATCTTGTATTGCATTATCGAAACTTTTTGTCGAAAATCAAATATTTTGTCGAACAAAAATTTTTTTATGAAAATTTCAAAAATTCTAAAGTACTTGACTCGGAAATTTTCGAAATTTCCGGAAATTCGTGTCTCGCCAATTGTTTTAATACTGTTTAAGAGTTTCGGCTTGTTCCGACCGTTGTTGTCGCGAGGCTAAAAATCCAAATCGATCGTGTGAAAAACGCGTTCGCCGCGTCTTCGAACGTTTATCGCTTGGTTTTTTTTACTTTACTTAGTCTATGACCCGTCGTACTGACGTTGAAAAAATCGGAGAGCACTACTGAATAAGTTATCGTAATTAAAAATTTTAAAAAAAAAACCCACATCACGTGAAGACCGATGCGTTTCACTCAGAATCCAAAAACACACATTTTGTGCCGCGATCATAATAATATGTATTTTATCCGTTTATTTGTAATTGTTTTTTTCCCCCCGAACGACCTCGATGACGGTGACGCAACCGCGGTACCTTCTTATGATGTACAACAACAACAACAATAATATTATAATATACGTATTAGGACATTCCGTCGCGTAATCGCGTACACCGTATGGATATCACGCGCAAATCGACAATAACGCGTTTAAAAAAAAAAATAGCCGGAGACTTTTGCCGCACGGCAAAATGTGAACGATAATTCTCTGCCACGAGTGTAATTTGAAAAAAAAAAAAAGAACGAAAAAACACAAAAAGAGAATAATAACGATATATACGTTTATAGTGTTGAGAAAAGGCAACAAACCGTTTTTTTTTTAACCGGAAGTTTAGCTTTTGTAATTTTCAGTTTCTCCTCGCCGTACATCGCGCGCGCATACTACGGGGTGTGATCACGGAGACAAAATGTTCTCCGAGATAACCACCGCGTTTTCGCGTGGTATTTTTCCACAATAATACGCGCTAATCCTTCGGACGACACGTCTTACTTTTAATTTTCCAAAACGTTCGTTTGAACGCGTTATTGTACCTAAACCGAAATCCAGAACGTCACATCTTATAACGCGTTTTTAAATCCGTTTCGGCTCGGTGTGTAGTAGTATAACAATAATAATACGATAATAATAATAATAATAATAATAATAATAATATATAATATTATTATAATAATATTATAATAATAACAATACAATAATTATAGCCCGCGCGGCCAATCAACAAGGTTACACGAAGCGTGTTTTAAAAGTACACGCGTGATTTCGCGTAAGATTCGGTGCTCTTGAGAACGGTTTCGACGCGTTTTTCGTTTCGTAGTCTATCAGGGGCGTTTCCGTATTTTTCGTACACTTTTAACAGGTACGAGTAACGAGGAGAAAAAAACGTCGAAACTATCGTGAATATCGCGTACGTTTAACAAGTTCGTCACAACGAACAAAACAACAGTTGAACCGAACCAGTTTAAAAACGATTTATTTCCGATTACACCGATTGACATTCTCAAGTTTGGTACGATTTTTATTAAGAACCGATGTGTGTTTTACCAAAGTCACGATTACATCATGTGTACGCGAACATTTTACAACGAGAGAATCGTGAACTAGCACCCGAGTTTGACACATTTTTCGAAACCTGAAAAAAGAATCTGTAGAGCTCGTATCATTGTTTTCGAACGATTCGGTTCAACATACCAATGTACGTATTTTTGTTGTATCGGGTTATTTTTTTCCCGTTTGTGCGTATCGTAAACACTTTTCAGGCGACTCGCTAACCGGACCAATACGAGCTATCGTAACGCGTTTTACACGTATCGCATAAAATTATTTGACGAACGCGATCGGGCGATTAAAAGAGAGTTATTTATACGACACGTATGGGGTTAGACTCGTCTGAACTCGGCAACTACACTGCAGCCACCCTGTGTCTCCGCGATCATTCTGCAGCAGGTATATACGCGCGCAGAATCATCACACCCTTGAATAAATTAAACCGAACGACGCTACACGAAGCCCTTTATGAAACAACACACGGGCGGAAATTTCGTATTAGTTTTTTTTTTTATTTTTTTTAAAGACTTTGGGGAATTGCACGTCTGCAGCTCGCCTTAACTTACGTGCACCACATAATATGTATAATACGTGTGTACCTTAGGGGCCGCAGCGAGGAAAATTATTATTATTCGTAATGATTTTACAACACCCGGACGTCGGTGTATTCCTCCTACAACGCGAAAATTATCGTCGGACATTTATCTCTCGAGAGAGAGAGCGAATTTCCCGCAACGCTATCGCCGCGTTTACATCCTTCTTCCGAGCCCCGTCGTCGTCGTCAACCGACCCCTTTTCACGGACGATTTTCATATTTTCGATTGCGATTTCGTTCCTCGCCGTTTCGGCGGTTCCCGCGCAACACAACTATTGCGCAAAACTCCGGCGATCATCTCGTGCAGTGCAGCGATTGAGCCGTCAAATCGTTCTGTCGATCCGTTCGAGAAATAGCGCGATGCGTGGACACAGTGTACGAAGTTTTTCGCCAAAACACACTTTACACAATGTGACGATCCCTCCGGCAGCGGTAATATGTACTGTGCCCGAATGAAACCCGGAATTTCGTTATAAAACAAAAATTCTTCATTTGTTCATCTAAATCGGCCTTCGGACGCGACGCACTTTTGCCAACGCTTTTTCGAAACACTTTTCAAGTTCCGGAATGGCCGAACCGATGGCCGAACCGATGGCTTCTTCGATTCCTCTTATCTCCTCGGTCGTGTCGAAACGGTGGCCCCGTCTTTTGAGTTTGGAGAACGGAGCTAAATAGTATGCGTGAGTGCCGTCAGCGGCCCCCACAGCAACGCTCTCTTCTCGGCCTCGACGCGCATTTTTGCCGCCGCCACCCCCGGAAACTCGCGGACCTTCGGATTTAGAGCGATTCGATGGAGGAAATCGGGGTAAAAAAAAAAAATCCGATTTCGTCTGCACCGCTATTACCGCGTCCATCGGTTATTATTGCGTTTTATTATGATATATTTTTTTTTTCCACCCCGTCGTCCGCGCGCGTGTTATAAGCCCCCATTGTTTGCGGGTTTTCAGAACCTCCTCCGCCCTCGCAGTACGGTCGCGCACCCTTCGCGCCGTGTGTCCGCCGGGCAGAGAACAAAAAAAAAACGCGTCCAAACGAAACAACAACAATAACCCGCGAGAATAAAAAACGTCCGACCGGGTAAAATAATCCGAAAAAATACTCTAAAAATCGACGGCAAAGTTCCTCCTCTAATTTCACATCCCGTTGCAGCGCGGGATGTACTGCTGTCGCGCGCGACCGGATTGTGGGAAGACAAACGCGCGCCCGTACCGCGACGACGACGACGTGTGTGCACGACACACAATGGACCAGCAGAGCCGTTCCCCGTTCGTTCGTTTTTTTTTTCACAAACACATCGGCCACTTTCTACCGCGCGTACAAACATTTTTGTCGTACAAGTCGGCGGACACGAACCGTCTCATCGGGGAAAAAAAAAAAATAAAAATTACGCGTCATAAGGCAAAAGAATCCAGTCTCGAGAATGGGCGACGTGTGTGTGTGTGTGTGTACATCGCGCGCTCTCTGCCTGCACCGCGCCGGTAGTCGCCGGTGTGGTGTAACCCCCTGTAACCCTCCGTCCGACCTCGGTTCCTCGCGGCTCGTTTACTCGCACAGCAGCATCCGCCGGACCGCGCACAAACTATACAGTGTCCACGATGGGTTACACACACACACACACACACACGACGGGTTAAAAAAGAAAAAAAGTATATACAAATGTGTATAATAATAATATTTTAAGAACGGCCATTCAATAATGAACGCGAACACAAACACCGGAGAAGACGACACGCGGCGGCGGCGGCGGCGGCGGCGTACGAGCACATATTTACATATGAAAAAAAAAGAAATACCGGCCGAGCGGTGGCCAGGAGGAGCTCAATGAACCTTGTGCGCAACACCCTTGACAACGTGTGTGTGTGTGTGTGTGTGTGTTGGTAATAACCCGACGCGATATCTGTCTGCGAGGGGGCGAAAATGTGTGTAGGTACGATACGTCAGAGCCGTTTAAAATGTTGTTGGAGTTTGAAAAACAACACATATATACCTATCGATTTTGTACGGTATAACGGATGTAATTTTACAAAAAAAAAAAATCCACCGACAGAGTTGAAGCGGTGAAGAGCTTACAGGTTTGATCGCCCTGTGGACCGATCGATCCAAACGGAATGCGTACAGGGAGCAGGACCGATGTAAGTACCTGCTACGCGAACGGAAAACAAAGAACTCGGCTGTTTGCGACTGTGAGGCGCGTAGGAACAAAATACAAGGTAGGAACAGAGATGACGGACGGATTGGCCGTCTACGACTCGGGCTCGTCGCATTTAAACATTGCTGTTATTATCGTTGTTAAACTTCTCGGTGGCTTGTAAATCGTTTTGTACCCTAGTAAAGTATTCCGTTCACTTAACGTTTGTAGGCTTTGCGTTGCTCTTGTGTTTTGCACAAGAAACTCTGTACGAGAACTCTCGACACGTATTATCTCGAAGGGCCAGTGCTCGGGCGGCTGCCGTCTGTACAGCCGTTAAGATGAGCACCTCCGAACGTTCGAAACGATCGGTCGAAAGAAATTCGGTCGGGTGGATTGGGCAACAACTAGGGTAAGCACCCCTGAAACATGTTCGTCTTTGTCCCGACCCATTATGACCTTTTTACTGACTCGTGTGCACAGTTTAGAAAAATGGCGGTTACATCATAGGATTTAAGTGTTCAATAGGCATTCTAAATCTTCCCGGTCATTTGCGCGCAAGTAAAGGGCCGAATTTCTCGGGTCATTCGTACGCGTCTAACGCAGAAATTATTGAGGTTTCGCAATAATTATATCCTTTTAATATTTAGCTATACATTTTTTTTTCTTTTTACACGAGAAAATTCGAATGCGCTCGGTAAAATCGTTTAAATTTGTAACGACTGCCCGCTACGACGCAATAACTATTTTTCAAATAAAACGATGCAATATCCCACATGGAACGCAATATGTTACATTTTCCAATTGAATATACTTGCGTGTCATTACTAGCTCTTACCTTCAACTGTAATTATTTTTCGTCATTCTTAACGATATTATGTGCTACACAAAAAGTTTTTTGCTCGTTCGTTTAAGCTCTGGATTCGCTATCTCGTGATGTCACCACACAGTTCCAAACAAAAATAATCTTGAAACCCGCACTTCCTGTTATGTTCTAGATATGAAAACCAACGTCCTTATTTTTGTTCAAAACGTACTTGCAAACTCGTCCGAACGTATTATACACGCAAGAACGCGAATCGTTTGAGTTTTTTACTTGCACCGAACCGTATACGAGTGTTTGTATTTTTACGAAATAATATCGCAGTTTATAACTTTGAGACGTTGCTGCCGATCACTATATGGAGAGTCGACTAAACGGCATACTAGATACTGAGAAACTTGGTCGTGTCGATAAAGTTATCAAGTGTCGCATATATATTGCATGGATTGGATTGTCCGTTTCAACGGTCGTGAGGCCGTGCACAATAAGACGAACGACCGTCAGAAGTTTCGAAATTTAAATAAATTCGTCGGACGTTCGCGAAACTTTTTGGGATGGGAACCATTTTGGCTGGAATTCAAATGTAACGGAGTTTTTCGAACCGTGTGCGACTAACGTACAGAAGTGTGGACAGTTCAATTCCGTACACGTGTATGCTGAACATAAGGACGTAAATAAATATTCATCAGAATGTCGTTCCGGTACTTTAAAAGTGTTTCATATTACGTGTACATCGTCACGTCGAAAAAGTAGAAACAAAGTGCGAAAACTCCGCCGATACACACGTAAGTGTAGATATGTTAAACGATGTTTAACAAGAGGAAAGAACAGTATAACGAATTCGGGCTTGTTGTTATGAGTTTATCCCTTAGAGTTCGTCGGATTTCGATGA
>CM029360.1:17464-33356 GCA_017140985.1 Hormaphis cornu
AACTCCGGTACAGCACACAGTGCCTAAATAATGTTTTTTTATTATTATTAATTTTTTTTTTTTCAACTCGTAATGGTGTCCGACACATTTTGTCACGTACAACGAACGCCATAGTTTCGCAGGAGTATCGCGCAATGCAATTATTATCGCGCGTTTTTATTTCATTGTAATTTCGCCACTCATAATACACTTATATCATCATCATCGTCACTAACTGCAGGCTATTTTTTTTTTTCGACTGCCGCGTTTTTGATTGATCCCCTGAAGGCCCGAGCGAAACTAGCGACACACGTGGTAAAGGAAAAACACTCTGGTTTTGGATAGTTTATTTTTTTTAAGTTTTTTTTTAGATTCTGAACGTATCAGTGCAGTGCAGCAAGCTGAGTGTATACGTACTAGTACCGTATTAACAGATGCTGTTTCCCGATTGCCGAAACTGTCTGCGAAAATTGAACATCGAAACAACGGGGGTAAAATGAGCAAACATTTTAAAATTGTTAAACCAATACATTGTACTAAGATATAGGTAGGTACTAAATTCAACATCAAAATTGAACTGGTCATGTGTTTGACGTGTGAGATACGTACCTACATAAATATGACGATGTTTATTGAAAATAATACGCTATTAAAATCAATGGCGGTTATTAAAAACTGTGCGTGTCCTCGCGTCGATTTTTGAACGAGGCGCGAAAAAGCGAGAAATTTGACAAACGCCAAACGTGCGATATTTATTTATTGGTCTCTCCGCAGCTTCAATACGTCAAAACCGATGTAATCCGTAGTCGATAGCGTACATAGCTGGTATTAGACTAAATTGCTCTTCACGCACAAATAATATAAATCTAACAATAATTTGTCGAGGCAAACATGTAATATATTGATTTAACAGCACTTCTAGCCAGCAAGAAATATGCACTTACAGAATTTCCGCATCGTTCGTCAGAAACTTTAAATTTGCGAATATCGCTCACAGACAAGCACAACAGTATACGATAATATATAACTCGATGACACCGTTCACTCAAGTATAATAGCGACCGATCGGGCGTTAAAATAATTGTATGAAAATTAAATTTGAAAGTTTTTCGTTTATCTTCAAGACACGGGTCAAATATACAGTCTGTGATTTCGCTTTTTTTCTTTTTAAAACACTATACCTAGTATATACTATAGTTGACGCGCGCGCATTACGATAACTATCGAAATCAAATAACAATATTATATCGACGGCCGATGTACTAGTAATGTACTACTGTGTTTCCTATTTAATATACACTCTGAAAAGAACCTTAGGAATATTTTCGAGAAACAAAATACTGGGAAAAACGAATTCTAAAAAGTAACACGTCGTGAAACCACCGACCCGTAGAAAATAAATAACATTTTATACCGTGTACCGTGGTAGTTTTTTTTAAGACGAGTACATAAACTATAATATTATGTGTAGTTTTTAAACCGTAAATAATACCACATCAACGGGTGACAGCTGCTGCGGTCCACGCGAGTACAGGATGAGCGAAAAATCACGGAAAGAGTCGCGATACCTAACCACACCGTATTGTTCTATCCTTCGCACAAGAGTTGAGTACTAATATAACCGACTAGACGTGAATAATAGCCCGTAGAGTTCGGTTATCATTGCTTTCGCGATGTAGAACGAAAAAATACATTTTAGTGCGAAAATGCCATGTATAATATACAGTTTTAATCGTGAGGAATTATGCGTAAACTATTTTCGATGCAGAGTGAAAAATCAAATATCTACAAACTAAAGCGGAATGTCCAAAAAGTCAAATACGGCCAATAAAATCATCGCCACCCTGTATCGCCACGCTCAGATCTCGAGAATACGCACAAACGAGCGTGTGCAGACACTTTACTTGCCGTCAACGAGGTAACAACCACGACATATATTAGGTACACTCGAGACGAATGTGTTTTGTACCTACTATATACGTACTTAACGGGCATTGTTGTTTTCACTTTTTTTCCTTTTAATAATAATTGTTATTATCGTATAGTTTTTGTCGTCATGCGTATTATATGACCCCTCGCGTCCGGGGTATATTTATCGTACACCTATACTGTTCAACGATGATTATTGTTATTATTGTTGGTACACGACGCTAACATGACCGCAAACACAATCGTCGCATTATCGAGTACTGCAGTTACCAAAAAAAAAAGAAAAAAATCTTCTTAAATTTGTATTCACACAATCCGTGTCCGTCGCAGCTGACGATTGGACCAAGATTACGGACGGATTCCGCTGCCTGTTACAGGGCTGGGTATTGTTTTCGAGTAATTAGTCTGAACTGCAATAGGACACGAATGTTTTACATTATTTAGAAATCGTGTACGATCTGATTCGGCGGAGGTACCTGTAACTAACTCAAAAATTGGTATTTGTATGATTTAGGTACCACGAAAAACGTACCGAATCCCCTAGAAGCATTAGATCAGCAGCTTAAGATACGTACGTTTGCAGGAGACTATTTATGTTTTAAAATTAAGTAAATACGGTGCGATCGACGAAAATAGCTTCGAATTAGTTAAATTTATACACAAATCGTTGACGACTCGTGTGAAATTATCAGCTCGCTTTCAGCCCGCCGCATAATAATAATGATAATATAATCACGGTCTCGTTTACGACTAGCTTTAATTTACCAGAGCGTCTTGACTACACCCCTGCGCTCTACCCCCATTACGCGGCCGTCTGCGCGACGTTAGTGTCAAGCATAGCTGGGTGGTGCACCTACACCCTTAGTAAGATTTTTCGTGCAACTCATAGTATTACGACCCTTTAACAGCTGTCAGTCGTGTTTTCGTGAGTAAAGTCGGACCATTGTTTGTTATAACTGACGTTTCCTGGTTATCAGAACTCTTACGATGTTTGTCCGTTTTCTTATTTTTTTCTAACGTTAAATAATATATACCAACAGTGTGCCATAGAATATAATACAAAACGTTATAATATATTGTGTTTACAAATAGGTAGTAATATTTATGCTGGCGAGAAATAGACGAAGAATAAAAAAACACAAATCGTCAATCGTATGTATCCGAAACATCGCGGATCTATATTATGTTGTCGTGGCCACTTGTTCGCATGCGTTTCTTCTTTCGGGCGTTCGACGGTTAGGTTTTATTTTGTCACGTTCGAACACTGTACTATAGAGTTTGACGATACCTACACGAGATAAGCGGTTGGGTACGATACAGATTCTGTTGGACACCTCTCAAGGTACTAAAGACTAAAGACCTTTCGTTACGCGGTAAATCGAACGTGAAAATCGGAGTGTTTTTTATATACCTTTAAAGTTTTTCACAGTGAAACAAAAAAAAAGAAAGCCGGGATCACTCTAGGTTCGACGGGCTGACGACTACGATAGTTTTTGAAATCACTTGACATTCGAAGTTTTATTTTACCAATTTAAATATCGTGTAAAAGTTTCGAGCTCGATTATTTTGGAAGTTATGGCCGAAAAACCAAATCGATTGTGTCAAAAACACGTTGGCCGTTTTAACGTTTTCGGTCGACGTGGTTTTTCGATCGTAACTCTTTCAAATTCGAGCCCGAAGACCTTTCGTCAGACGCAAAAATCGGAGCGTTCATCGTTGTAGAGTTTTTCACGGAGAGAAAAAAACAACGAAAATAATCGTTGTAAAATAACGCTACATTTTTCGCTGAATCTAAAAGCCGGCATCACCCAGAGGTCGCGACGTGGGTACAGTTTGACGAGCTTTGAGCGGGTCACTAGAAGCGGCGGTTCGACTAACGCATCGTTAAGAAAGCGGCGATAAATCGTCGCGTTCGAAAATACGATTCCGAGCGAGTCTTTGGGTACGTTCTGGTAAAAACCGAAATATTTACCAATAAAAACGGTCCGAATGTTCCACGCGCGTAATGAATATTGATTCAAAAAAAAACGCGTGAACGTTCGGCCAATTTTTCTAGGAGTTATCGATTTTAGTATCAACCGCGCAGCGCGATTTTGTCGTCACACAACCTGCGCACCGTTTTCCAACAATTTTTTTTGTTGAAATTTTTTATTTTCTGCCGCGATACAAATGTCGTTTCACACACGCCAGGATACGAACGAAAACATTTTATCACACGTATAACTAACTCTGCCGGCTCGCGGGCTGCTCGTCCATCAGACCTTTCGCCGTCCTCCGCTGACCGCGGCAGCTCTCGCGCTTGGCCGCGGCCGTCGTCGGGTCCGGGGGGACCTGCTGGTGTTCGCGAACCGGCACCCGGAGCTCTTCGCAAGCCCGATACACGGCCTCCGCTTTTTCCGGGTCCACCGACAGCCGTCTGATGGTCGGTATGTCCGGACGGCGGCGCTGCAGCCGCGAGGTCGGACGCGCCGTCGTCGGCAGCTGTCCCTGTTCCGCGGACGACGGTTCTCGCTCTGTGTGCGGACAGGCCGTTTTCGGAAAGTCTTTAATACGATTTTACGAAGGTTTATCTAGCCGTGCGGGTTAGGCCCATAGTTACGACGGTCCGTAATCGAGGTTTAGCAGATCAACGACCCCGCGCTTTGGCTAGCGCTGTGGACGTGGAGAATAAAATAAAATCCCAGGAATTCCGAGGATTTTATTCGACGACGAATAATAATGATAGGCCGGAAAAAATACGGAGCGAGTAATCGCTCGGGATTTCAATCATTTACGTCCGGCAACGATCAGTGGCGTATTTAGTGGGGGTTGTGCACCATAGCTCGTCCCTGCATCTGCGATTTATTGTGCCCAATACCAGCAAATATATTTGTAAACGGTTAAATTTTATTGACTTATGGTTGTCTTAACGTGCACGGATTTCAAAATGTTTACAAAACCACCCACGTAAAAAATTATTCACGTCGAATTTCAAATGATGGCAGGTGCCTACCACTCGTACACAAGGTGCATATAATACTTGGGACGAACAAATGTTTTAACTCTTTCGTCTCAGTGTTGTGCATTTAGTTTTGGTTAAAATTCGTGTAGGCGGTTTTTTTTCAGCAAAAGCTGAACCGTAACTTTTTTTGAAATTTCGTATTACAGCGCGATTAGGGACCGCCGCATAACATCGGGATTCTGTTACACGCGCATGATATCTATGCACGATTTGCAATGCATAGTATAATAAACGATGGTAGCGGAAATGTTTTTGCGTTGGCGAATCCTAGTCGACTTTTAGCATATAAAAAAAAAAACCCTCTCTGTTTTCTGGACCATATTGAACAGTTCGCGAATACGCGTTACAAAATATCGATATTGATAACTATCGGCGCGAATAACTCATGAAACACCGCACCTACCTGTGTAAAATTTATAATTACCGTACTGTATTACTGTCGGTCATTATTGTATACGATAAGATCGTAATACTGTTAGTTGTTTTGACGCCGCGAGCGTTAACGATACGAACGAACCGCATACAATATTTCACTGGACTAATCATGAGGATTCTAGAAGGGAGCGGACTCTATGATGACCTATATGATATATTGTTTCCAAACGGTATAACGCGTGTACACACAAAAAAATCAAAACGTTTACATGGTTTTTTAGTAAGTACCTACCTATGTGTGTTTTTTTTAATATTTTGACGAGGTAGTAAACGTTTATAATATTTTATCAGGTAGGTATTCATTTTATAATATGAGTAGTAATAACAAATAAGTAGGTATAAAAAATTGATTTCGTAACAAACGTTATCGTAAATTTCAGTTCACGTAGTATTATATTTTTTTAGAGAGAGTGATAATGAATAGGTGAGTTGTGCAGCAGAGACGCGAGATACCTGACCGTATGTTGTACGGTTCGGAGCGTCGGGCCGTTGACAGGAAAATAGAACGGAGTGCGAGTATGCGATGGAAATGAGAATGCTTAGAATTTAGCAGTGACGAGAGAATTAGATAGAACAAGAGACAAAAATATGACGTAAGAGGCGGTCGCGTAGGTGTAGCAGCGGATGAGGGAAAATGGACCGAGACGGTTTGGACGTGTGACGAGGAGAGAAGAAACCGAATCAGTGAGAGCGGTTGTGAAAATGATACGTCGAAGGAAAAAGAGGAAGACGAAAGATGGATGGAAGCGATTGAAAAAGATACGAGGGTTAGGTTAATGTGTGTGTGTAGGGGATGTGAATGATCGTGATAAGCGGAGGGATGGTACGAGGGTGGTAAACACCAAATATGCAGTTGAAAGAAAGGCAAAGACGAAGAAGAGAGAGAGAGAATGATGATAAGTAACAAATTATTTTTTAACGATAGAAAAATATGATTCGCGTTAATCATCATGAGACATTCCGCCGACACAGTAAACAGGAAAATATGTTTACGCGGTTGAGTTAATTAAATTGCTAAACGTACACTATAGTAATTGGATCAGCGCGGAGCGTAACAAGTGGTTAAAATTTAAATACAATAATTGACAGTCTATACAGTATGATAATACTGTAAGAAATATCGTGTGGTATGTAAAACTGCGTATAACACATGATTAAATATAGGCGCATGCAACAAATAGGCCATAAAATAATCACCAAACAACAACAATTTATTAATTACATGCTCAATCGATTCAATTCGTTAACTATTCAGCTTTATTTATGTGTTTTAAGTATAAAACTACAACAACAACAACGAAAAAAATAAAATAAAAAGTTATAATAATAATTAGTGCTTATAATACCCGCGTAAAATACGTTTTCCCTTTCGATTACGAGTAATTTAAATTTTGCCGAAAACTCGCGCACACCGTATTATGTTCATTAGATATTTATATTATAGTTGGTATACCTACAACAATTTATTTAGATTTGAACGAGTTTCGGGTGCACCCTGACCAAAAAATAATACACTTAATTTCCAAATGATAGTCGTTTGTAGTCACAAAAGAAACTGTCGGGAAGAATAATTTTTTAAACAAAATTTAAAAATAATCTGCAGTGACCACTTGAGATGGTTTGGATTTTTGTACAACTCCGTTTTTCTGGCCACTACGCCTTATAGTCTCCTACACGTAATTTCTTATAAAATATTGATTGTTTTTAAATAACCTATATTAAACTAGTGTTGTAGTAGTTTTTGTAATATTTCATTTTCATTTTGACCTATTTAATTATATCGCGATCCTGTTTATTCATTATCTATACGTGTATAGGTAAATTAAAAAACAATGCGATTCAAAATACCTAAGCAAGTATGACTAATTTTAGCGGTTTTCTTTTATTGATACAAGTTACGGAATTTTTATTTTTTATATCTGGTACTCAATCACCGTTACTGTTATTCCGTCTGAATCTCGTACGGATTTTATAATGGTGACATACTTTTGGTAATTTTTTGTTTTTACTTCATACTATAGCTTATGCTACGTACAAAATAGATACCTAACAAAAACAAAAAAGTGCAATCGCTTTTAAATCAACGTTAGTCATTATACGTATACTTTATGGCATAGTTAACATTGGCACAATGATATCGAAGGCGTTACAGTTTCCCCAAAACACGAATAATCTACAAAAATTTAATAGGTTTACATTATTCACGTCTTATTCAAAAATGTTTTACAAAATTTTTACTTTACATGCTTTTAGCACCCCCGGAACCCGATATTTTGACTCAATGTCTCAATAAATACGAATTTTTAGTTTTTATATTTTACTTAACTGGTAATAACGATTAAATTAGAAATTTCCATTCATATATTTCACGTACCCATTTTGTGATCTATTTTGTTTTAGCTCTTAAGTCATAATATTATTTAACAAACTCATACAAATCTGTATGACAGTAAAGTTCCTACTGCGTTTAATTAAGAATTACTTTTAACTCGTTTGATTGATATTCTTAAATCAAACCCACGGTTGATTCTGTAGTTCAATAATTACTGTTTCAATTTTTTTTTGGTCAACTAAAAACAATAAATTTGTCACTGTGCACGAAAGTCTGAAATTCTCGTTATATAACAACATAACTCATTCAGAGTTTTTAAAATAATTTCACTATCTTTACATATTATTTATGAATTGAAGGGTAATGAAAAGGGGGTAATGGATATAGGTAAAGATTAGAAAAAGATAAATTTATGACACTGAAAAACGAAAATTTATAAGTGTAAATACGGTTTATGGGATGGGCACCTCCCTTGAATACGCCACTGTGGTCCCTCAATAATTGAATTATTCGTGCACTGAAAGTTGGTACAACTTAAACCTACGGCATGCCACTAAACCAGCCGTCGATCACTCAGAATCACGATTCCGTAAAATCGTTATTTCTATAATAAATACAATGTCTTCTATCGTGATAATTATTGCAGTTGCACATATACGATATATCGCACTTTTTATTCACTCACGACATTCGCCTACGCCTGCGCATTCTTTCACGCACCGATCATTATTTCGATACTCGCACTATCTCTTTTTAATCGAGTGTATAGGTACAAAACGAAATCAATATAGTCACGTGGCAAGAATTAAGATGGGCTTTTGAACTTTACGCATTTTCTCTTATTTTTTATAAAAATTCACGATGCTGCGAGCGCTGCAGTGCGAGCAAACGCGATTATTGCGTGAAAGCCAGACTGTGTTATCTGCAACTGAATAAAAAAAATCACGGATCTCAATCACGTTAGTGAAATTAATAATTACAAAATTTAATAAGTCAACAAAATCGTATTAAATGCAGATTTTTTTTCTTTTAAACACATTTTACTGAAACTCGTACCATTTTTTTAATTATTCGTTCGCATCATTATTTTTCTGTTTCCAGTTACCTATGTCTACTTAGCTCTTTTGGGTGTAGCATGAAAACCAATGTTGTATACCTACCTACCTAAATATGCATTGTAAAAACAAACAACTTTTTTTATTCAAGTTGAATGAAAAGACAGTTAAAAGTAAATTTCTTTAATTTTTTTAATTAAAAGTTAATTGCATTACAAAAAATTTATTCAAATTAAATATAATGATTCATACTTTTAGTTCGCATATAATTCAGTGCCTATAGTATGACATTTCATTCTTAACAAATTTTTTTTTTTTGCGTTTTCTTTTGAAAAGTGTTCTTCTTACTAATATTTTTATAATTTTTTTTTTATTATTATTATTAAGTGAACACGTTGAATTGAAAAAAAATTTACTTATTAAGTTAAAAGTTAACAAAAAAATGAGCTAGTGAGTTCATTAACTTAGCTTTTTGACTTAATTTTAATTTTTAGCGGCTCACACTTGAAACGTAATTATGTTTGATCAGTGATTTCATGAAAATAGTAATACCAAATTTAATCTATACTCGTGATTCACGCCAACGTGTGATGTTTGTAATGTATGAGGTTTTATCGATTTCTAAAAAAATTTTTAATTAACTAGCTATAGGTTAATAAAATATGAATATAAATATTCAATTTTTTAAAACTAGGTGGCTTTTGATAAGCCAGAATATTAAGCATCCCTATCTCTCCGAATCGAATCTGTCTTTAACTTAGTCGGGTGACCTACTTGTACAATTTTAAAAATTTTTCTTAGCACAATGTCCGATGTTGTGTAATACATTATGTGTATAAGTGTACAATTACATGCTTTTATTATTATGTTGATGACAAATGTTTTTTTTTTTTTCATATTTATTTCTCAAAGAATAATTATAGTCTTAATATTACTTTAAAATTATAATACCATAATGTGACATCTGAATTTACTGTTATTTGTTTCGTTGGTTTACCTAGTTAAAACTAAAAAGTAGAACGAAACACTACCTAGTTACTATCTACGTATAAACGTATAATTACTATTATTCTAATGAACGGATGCCGTTTGTAAGAACATCCTACAATTTTAGTTTTAAACTAAAATTTAATGAACAAATAACAAAAAAAAAAAAAAAAATAGGTAATAACTTTCTAACCAAATAAGGCAACTATACCATCTTGCGCAGTGGCCAGTTGCCGATAACTAATGAGACATACAAGGAAGATATTAAAATGATTGAATAATCAAAACATTCAAATGCTATACTTCAAACCTGTAGTAGAAAAAGGTCACGTAATGACATCATTAAATTTAGTCAAACCCGTGTAAAAACTCCGATGGTAATCTACGTTGCAGTTTACTTTCTAATTAGGTACTTTTGAGGAAATAATCTTGTCGCAAAAACGTAATAAAATATTGTCGGTTGTCCAACAGATAGGCGAAAAGATATCGCGCGAATTATTATTACGTTCTTGTCTTAAGTTATCTAGAAATAAAATTTTTTTCAAATTTGGTTTGTATAAACTAAGAGAATAAATTCAAAAATGTGGTAACGTCGGTTTCAAGTAGACTTCACGACGAATTTAAAACGGTTTTCAAAATCCCTATCGCTTCATTAGATCCGGTACATTTGGCAAGAGTTACGTCTAAATTCCTACGATTTCACAGATATAGATAGACAGAGAAAAAAAAATCGAGGTCCCCAATCGCCTTAATTTCTAAACATCAGTTATCTGCAAACTCGGATTAAACAAGTGTCGAGATAGCACCGCGGTGCAAGAGCTCAAACTCAACAGTTTTTATTTTAACAACAGCCATGTTCTCATATTCTGTTTTTTATGTATTGTTATATTATTTTAAAGGGAATTAAAGCAGTGAAAACGGTTATGAAAGTGAAGAAATTAAAGGAAGACCGAAGAAACGATGGACGGAAACAATTGAAAATGATACGAGGGCTGTTAGTGTGTGTGTGTTTGTGAATGACCGTGAACAATGGAGGTATAAGCGCAATTTAAAGAGCTGAAATTAAAGTTTGGCTAATTTGAGCATTGAACCCCCCTGAGATACGCTGTTCTGTGAATTTTTTACATTCTTCTTTTACTCCCCAAATTGCGCCTTAATGGGTACAGGAAAAAGAGGTGGCCAACCACAAATAGCTGAGAGGAGAAAGAAGTAGTATTATGTTTGAAAAATATTTTTGCGTTGATAACAACTATACAAACGATTTTAAATTTTGACTCGACAGTATTTTGGTCAGTTGTGTTATACGTAATAGGCTGAAATTCGAAAGGAAAATCTTGCAAATAATGTGTATTTGGACCAAAGGGAACTCATTGCTCATCTCAACATGGTGGCCACCACTACTCGAGAGCCAGAGATTAAAGTGATGTAAGAGCACGCTGTATCGAGGTAGGGCTGACGGCCGACTTATACGGAACGCCACGAAGTGGAAACCTAACAAAACTTGACCGAGGGGATGATCGAGTTAGAGAAGACCTTTTAGAGCATTTACATACCGAATGGAGATGATATGGCAAATGATAAGAAGAGACACGCGGAGGAGGATTACACGGCAATGATTGGCCCGGAATAAGCGCAAAAACAAAAATAAATAAATACATCGGAGAATTCGGTAGGGGTCCTCAGCTGCAGAGTGTCTCGGAGTATTTTATACCCTTCATAATGCGGCCTCTGTGGAAAAAAAGAAAACACGCTTCTAAATACAGTCTTACCGTTCATTTCCACATTGTGCACGTTGTAGTAGACGTCCACGTTCGCGTCGTAGTCGAAGTCTGTAGGGGTGGTTTCATCCCTCTCGCGAGTGTTTTTCAGGCAGCTGCACATCACGGCCCGTTTGCAGATCGCGTACGCGGACAATACTTTATGCCGGCACCAAGCGATTATAGTCATTCAATTTGTTCGTCGGGAATTTTGAATGTACTGTTTATTTTTTTTTTGTACCAAACAGTTTTCCCATCGTCCTAACGACGCGCGGCCGACCGACCGACACCATACCCCGCGCACAAATCGTAAAACGTCGACGACGGCGTACGCGATAAATTGTATAAGGTTTTCATTTTCAGTAAGTACTGCATTTGTTGATTTTTATACACGTCCGCTTTGTCCCCGGTTTAAATTAATAACAACAATAAAGTATTTGTTGAAGAAATCGATTAGGCCAAACAAATTACGTATTGTGTTGTATTTTTTTTTTCATTATTTTTCTTGATAAACGACGTACATAATGTTTAATTCGGTTTCGTATTTTTTCTATTCTTACTATTATTGATTAAAAATTCGATTAAAGAAAAAATCGGCCAAAATTTTAACAGTTTTGGCGATTTTCTTAAAATTGTCAGCTAATATGGCGACCTCCACTTATGTTGAAATGTACTATTACGATACCTACATACTGTTCCACCAAAATAAATAATCACTCCGTCGATAAAATTCAATTTTTATTTGATTCAAATTTAAAGTCGGTAGGTATCTACTTGACCAGCGTTTTTTTCTAATCGGCCAAAATCCCAAAATGTAGGACCGTCACACAAATGAAGAGAGAAGTTAAGAACGAAGTTTTTCCGAATTCAAATCATTGTAATCATTGTAACCACTGGGGCGGCGTATCAGATCTATCTAATAAATGTGACAACGTCTAATTCTGTAGCTAACACGATTTCCTTTACTATTATTACGTTATTATCGAGTTAAAAAATTCGAAGTTTTCGAAATTCGTATTTTTTTTTAGATCGATATTATTGTATATTTTATTATTAATCGAGTTCGTGCAGTCCTTTTATCTTTCCCGCGACGATTCGATTACCACTGTAAAATAAAACCGCACAGCAAACCGTACACGAATTTCCAGTGAAATTATTATTATAACATTCTCCGACTTTTCCAGGTTTCCAGAAACCGCAGTGGCGACCCTGATTATAATAATACATCATACACCGTACCGAATTTTATTCGAGTTTTTCTTTTGGGTCCGTATTATATTTTAAACTGTGCTTTAAAACCTATTGCGTCCGAACCCTGGGGGGCACTTTACGCTACTTAGTCTAACCCTAAACCTAAAAACCTTTTGAGGATTTTTAGATTTTTTATTCGCCCGTCAGAAAGAGTTTTGGACCAAGACGACGGCGTAGTAATACCGTACACACTAGAAGCGTTTTTTTTTTTTTTTCGAAATTTCAATTATACTTATCGGTAGTTATACTCATTTCAAAAACCGAAAAATGTCGCGTGAACGTGTGAAATTCGTTTCTTTCTCACTTTTTTTTCGGACGGAAAGAATGCCCCGTACATACCAACGACAAAAAAGAATGTCTAAACGTGCACATCATCTCACACGCGTTTAATCGAAACTTCCGTTTTATACACACGACACACAATTTTACATTTCTCCCGATTGAAAATCGGTATTTTATCGAGTAAAAATCAATATCCGGGATGCGTCACAGAAAAATGAAAAACAAATCATCGACGGTACAAACTCATTTCTCGGATAATATTTCTTGCGGTACTACTGGTGCTAACAACTAAATTTCTAGGTCAACTCAATTCGTACGATTGACTGATATTTTTAATGATTGGCATTAATTAAACAATAATAAAAGATGAGGATATCGCAGTGATATCATATATTTTTACCGAATAGTTTTTTTAACACTTTTTTCTACCGTCGAGAGACGTTTTTTTTTTTCTCCAAATCTTTTCTTTTCAATCTACAGCGGCTGTCGTCGTCAGTCATCGGCGATTTGAACGTATGGTCGAGCACGAAAACAACAATAATAATCATCATGATGTGAAGCCAGTGTGGTCGAGCGCGGAACGACGGCGAATCGTCGGAAATCGGAAAACACGCGTTCGGCCGAGAGTCGGAGAGAGCGGCGCACGGCTCGCAAACGGATTTTACACGGTTTTGTTATTTTTTTCGACCAAGTTTTCTTTTTTCTTCTGTTCTTTGCGGTCCGCCGCAACGATATTGAAGAAGAAATCGAATATTACAATATTGTATTATTATGCTGAAAACGCGTACAATATAAAATCATCGATTGATTTTTTTTGTTCAATAATGACGTGTCGGCGGGCAACACACAATTGATAACCGAAAATACACGGTGTACCGACGATTTCCATATTATTTTTTAACTTTATAAACGAACGCCGCCGCTTCAATGGTTACTACGATTCACAGTTAGTTAAACGTTCGATATAATAATAATGGTGTTTATTGGTATAATTTTTTAGCATTAAGTAAGGATATTCTTGATAAACCGCGATCGGTGCAAAGTGTTGTAGTACGCTATTAATCATCAGAGTCAAGGCCAGAGAACGAAAAAAGTGAAAAAAAAAATCAAACTGACATTTGTAAATAAAAATACGTACGAATCGATATTTTTTTGTCGAAATTATTTTGTATGTGTTTACCAAGAGACACCACGCTATGAAGCAAAATCAACTACAGACCCACAAAAACTCGTGGAATCAAAATATTTAGATTCGGTTTTGAATTGGTAAGAAAAAAATTAACATCACGGTTAATAAATTATAATCTACTTACTTATCGTAGTATTAAAAAGAAGAAGAAGATAATTTTCCAAATTTTCATGAGCTATCGGCCGCAAATCCGAACGACACGAGCATATCGTTACTACACCATCGGTCGTAGACGCAGTTAGTTGTTTTTTTTTTTGTGATGTACTCTCGCTAATAACTTTTTTTCTACAGACTACGGACGTCGAGCAGTTGATTAGCTTTGTTTATTTAATTCAGTCATAAATATTGTGACTTAAAAAAACGTTTACATTTAATTTGCACGACACTTGTGAATAAGATAATTATATGAACACTTTAAATCCATCAATAAAAGCTTCTAGCGGTACGTTACAATAATATAAATTAAAAACTGTATGTACACATAAATTGATTTCGAAAATGTTTACCTCTAACGTCTAAAGGAATTCTTTTAAAATGATAAAACCGTATTATTATTTTAAACATTCAATAATCGTTGTAACGATTATAAACGACTACAGGTTTTTGTACTATTAAATATTTTTTTAACATTCTGCTGAATGTTACTTACATTTTACTTACAACAGTTGTCTATTAATGCATTCAACGTTGCAGAGATCAATTAACAAATTATTTTAATTATTCAAAACATTTATTTAGGTTAAAAATGTTTAATTTGTTTACATCAAATGCACTGTATCTTTGTTTATAAAACATGTGAGGTTAATAACCAGAATTAATCACAAATGACACAAATATGAATACATTAAAAGCCATAGATTATTAATTGGTACGTATTTAATATCATAAGTTTAAACATTGCGATTTAATTTTGAAAAGAATTACTGATGAATGTACGAGTCCCACGTACAACAACAATAATAAATTATACACAAGAAACAAAATAAAAATTATTACAATGAATGAATTACTGGCATACTATGTATACTCGTATAACGTGTAAAACAACACACAGCGAAGACTAACGCTATGTCAATCATGTAAATTAAGAACGGTAAAAGCATACTAAAATAAAAAAATTAAGGCTGTTATGATAAATGAAGATTAGAGAAAAAAATAAGACTTATAAAAACGTTTATGTCATTTTAGCAAACTGTTGCTAAATGCATAATGCTACTACTCTCAAACAAATTAATTAAAATTAGTAAAAAAACAATAAATAAATATATAAATTACCAAATACAAAAGTCTTTTGAGTGTACAACAATAGGTATTGAAAAAGGTTGTAGGGTACAATGTATACGTGGATAGTTATACCCAGCAAACTTTGATAGGCGTCGAAGCGTTTGAACTTCCAGTCGAGTGGTAATCGAATGATTGGTTGATAGGTGGACTGGACACAGAACTCCACCTTCTTGAAATCTTATCAACCGGAAAATGACCGGTCGGCGGTAATCCTAGTTCGGGATACGTAGGGGAATTGTTGTTGTCGTGCGAACTTATGGACGAGAAACCACTCTCGTCCTCCAAACCATTGTTTTTCGGCTTAGTTTCCCTTTTGAAAAAATCGGATCCTATGGTGGACGCTTCACTGTGGTTCGAACTGCTGCTTGATACCTCCAGGCATTTCATACCATTACAAATGGTCGGTAACGA
>CM029360.1:38356-48621 GCA_017140985.1 Hormaphis cornu
TTTTTTTTTTTTTGTTATTTGTTCATTAAATTTTAGTTTAAAACTAATGTTCTTCCAAACGGCATCCGTTCATTAGAATAATAGTAATTATACGCTTATATACGTAGATAGTAACTAGGTAGTGTTTCGTTCTACTTTTTAGTTTTAACTAGGTAAACCAACGAAACAAATAACAGTAAATTCAGATGTCACATTGTGGTATTATAATTTTAAAGTAATATGAAGACTATAATTATTCTTTGAGAAATAAATATGAAAAAAAAAAAAACATTTGTCATCAACATAATAATAAAAGCATGTAATTGTACACTTATACACATAATGTATTACACAACACCGGACATTGTGCTAAGAAAAATTTTTAAAATTGTACAAGTAGGTCACCCGACTAAGTTTAAGACAGATTCGATTCGGAGAGATAGGGATGCTTAATATTCTGGCTTATCAAAAGCCACCTAGTTTTGAAAAATCGAATTATTAAATTTTCATCTTAAATAGAGGAGGGAGTAAGTAAAGCTTGAACTGAATGATCTCAATTTTGGTTCATTAAGCTGTGCCTATGGCTTAAAGATTGATTTTCGGGACACTGTAAAGTTTTTTAAAGTGACACAATTGTGTACCTATTTCTAAACATTGGTTATACAAGTATAGTAGTGTAGGCGAGTACCTTAAAAACTGATAACATATTTTGAATTTTGGTAAATGCACAGATTTATAAACATTTTATTTATCTGTAGGTAAATGCTTCAAGTATGGTAACGTGCAAGTATTCCATATAATTTTAGTGTTGGCACGAATTTTTTTTTTTTTTTAAAGGTTAGGATTTACACGTCTTAAAAAGCTATACGTTTTATTTTATTAACCTATAGCTAGTAAATTAAAAAATTTTTTTAGAAATCGATAAAACCTCATACATTACAAACATTACACGTTGGCGTGAATCACGAGCGTAGATTAAATTTGGTATTACTATTTTCATGAAATCACTGATCAAACATAATTACGTTTCAAGTGTGAGCCGCTAAAAGTTAAAATTAAGTCAAAAAGCTAAGTTAATGAACTCACTAACTCATTTTTTTGTTAACTTTTAACTTTATAAGTAAAATTTTTTTTTAATTCGACTTGTTCACTTAATAATAATAATAAAAAAAAAATTATAAAAATATTAGTAAAAAGAACACTTTTCAAAAGAAAAGGCAAAAAAAAAAAATTTGTTAAGAATGAAATGTCATACTATAGGTACTGAATTATATGCGAACTAAAAGTATGAATCATTATATTTAATTTGAATAAATTTTTTGTAATGCAATTAACTTTTAATTAAAAAAATTAAAGAAATTTACTTTTATCTGTCTTTTCATTCAATTTAAATAAAAAAAGTTGTTTGTTTTTAGAACGCATATTTAGGTAGGTAGGTATACAACATTGGTTTTCATGCTACACCCAAAAGAGCTAAGTAGACATAGGTAACTGGAAACAGAAAAATAATGATGCGAACGAATAATTAAAAAAATGGTACGAGTTTCAGTAAAATGTGTTTAAAAGAAAAAAAAATCTGCATTTAATACAATTTTGTTGACTTATTAAATTTTGTAATTATTAATTTCACTAACGTGATTGAGATCCGTTATTTTTTTTATTCAGTTGCAGAATAACACAGTCTGGCTTTCACGCAATAATCGCGTTTACTCGCACTGCAGCGCTCGCAGCATCGTGAATTTTTATAAAAAATAAGAGAAAATGCGTAAAGTTCAAAAGCCCATCTTAATTCTTGCCACGTGACTATATTGATTTCGTTTTGTACCTATACACTCGATTAAAAAGAGATAGTGCGAGTATCGAAATAATGATCGGTGCGTGAAAGAATGCGCAGGCGTAGGCGAATGTCGTGAGTGAATAAAAAATGCGATGTATCGTATATGTGCAACTGCAATAATTATCACGGTAGAAAACATTGTATTTATTATAGAAATAACGATTTTACGGAATCGCGATTCTGAGTGATCGACGGCTGGTTTAGTGGCATACCGTAGGTTTAAGTTGTACCAACTTTCAGTGCACGAATTGAGGGACCACAGTGGCGTATTCAAGGGAGGTGCCCATCCCATAAACCGTATTTACACTTATAAATTTTCGTTTTTCAGTGTCATCAATTTATCTTTTTCTAATCTTTACCTATATCCATTACCCCCTTTTCATTACCCTTCAATTCATAAATAATATGTAAAAATAGTGAAATTATTTTAAAACTCTGAATGAGTTATGTTGTTATATAACGAGAATTTCAGACTTTCGTGCACAGTGACAAATTAATTGTTTTCAGTTGACCAAAAAAAAAAAAAAAAAAGTTGAAACAGTAATTATTGAACTACAGAATCAACCGTGGGTTTGATTTAAGAATATCAATCAAACGAGTTAAAAGTAATTCTTAATTAAACGCAGTAGGAACTTTACTGTCATACAGATTTGTATGAGTTTGTTAAATAATATTATGACTTAAGAGCTTAAACAAAATAGATCACAAAATGGGTCACGTAAATATATGAATGGAAATTTCTAATTTAATCGTTACCAGTTAATTAAAATATAAAAACTAAAAATTCGTATTTATTGAGACATCGAGTCAAAATATCGGGTTGCAAAGGCATGTAAAGTAAAAATTTTGTAAAACATTTTTGAATAAGACGTGAATAATGTAAACCTATTACATTTTTGTAGATTATTCGTGTTTTGGGGAAACTGTAACGCCTTCGATATCATTGTGCCAATGTTAACTATGCCATAAAGTATACGTATAATGACTAACGTTGATTTAAAAGCGATTGCACTTTTTTGTTAGGTATCTATTTTGTACGTAGCATAAGCTATAGTATGATGTAAAAACAAAAAATTACCAAAAGTATGTCACCATTATAAAATCCATACGAGATTCAGACGGAATAACAGTAACGGTGATTGAGTACCAGATATAAAAAATAAAAATTCCGTAACTCGTATCAACAGGGCATAAAAGAAAACCGCTAAAATTAGTCATACTTGCTTAGGTATTTTGAATCGCATTGTTTTTTAATTTACCTATACACGTATAGATAATGAATAAACAGGATCGCGATGTAATTAAATAGGTCAAAATGAAAATGAAATATTACAATAACTACTACAACACTAGGTTAATATAGGTTATTTAAAAACAATCAATATTTTATAAGAAATTACGTGTAGGAGACTATAAGATGTAGTGGCCAGAAAAACGGAGTTGTACAAAAACCCGAACCATCTCAAGTGGTCACTGCAGATTGTTTTTAAATTTTGTTTAAAAAATTATTCTTCCCGACAGTTTCTTTTGTGACTACAAACGACTATCATTTGGAAATTAAGTGTATTATTTTTTGGTCAGGGTGCACCCGAAACTCGTTCAAATCTAAATAAATTGTTGTAGGTATACCAACTATAATATAAATATCTGATGAACATAATACGGTGTGCGCGAGTTTTCGACAAAATTTAAATTACTCGTAATCGAAAGGGAAAACGTATTTTACGCAGGTATTATAAGCACACCAATTATTATTATAATTTTTTATTTTATTTTTTTCGTTGTTGTTGTTGTAGTTTTATACTTAAAACACATAAATAGCTAACTATTCAGTTAACGAATTGAATCGATTGAGCATGTAATTAATAAATTGTAGTTGTTTGGTGATTATTTTATGGCCTATTTGTTGCATGCGCGTATATTTAATTACGTATGTGTTATACGTAGTTTTACATACCACACGATATTTCTTACAGTACTATCATACTGTATAGACTGTCAATTATTGTATTTAAATTTTAACCACTTGTTACGCTCCGCGCTGATCCAATTACTATAGTGTACGTTTATATTTCAGCAATTTAATTAACGCAATCGCGTAAACATATTTTCCTGTTTACTGTGTCGGCGGAATGTCTCATGATGATTAACGCGAATCATATTTTTCTATCGTTAAAAAATAATTTGTTACTTATCATCACTCTCTCTCTCTCTCTGTTCGTCGTCTTCGCCTTTCTTTCAACTGCATATTTGGTGTTTACCACCCTCGTACCATCCCTCCGCTTATCACGATCATTCACATCCCCTACACACATTAACCCTCGTATCTTTTTCAATCGCTTCCATCCATCTTTCGTCTTCCTCTTTTTCCTTCGACGTTTCATTTTCACAACCGCTCTCACTGTTTCGGTTTCTTCTCTCCTCGTCACACGTCCAAACCGTCTCGGTCCATTTTCCCTCATCCGCTGCTACACCTACGCGACCGCCTCTTACGTCATATTTTTGTCTCTTTTTCTATCTAATTCTCTGCTAAATTCTAAGCATTCTCATTTCCATCGCATACTCACACTCCGTTCTATTTTCCTGTCAACGGCCCGACGCTCCGAACCGTACAACATACGGTCAGGTATCTCGCGTCTCTGCTGCACAACTCACCTTTTATTCATTATCACTCTCTAAAAAAATATAATACTACGTGAACTGAAATTTACGATAACGTTTGTTACGAAATCAATTTTTTATACCTACTTATTTGTTATTACTACTCGTATTATAAAATGAATACCTACCTGATAAAATATTATAAACGTTTACTACCTCGTCAAAATATTAAAAAAAACACACATAGGTAGGTACTTACTAAAAAACCATGTAAACGTTTTGATTTTTTTGTGTGTACACGCGTTATACCGTTTGGAAACAATATATCATATAGGTCATCATAGAGTCCGCTCCCTTCTAGAATCCTCATGATTAGTCCAGTGAATTATTGTATACGGTTCGTTCGTATCGTTAACGCTCGCGGCGTCAAAACAACTCACAACAGTATTACGATCTTATCGTATACAATAATGATCGACAGTAATACAGTATGGTAATTATAAATTTTACACAGGTAGGTGCGGTGTTTCATGAGTTATTCGCGCCGATAGTTATCAATATCGATATTTTGTAACGCGTATTCGCGAACTGTTCAAAATGGTCCAGAAAACAGAGGGGTATTTTTTTTTTATATGCTAAAAGTCGACTAGAATTCGCCAACGCAAAAACATTTCCGCTACCATCGTTTATTATACTATGCATTGCAAATCGTGCATAGGTATCATGCGCGTGTAACAGAATCCCGATGTTATGCGGCGGTCCCTAATCGCGCTGTAATACGAAATTTCAAAAATAGTTACAGTTCAGCTTTTGCTGAAAAAAAACCGCCTACACGAATTTTAACCAAAACTAAATGCACAACACTGAGACGAAAGAGTTAAACGTCTGTTTGTCCCAAGAATTATATGCACCTTGTGTACGAGTGGCAGGCACCTGCCATCATTTGAAATTCGACGTGGATAATTTTTTACGTGGGTGGTTTTGTAAACATTTTGAAATCCGTGCACGTTAAGACAACCATAAGTCTATAAAATTTAACCGTTTACAAATATATTTGCTGGTATTGGGCACAATAAATCGCAGATGCAGGGACGAGCTATGGTGCGCAACCACCACCCCCACTAAATACGCCACCGATCGTTGCCGGACGTAAATTATTGAAATCCCGAGCGATTACTCGCTCCGTATTTTTTCCGGCCGGTCATTATTGTTTGTCGTCGAATAAAATCCTCGGAATTCCTGGGATTTTTTTTTATTCTCCACGTCCACAGCGCTAGCCAAAGCGCGGGGTCCTCCGGGAAACCTCGATTGCGGGCCGTCGTAACTACGGGCCTAACCCGCACGGCTAGATAAACCTTAAAAATCGTATTAAAGACTTTCCGAAAACGGCCTGTCCGCACACAGAGCGAGAACCGTCGTCCGCGGAACAGGGACAGCTGCCGACGACGGCGCGTCCGACCTCGCGGCTGCAGCGCCGCCGTCCGGACATACCGACCATCAGACGGCTGTCGGTGGACCCGGAAAAAGCGGAGGCCGTGTATCGGGCTTGTGAAGAGCTCCGGGTGCCGGTTCGCGAACACCAGCAGGTCCCCCCGAACCCGACGACGGCCGCGGCCAAGCGCGAGAGCCGCTGCGGTCAGCGGGGACCGCGGAGGACGACGAAAGGTCTGATGGACGAGCAGCCCGCGAACCGGCAGAGTTAGTTATACGTGTGATAAAATGTTTTCGTTTGTATCCTGGCGTGTGTGAAACGACATTTGTATCGCGGCAGAAAATAAAAAATTTCAACAAAAAAAATTTTTGGAAAACGGTGCGCAGGTTGTGGTGACGACGAAATCGAGCTGCGCGGTTGATACTAAAATCGATAACTCTTCAAAAAATTGGCCGAACGGTTTGTTCACGCGTTTTTTTTTTTTTAATTCTTTACGCGCGTGGAACATTCGGACCGTTTTTATTGTTAAATATTTCGGTTTTTACCAGAACGTACCCAAAGACTCGCTCGGAATCGTATTTTCGAACGCGATGATTTATCGCCGCTTTCTTAACGACGCGTTAGTCGAACCGCCGCTTCTAGTGACCCGCTCAAAGCTCGTCAAACTGTACCCACGTCGCGACCTCTGGGTGATGCCGGCTTTTAGATTCAGCGAAAAATTTAGCGTTATTTTACAGCGATTATTTTTGCTGTTTTTCTCTCCGTGAACAACTCTACAACGATGAACGCTCCGATTTTTACGTCTGACGAAAGGTCTTCGGGCTCGAATTCGAAAGAGTTACGATCGAAAAACCACGTCGACCGAAAACGTTAAAACGGCCAACGTGTTTTTTGACACAATCGATTTGGTTTTTCGGCCATAACTTCCAAAATAATCGAGCCCGAAACTTTTACACGATATTTAAATAGGTAAAATACAAGTTCGAATGTCAAGTGATTTCGATAACTATCGTAGTCGTCAGTCCGTCGAACCTAGAGTGATCCCGGCTTTTTTTTTTTGTTTCTCTGTGAAAAACTTTAAAGATATATAAAAAAACATTCCGATTTTCACGTTCGATTTACCGCGTAACGAAAGGTCTTTAATATTGTACTTTGAGAGGTGTCCAACAGAATCTGTATCGTACCCAACCGCTTATCTCGTGTAGGTATCGTCAAGCTCTATAGTACAGTGTTCGAAATGACAAAATAAAACCTAACCGTCGAACGCCCGAAAGAAGAAACGCATGCGAACAAGTGGCCCCGACAACATAATATAGATCCGCGATGTTTCGGATACATACGATTGACGATTTGTTTTTTTATTCTTCGTCTATTTCTCGCCAACATAAATATTACTACCTATTTGTAAACACAATATATTATAACATTTTGTATTATATTCTATGGCACACTGTTGGTATGTATTATTTAACGTTAGAAAAAAATAAGAAAACGGACAAACATCGTAAGAGTTCTGATAACCAGGAAACGTCAGTTATAACAAACAATGGTCCGACTTTACTCACGAAAACACGACTGACAGCTGTTAAAGGGTCGTAATAGTATGAGTTACACGAAAAATCTTACTAAGGGTGTAGGTGCACCACCCAACTATGCTTGACACAAACGTCGCGCAGACGGCCGCGTAATGAGGGTAGAGCGCAGGGGTGTAGTCAAGACGCTCTGGTAAATTAAAGCTAGTCGTAAACGAGACCGTGATTATATTATTATTATTATGCGGTGGGCTGAAAGCGAGCTGATCATTTCGCGCGAGTCGTCAACGATTTGTGTATAAATTTAACTAATTCGAAGCTATTTTCGTCGATCGCACCGTATTTACTTAATTGTAAAACGTAAATAGTCTCCTGCAAACGTACGTATCTTAAGCTGCTGATCTAAATGCTTCTATAGGGGATACGGTACGTTTTTCGTGGTACCTAAATCATACGAATACCAATTTTTGAGTTAGTTACAGGTACCTCCGCCGAATCAGATCGTACACGATTTCTAAATAATGTAAAATATTCGTGTCCTATTGCAGTTCAGACTAATTACTCGAAAACAATACCGAACCCTGTAACAGGCAGCGGAATCCGTCCGTAATCTTGGTCCAATCGTCAGCTGCGACGGACACGGATTGTGTGAATACAAATTTAAGAAGATTTTTTTCTTTTTTTTTTTGGAAACTGCAGTACTCGATAATGCGACGATTGTGTTTGCGGTCGTGTTAGCGTCGTGTACCAACAATAATAACAATAATCATCGTTGAACAGTATAGGTGTACGATAAATATACCCCGGACGCGAGGGATCGTATAATACGCGTGACGACAAAAACTATACACGATAATAACAATTATTATTAAAAGGAAAAAAAGTGAAAACAACAATGCCCGTTAAGTACGTATATAGTAGGTACAAAACACATGCGTCTCGAGTGTACCTAATATATATACGTCGTGGTTGTTACCTCGTTGACGGCAAGTAAAGTGTCTGCACACGCTCGTTTGTGCGTATTCTCGAGATCTGAGCGTGGCGATACAGGGTGGCGATGATTTTATTGGCCATTTTTGACTTTTTGGACATTCCGCTTTAGTTTGTAGATATTTGATTTTTCACTCTGCATCGAAAATAGTTTACGCATAATTCCTCACGATTAAAGCTGTATATTATACTTGGCATTTTTGCACTAAAATGTATTTTTTCGTTCGCGAAAGCAATGATAACCGAACTCTACTGGCTATTATTCACGTCTAGTCGGTTATATTAGTACTCAACTCTTGTGCGTATAGAAGGATAGAACAATACGGCGCGGTCGTCTCGCGACTCTTTCCGTGATTTTTCGCTCATCCTGTACTCGCGTGGACCGCAGCAGCTGTCACCCGTTGATGTGGTATTATTTACGGTTTAAAAACTACACGTAATATAAATATTATAGTTTATGTACTCGTCTTACAAAAAACTACCACGGTATAAAATGTTATTTATTTTCTACGGGTCGGTGGTTTCACGACGTGTTACTTTTTAGAATTCGTTTTTCCCAGTATTTTGTTTCTTGATAAAATATTCCTAAGGTTCTTTTCAGAGTGTATATTAAATAGGAAACACAGTAGTACATTACTATAGAACATCGGCCGTCGATATAATATTGTTATTTGATTTCGATAGTTATCGTAATGCGCGCGCGTCAACTATAGTATATAATGTACTAGGTATAGTGTTTTAAAAAGAAAATGAGCGAAATCACAGACTGTATATTTGACCCGTGTCTTGAAGATAAACGAAAAACTTTCAAATTTAATTTTCATACAATTATTTTAACGTCCGATCGGTCGCTATTATGTACTAACGAAGACGGTGTCATCGAGTTATATATTATCGTATACTGTTGTGCTTGTCTGTGAGCGATATTCGCAAATTTAAAGTACGCGGTTTCTGACGAACGATGCAGAAATTCTGTAAGTGCACATTTCTTGCTGGCTAGAAGTGCTGTTAAATCAATATATTACATGTTTGCCTCGACAAATTATTGTTAGATTTATATTATTTGTGCGTGAAGAGCAATTTAGTCTAATATCAGCTACGCACGCTATCGACTACGGATTATATCGGTTTTGACGTTTTTAAGCTGCGGAGAGACCAAAATAAATATCGCACGGTTGGCGTTTGTCAAATTTCTCGCTTTTTCGCGCCTCGTTCAAAAATCGACGCGAGGACACGCACAGTTTTTAATAACCGCCATTGATTTCAATAGCGTATTATTTTCAATAAACATCGTCATATTTATGTAGGTACGTATCTCACACGTCAAACATATGACCAGTTCAATTTTGATGTTGAATTTAGTACCTACCTATATGTAAGTACAATGTATTGGTTTAACAATTTTAAAATGTTTGCTCATTTTACCCCCGTTGTTTCGATGTTCGATTTTCGCAGACAGTTTCGGCAATCGGGAAACAGCATCTGTTAATACGATACCAGTGCGTATACACTCAACTTGCTGCACTGCACTGATACGTTCAGAATCTAAAAAAAAACTTAAAGAAAATAAACTATCCAAAACCAGAGTGTTTTTCCGTTACCGCGTGTGTCGCTAGTTTCGCTCGGGCCTTAAGGGGATCAATCAAAAACGCGGCAGTTGAAAAAAAAAATTAGCCTGCAGTTAGTGACGACGATGATGATGATATAAGTGTATTACGAGTGACGAAATTACAATGAAATAAAAACGCGCGATAATAATTGCATTGCGCGATACTCCTGCGAAACTATGGCGTTCGTTGTACGTGACAAAATGTGTCGGACACCATTACGAGTTGAAAAAAAAAAATTAATAATAAAAAAACATTATTTAGGCACTGTGTGCTGTACCGGAGTT
>CM029360.1:157375-198839 GCA_017140985.1 Hormaphis cornu
GCGAAAAATACTCAACCCGTACACAGGTCCTAATGTAAGTTGAAAACGTACAATCGGGACTGGAACTTAGCCCAGGAATTGATCCGAGACTTGAATCGGGACTGGGACCGGGACCGCGGGACTGGCACTGAGACCGGGATCGAAACATTGGCATACGTTCACTTTGTAGTACAAATAATGAAAGGTCTTTCCCCGCGTTTTCCAGAATTGAACTCCTAAGATGTATAAAAGGGGTCAAAAGGGGTGGGAGAAGAAAAATATAAAAAACATTTTTTTTGGTCGGATTTTTTTAAAACTTGGAATACGCACTTTGTAATACATTTAATAAAAGGTCTTCACGTTTTCGATAGTTAAACACGTATGGTGGTTAAAAAGGGGGGAAGAGGTAAAATGAAAAATGTTTTTTTTAGGTCAGATCTTATTTTAACTTGAACTCTTGGAGAAGGAAAATGTAAACGGTTTTTTTGGTCATTTAATGGTGAACCGAGACGGGGGACTGGGACCGTGACAGAGACTGGGACTGATTAACGGGAAACGCCGGGTCGGGATATCTATATATGTGTATGTTAATATTATAGTATGTGGCTCCTCAAAAGCCAGGATGATCAACTATGAATTCAATATTATTTTATGTATAAGTGCTATTGTAAGACGTTTGCCTTACAGTAAATCAGTGAATGTAGTACCAATACGACATATCTTGACATATCTATACAACTTTTAATTTGGCGTACCTATTGACTTTTATTTTGATTCATTTTACTTAGCCCTGGATACACTGATACACGGGCAACGCCGGGTCGGGACAGCTAGTAATATATATAATAATAATGCGCAACATGTACAAAATAATAATAAAAAGATAATTGCGTTACAGCTGTGAGGTGAAATAAAAATTATATTACTATTACATCAAATCAAAATAAATTCAAGGCTGGCTCAAGGGATAGGCAACACAGGCAATTCCCATGCAGGGTCTGTACTAGAAACCCTTTTGTATCTTCATTTTTGAGCTTTCCTACGTCTCATATTTTACATTTGGGTCGATTTGTAATTTTCTTGCAAATCCGCTGGTGCTACCCATATATAGCGTCTTTTTTTTGGTATTTTATACATTTTATTGGTAACCAGAAAACTGTTTTGCTTACAAAAATTAACCACTAGCTTTGTAGTAAAAAAAAAAAAAAATTTTAAGTGGTCCTATTTGTAATGATTTGGAGGTAAAAAGAGTGAATTTTTTAGTTACACAATTATTGTGAAAAATATATTTACAGTTTTAATGTTATCAATAGATTGTGAAACTATCTATAAGGTTTCAAATTGAATATAAATAATAAACTTGAAAAAAAACCATATCATGGTAAATCAGTGTATATAATATTATGTACTCGACTAATTAGTTTATACATGTACTCACATATAAAGTTCTGGATACCCAATTGCAACTTACAATTCTGGCACTTATTAGGATAATATAATTTTGAGAAATTAAGAAACAAAATCATATCTAGTATACCAGTTTATTTAGTATTTACTGTGATTTTACAAATATTATATGGTGTCAACTGATTACATATTTTCTTTAATGTGAAATGTATAAAACATTTGACACAAAATCAGTACACATATATTACTTTGTTAAAAATTAAAAGCAAATACAACATACAATATAAGAAAAAAGAACAGTGTATAAATTAAAATAGATAATCTTTTCCATTTCAACAATACATTTAGTTCAGACTACACACTAAAGCTGTAATAAAAGACACCAACTGATATTCTAAAAAGGGCTAATTTTTAGAATCTTTGGCATTTTTTTGATCTTTAGAACTGTGTTTTTTGTTCCAATCTTGCAGCCCCTTAGGCAATGTTGTATCTTCATCCATTGAGCCGGTTCCTTCAACAAACTCTTCATACGTTGATTTTTCCTCAAAAGGTCGTTTTCCTAGAAGATCAATCATGTCTTCCCTGCTAAGGACTTCTTGTTGTAATAATCTTTCAGCAACCTTAAGAACAAAATCAAAACTAGACTTAGAAAACTAAAAAGTGAAATTTAAATAGTAATCTTAAAATTAAGTTTCATTAGGTTATAATAACAACAACTGATATTGTTTGACTTTAACCAACATATTATGCTAAGTACAATAGGATTCACGTCATAAAAAAATTATTCAACAATACTAAAATACGTTACCTTTTCAATATCACTCTTGTGTTTTTTAACTAGTTCCATAGTATCATCGTAAGCTTTTGAAACTAATATTTTTACTTCTGAATCAATTAAATGGGCTGTAGTTTCAGAGTATGGTTTCTCAAAAGTCATTTCTCCTGGTTGAGGCAAATCAAAACTAACATTACCCACTTTCTCGTTCATACCAAAATGTGCTACCTAAAACAAGGAGGTAACTAATTCACTTAGAAAAATACACCAAAAATATTTAAAAATATAAACATTAAATGTAATTAATTGTTATTTGTTGATTATTGCAACAACTAAAAGTGTCAGTTTCCTATCACAATATTATTTATTACAGTGAATAAAAATATTTATTTATAAAACTATAAATTTTTCAATGTCAAATTTATACTTTCATAAAATAATTTCATAGGGTATAATACTATTGTACAGAACTTAGAAACTAGATCTGCATTAGTCATAAATTATTTTCTACATTAAATTCCAACTAGTTATTAAATTGTTTGCAACTTTTGATCCATAATTTAAAAGACTTTTACACCAACCACAGGTTTTAACAATTATTATTATTATTATCGTATGACCTTTATTGAATGCAATATAATTATAGGTATAAAATATTATTACAGTATTAATTCTACTAGCTAACAGGCAAATTAGAATAAACATATAAATATACAAATAAATAAATAAACAACTGCATATAACAAATATAAACTATGGAATATAAAAATACTAATAAATAAATAGATTGGTAAATATGTGAGTGCAGTACGGTGGCATATACATTGCGTTATCTTTGGTTGTGGATTACGTTAGATTTCGATGTCTAATGAGTCTAGCCATTTAATTGCCTTGTCCGTAGCCGAATGAATCTCAAATAAGGTTCCAGTAAATTTCCTCTTTGCACATTCACTTACTATGTGTTCCATTGTTTGTTTATCTGCGCCACAGTCACATTTAGGGTCTGTCTTGATTTTCCACTTATGTAATAAATAATTACACCGGCCTTGGCCTGTGCGTATGCGATTCAGCCTTGTCCAGAGTTTTTGGGAGAGGTCTGACCCTGGAGGTTTACTATGTACATTGTCCACTAAAGAACCGTTAATTGGGATGTCATTTTCCCATTCTTCCTTCCACGGATCGGGCTGAAGACTTCTATGATTCTTTAATGCTTCTAATCTCGCGATAAAGGGGCGCCGGGACTTGAGTCTTGGCATTGCAACTCCATATCCATGAATTGGCAGTACTGGGTTATTTTGTATTTTGTCCGCAATTCGCAATACAGTATTTTGTCGGCGAATATGTGGGGGCTCGATGTTGGCTAAGACTGATAACCATTGTATTTTAGTGGATTTGACTGTACCAGTAATAATGCGGAGACCTTTCCGCAGTTCGGTATCTATTAATCTACAGTGGGTACTTCCTTCCCAAACCGGAGAACAATACTCAGCCACTGAGTAAAGTAAGGCCAAGGTTGATGTTCTCAGGACCTGAGTATTGGCTCCCCAAGTAGTCCCGGCAAGTTTGGAAATTAATGCAGTTCTCGTTTTCAGTTTGGAAGCTACTTTCTCCAGGTGATGTTTGTAAGTTAAAGTACGGTCTAGCGTAATGCCTAAATAGACTGGGAGTTAATCATGTTTTACTCGATGGCCGCAGAAGTTCACTGTGAGCTCTTGATTGGCCGCTCTGTTGTTAAGATGAAACAAGGATACTGCGGTTTTCAAAGGATTTGGTTTTAAACGCCACCTTTTAAAGTAATTTTCAAGTACATTAAGATCTTCTTCTAAGGTTTGTTCTATTACTTCAGTGTCTTTGGATTGCGTTGCTATGCATATATCGTCAGCATATACAAATTTATTAGATAATGTACTTGGAAGATCGTGGGTATAGATGTTAAAGAGTGTCGGAGCTAGAACTGACCCCTGTGGTAGACCATTGTTAAGTACGCGGGACTTGCTGACTCTATTACCCAATAGGACTCTAAATTTCCTATTGCCCAGGCTGTTTCCTAAGTACCTTAGTAAGAATTGACAGGGTATTATTCTTGCTAGCTTGAGTAGAAGGCCATGTTTCCAAACAGTGTCATAGGCAGCTGAAAGATCAATAAATGCAGCGCCGGTTTTAGTATTTATATTATAGCCTTTTTCCAGGTAGGATGTTATAGCAAGTACTTGATCACAACAGCCTCTATTTGGTCGGAAACCTGCTTGGAATATTGGAATAGTCTTTTCCACAATTGGTTCAATGCGTTTTAACAATAACTGTGTTTCTTATTGATAAAAAATAAAATAATATATTAGATAAAATCAAAAGATTTTGTAATCAATTTTTTGTTTTTGGCTAGTAAGTAGAATTGTTCCGATACTTCTAAGGTTAGGTAATTTTTTATCAAAACTTCATTTTTAAGATTTTGTTTACTTTTCTAGTTCTCATAAAAAAAAAAAAAAAAAAAAAAATCAAACAAATATCCAAAAAAGCTCTGAATGATTTGAAATTTTTATACGTTGTTTGGATGGGTAAAATCATGTATAAATGATATTTGCACTGCTTTTGAATTTTGACTAATTTTTTATGCAATTTATAGAAATTTAAAATTTATAAAAACCCCTCCAAAGATTGCTCAAATTTATTGATACTATTCCATTATTAGAACAGATGACTTAAAGGTAAAACACCATTTAAATTTAAAAAAATTTTGTCCACTTTGTGCTACATAATATAGATTTAATTACTTTACAATTTTCATTTTGTTGTTTTCAGTTTTTGTTTAATAAAATACGTAATTTTAATAATTTACATTTATTATTTGAACACAATTATCACAAAATATTCTTTTACAATTAGTTAAAAAAATGTGATAAATACTTTTTTACCTTACAAGTAATAAACAATCTGTATTAATTAACACAATAAGAATATGAGAAAAAAGATACAATATGGACATATTTTGATGAAAGAAGCCACCCACTGATGACACTTTCTGTAAGTGATAAATACTAAATAGTAAATTAATTATTTTAGACATTTAGATCAGTACTTATGTCTTTTTGTTTATAATTATTATTATTTTTTTTTTTTTTTACAGTAACTCCTACAAAAGTTATTCAAATTAATTAGAAATTTAATCACTATTGAAATAGATGAATTTTAATAGTCATAACCATTTTAAGAAAGCCGAAATCAGTCTAGGTCGCGTAGGTAGTTTGATGCTGAGGGTCACAATTTTGGAAGGTTTATATAGACATTTTATATTAAATCCGTAAGCAATTAAACATTGTAGACTTTACTTTGGCTATCATTTAGGCGTACCAAAGTAGTGCGTTTTTATTCTAAACATAACATTTTGTATTTTATGTAAAACAGTATTTATAGCTAATTTGATTTTAAAATACTTCCCATTTAAAATGTCTGTTGACATCACTTGTAATCGTAAATACTCGTGTATAAACTATAATTGTTATAAAAAAAAAAAAAACTACTAATTAAAATTATAACACTTAACACTTTACAGTATAAATGTCATATTGTTTACTAACGTAATATCAAGTAAATTTTATATTTTGTAAATTATGTGACTACCTTATTCAAAATTATATGGTAATATTATATAAGTAATTGTTTACCCAAAATAAATAAGTTAATTTAACTATTATAAAATAAAAATATATTTTGTCAAAGCTCTGAGCAAACCAGAACTCAATCAAAACAATTTAGAGATTGGGTTCACAAAAAATATAAGTTAATTAAACATATATATTATAATACATTGTCAAACATTTATAAAAGGGTTATTGTATGATAAATCATACAATAACCTCCAAATACTAACTTTAGTGAAAAAAGGTGTTTTTAAAGTGTACAATAATCTAGCCTAATATGTATATACCTGGGCATAAGCATTTTCAGTGACTTTTTTCAAGTCATCTTGTGCGCCGGTCGTGATTTCATTGAAGAATACTTGTTCAGATACTCGTCCACCAAGTGTCATACACATTCTATCAAATAACTGGCGTTTAGAATACAGATATTGTTCTTTAGGTAAGTATTGTGCATAGCCCAATCCTTTTCCTCTGGGTATAATTGAAACCTAATGAATACGTAATATACAATTATGTTTTAATAATACAAAATAATAATATAATGTAGATGAAATAGCACCAAAGTTTGTCATATAAATCTTATACACATGATTATGTTAGTAAAACTATAATGGTTAAATTGTTGATTTATACTCATATTTTATCTGTGAAACACTTAAGTATTTAACTTTCAGTAATTTTAATTTTGTATTGATACTTAACAAATCATTACTTTTATCATAAAAAATCATGTTTGAAACTACAAACACTTTGCAGTGATCTTATTAATTTTTGTATAAATACATTTTTTTTTTTTACTTTTTAGGAGTTAGGTTAGGTTAAGTGTATTTCAACATTTATTACTATACAGCATAAAATCATTATGTTAAGATATAATCACAAACATGAGCAACTTTCACATTTTTAAAATAATTTTCAAAAATACTTTTAACAGTGGATCTGCATATTGTAAAAACCAACCACAAACAGCATGTCCAGCTTCGTGGTAAGCAACTATTTTTTTTTCATCCGCTTGCAAGACTCTACTTTTCTTTTCCATTCCAGCAACTACTCGTTCAATCGCTTGTTCAAAATGTTTTATTGATATACTATTAGCTAAGTCTCTAGCTGCTATAAGCGCAGCTTCATTGCATACATTGGCAATATCCGCTCCTATAATTTAGAAAATATTAGCATTTTTGTTGTTATTCAACCTACATAACATAAAAACAATAATTATTGAAAATACCTGTAAAACCAGGTGTGCGAGCTGCTAGCTTTCTAGCAGTTTCCAAAATGTTCAAATTAGTTTTTAAAGGTTTTAAATGTACACCAAAAATGGATGCACGACCTTTAATGTCTGGTGCTGAAACGTATATTTGTCTGTCAAAACGACCAGGACGCATCAGAGCTTGATCCAAAACATCAACTCTATTAGTAGCGGCTAAAACTACTACATTTGTAGTAGTATTGAATCCTAGGAGTAAACGGATACAACTTATAATATTAACTCTATTAACATAAAATAAATCATACAGCATACCGTCCATTTCTACAAGCAATTGGTTCAGAGTATTTTCTTGTTCAGAATGACCACCCAAGTTACGACCACCTCGTTTTTTACCAACAGCATCAATTTCATCAATAAATAATATGCATGGAGCATGTTTACGCGCCATGGTAAACATATCTCTGACTCTTGATGGACCAACACCAACAAACATTTCCAAAAATTCTGAACCAGAGACTGATAAAAATGGTACATCTGCTTCACCAGCAGTTGCTTTAGCAAGTAACGTCTTACCAGTACCCGGAGGTCCTGAAAATAAAACAAAAAGTATAATCGTTTAGTCACTACAGGCGTACCATTGTTAAGTCATTAAAAATATGGATACTTTTATACCTGTAAGCATTGCTCCTTTTGGAATTTTAGCCCCAAGGTCTAAATACTGTTGTGGGTTTTTTAAAAAATTTACAAATTCCATGATTTCAATTTTGGCTTCTTCACAACCAGCAACATCCCTAAATTAATAATGTTAATTCTAAATTCAAAACAGATTATCTTATGAACATAATTATTTTACTTGAAACGGACGTCAATATCTTTTGGATCAACAAGTTTAGCAGTTGAATCCATAACTCCTCCAAACAATCCACCTCCTCGTCTTCCACGGCCACCAGTCATCATTTCAGCTGACCTTCTCATCATGAACAATAAGAATCCAATGAATAATAACGTCGGAAGAAACCCAGAAAAACTACTCAATTCCAATTCAGTTTTATAAACTACGGGAACAAAATTAGCTGGTTCTAGATTTAGATCAACTTGAGCATTTTCTAGACTTCTTTCAAAAGAATCCACACTGCCAATATTGAACCATAGAGTTGCCTGTAATCATGTATAAAATTATACATACATGAAATTGTTATTACCATCATGTGATACTATCTTACACTTCCATCAACAGAAGATCCAGGTTGAAGATTTACTCTCACCCATTTTTTGTTGACAACTGTTAGTTTTTCAACAACATGTCTATTTAAATAACTGCAAACAATCAAACAAAAATACGTAAATTATGGATTTATTTAAATGTATGAACATTGTTAAGAGAACATGGTACACCTGTAATGTGAGCATAAAACACAGTTGTTGCAGAACTGAACTTTTTTGTTAATAATTACGATGCACCGAGAATTCTTTTTTTTTTTTTTCTTTTTTATACGAGAATAATTAATGTGTAGTACAGATCTTTAATTATTTTGATAGAACAAACAGATATAGATAAAAGTACGTCAAAAAGATATATTTTCATGATTGCACACTATAAATACTGAGAAAAATAAATTGTGTTATTATTATTATTAACAAAAGACCAATTTTTAATTACATTAACGACAAAGTATGTATTAAATAGGCAACTTAAAAATTGTAGAGTATGTTCTTTATAAATTAGGATTATAAATTCATTACATTTGCTTAAACACAACCTCTTAAAAACTGTTGAGAAAACATGTACTTTTAATGATGATTGATTAATTCCATAGTTAAGGAAAAATTATTAAAGAATTTACCATGGCAAAATTATTATCAATAAATGAACTTACTTGTTAACAAAATCTTTCCATGTAATTTCTTTATAGCTCATGTTATAAAATGCAAGAAGGCTGATCAAACCAATAGCACCAGCTACACCATAAAGAATCCATTTTTCTTTTTCTGAATCGCCAGAAGAACCAGAACTGTTAAAAAGATAATAATTACAAAACATTTTGTGAATGTCTTTTTATATGAAAAATGTGCTGTTAAGATAATAGGAAAATAGTTAAAACACAAATAGTAATTGTTCGCAATATACTATTAAACAACAAGCTAAACAATTACAGCACTTTAAAAACGACAAAAAATTCATTACAATATTTTTAAATTTTAAAATGCCAGCAAAAATGGTTACCTACCTAAATTATTCAATGCGCATTTAATTTTATCTATTTATTTTTTTATTTTGTTCTTGCAAGAAAATGTTTTGAACCAATTAATGGGTCAGAATTTCAGGAATATATTAAAAAATTCTCTTTAATCCTTTTTAATATTCAAATCAACAATTTATTATTTATTTTTTCTAAACAACTCTGAGCGTAAATGCATTGAACATGTAAATTTTTTTTTGTATCAGTCACACACAACACAAAGTAACTTAGAAAATTTCTATTTCCAACAGTTTGATCAATTTAATGCAGTAATAAATATACTGAAAGCAGATTTGAATTTGTTAACATGTAGTCTATTTTAGAACTGAGTTTTAGTTTTTTTTATTTATGTTTTCTAAAAACTTAAAAAATTTGTTAACAATTTTTTGACTAGTGAACATTTTGGGTAATATCAAGTAATATAAAAAATGCGGGGAAATAATTTTTAGTAGACTTTTTGGCAAGTTAAAAGCTGTGAAGAATCCTTATTTCATCATTAGATCAATATTGTAAGTTGGAAATGAAAAAAAAAAAGTTAATAATTTACTATCTGCAATGAAAAAAATGTAATTGTACCTTAATGATGCACAGGTTTGCTTGAAAGTAAAAGTTAAAACTTTGTTTGAATTGGTGATTTTGATATTTACACCAACTAAATGAAAGTAGCAAAGAGCACAAATTTAGTATGATATCATTCCATGACGTAATATAGCAGTTCCGCTCGGTGTTTAAGAAAGGTGCTAGAAACGCCTTTCAGGTGATATTAGCTTTGGAGTAGGTCACTTTTTGAATGTGTTAATCACTTTAGACTAAAAATTCTATTGTGTCAAGGTAGAAATTAACTTTGTTGAAAAACAAAACTTTATTAGAATAACCCCTATTACAAAATGTCCCCGGTTTGTTATATTAACTCAGATACACACTCTAGTCTTCCCTACGCTTGGCTCTCACTCCAGTTTTATTCCTAGGATACAAAATGAAATGTGCCTTTATTTTTATTTTTTATACCACTATACAAAACTTCCCGGTTTGTGATATTTATTCAGATACAAACTCGAGCCTTTGCTTTGCTCGGCTTTTGCAGTAGACAGTGAATAACGAAAAAATGGTTACCAAGCCATGGATGTTTTTAAACATACAATGAATCAATAAACAATTTTTTTCTATGGTGATAGGCGTGAAATTTTGAAAAAATTCTATGCATAAAACTTGCTCTTCAACGTACTATTTCATTAAAAAAAAAAAAAAGAAAAGAAAATTGGTAGATTATCTCTATACTTCACAGCACTTCTTTTCTCTAATTTTTGTTTAATCAATTCATTGTCTAATTTAACATTGCCATTAATTTATTATCACCATAAAAAATAAACCTTAATATTATTTCAAACGTAATACTTTTATTTTTAATAAAATGCTATACCTAACCCTCTTGCTCTTCTTAAATGTAAACAAAATGTCTGACCAAGATCACGGTTTAAGTTCAAATAAAATAAAGAGGAAAAAAAAAATTTTATACCTTTAAAAATAGTAAGTTTTGACTCACAAATTTGTTTCTGAAAATATTTATTTTCAAACATGGTTGTAAACATTTACTTTTGTATAAAATTTAAAAACCAGTTAAATTGTTAACGGTTTATAAATTGTCTTTGCTTCTTTAAGATAGGTGCTCAATAACCGTAGGTTAAAGTCAATAGAACCTTTTTAAAATATTTTTTTTCGTAACCATTAAAACAAATATTTCAAGATTGTCCTGTGTCCAAGCTATTTCAGTAAGGCAGTTATGACCTGTTTAAAACAGCATACTATTATAGCCATAATACATTCTACATTAAAAAATTTGAAATTCAAGTAGAAATTTGTATGTATGGAGGTAAAACGTATTTTACGTATGGACCACTGTTTCTATTCAAAAAAATTATTACAGAATAACACATAATTGTAAAAACAATACATTCCTCACTATGCTCAGAATTTAAAAACAAAAGATTCTAGGTAGGAACGTATCAACAAATTAATAATATACATAAAAAACATATTTTTTAATTTTGAAGGAAAAATTTAAAAAAGAGCAACTCTTAGGTAAATGTAAGAAAAAATGGTAAATCATAATAGATACATAACGGGTCAAAAGTACAAATTTAAAAAAAAAGTTGTTAATAAAAACAAACAGTGACAGAAATAAGTAGGTACTCTGTACAGTTAAAAACAAATGATTGATAGTTGAATGGTTATTTATAAGATGTTGTGTTATTTAGAAATCTGAGAATTTTTTTAATTTCTTAAGTGGCTGATATTATCACGTCGGGTTTGTTGTCATTTTGCCAATAGTAGACTGGTAGTTACTAAAATTGCACAATATTGTGAAACAAAATAAAAATTAACAGTCTAATGAATCACAAATTATATTATAAACTCAATTTGTTAGATATGAAATAATAATACAAAATGTATTTATTTAAAATGTGTGAACAAGAATAATAACATCATGTCCATTATGATTTCTGAATGTGATACAGGAATATGAGATGTGTGCACATTAGGTGAATATTTCTAATAAAAATTAGGTTGATAAGTACATTAAGTGCATCTCATACAAAATTTCTCCTTAACAAACATTGAACAAATTGTTAATCATTTGAAGTAAAGTACCTAAGTAAAAAAAATATAAATTGAAATTGATACCTATTACCTATTAAAACTTTACAGGTAGTAGTAGGTAGGTAGGTACAGTTGTGTTTACAAAAACTAGAAAAACACCAGAAAATTAAAGGAATACGTGTTAAAACAACAGAAAATTAAAAAAAAAAAACTGTCTATTTGAAACAAAAATTCTATATCATGAAAACAAAGCGTATGTAGTACTTAGGTATATGAAGCAACAAAACACATACCTTTGCGACATCCGGTTCATGCTTTTTTTAAATGCGTTGTCAAATGCGTTTGATCTGCCCATAGAGCCAGCGGACTTTTTTCCATCCTTAGTCTTTTTGTCCTTGTCAAAGTATTTTTCGAAGCCTGTGGGCGGTTTTTCGCACAAATTCGTCCACTGCCTGAGCGCAGTGCTCACACACGGCAACACTTGTCGTCTGCTCAAAAGGTTTAGCTGACGATTTAACTGCAAAACGTACGCAACACAATCATTGTCCGACCCAACGGTTAAGGTCTGTACGCGATCAACGGAGAGTTTTGATGGAACAAAAACTTACCGCAAAATTGTCTAATTGGCCGGTACGGATTCCATTTGTCAACAGCCTCTCGACCTTTTTGGCAATAGTAAAAAATCTCTGCGACATACTTACTAACTAACTAGTGTCAACATACATACGAGTTTAAACTAATTTATAAGAATTACACACGACTTTTAATCGGCAGGTATTAGTTTTAAATTGTATTATACACAAATTTGGAAATCACATTTTAATATTATTTGCAAGAAATAAAAAATAATAATGAGAGATCACGCGTTATCAGAGTTTAACCCTGATGGTTGACGACCGGTGATAAGACGCAGTGCTCCCAACAATTGACGCTCCGCACACGCTGAATAACATACACGTTGAATTGCCGACTTTCCTAAATTAAAGGGGCATAAAACAAAAAAAAGTTTTTTATTTGGAAGATTGTTCAATTAGGTTGGTTTCACGTTCCTACTCACATTATCCGAAGAATTATTAATAATTATTAATTCAATGATTACAGTGACAGAAAATATTTTGTTATAGTAGTCAGTGATTACTAATAACCTCTTGCACAACTTAATAGTCCATTTAGGACCAGCGCTGCCATCAAAATTTCTCTCCATTATCTCTCTGATACGCTGTCTCTAAAGTTGCGTTCTAGTCTATTATTGATAAACCCCTAACAAGTGGCAACTACGTAAAACCATTGAATTTTTGGCCGTTTCAGGGGTCTTGTTTTATTTCGTCTATTTACCAACACTTTTTTAATTAGGTGCTCATTCGCTCTCCATACATGCCGCCCAAACCATTCTAGCGGTTTTCTCCTAATAAAGAAAATAAAATGTCAAGCCTACTATAAAGACTTTTTATGTTTTTATTAGGTATTACTTCTTTCATAATATACTTGTATTGCTGGGTTAAACATTGGTCTATACATAGTTCCTAGACTTTCCGCTCAAACGTAATAAGTCTTTTGCTATCACCTTTAGTCAATGACCAGATTTCACACGCATATATTATTAATGGTCGGAGATAGCTATGGTATAGTTGTATATATTTGATTTTCTAGATAATATCTTCGTTTAACTCTATGTGTACATGAAGGGAAAATCGACAACAGATCATATCTTTGCACTAAGACTAATAATGGACAAATATTACGATTTTGGAAAAGACTTGCATTTAATTTTTGTTAATTACATGCAAGCATATGATAGCGTAGACAGAAAAGAAATTTTTTTAAAAAAAAAAAAGTTAAATTCTAATTTGTAGTTTTTGTAAGAATGGCGTAGATACCAGAATGCAAGAACAGCTTCCTAGGAGTAGATGGCTGGTCTTGGATGAAGTATGTTTTAAGAACCTACAACAGATGCAAGGCAGATACGGAACTAGAGAAATATGTTGCTAAGACGACCATGTTCAGTTTGTTTTCCGTATAATATTAAGTATATAAAAACCTACCGTTTTGTATAATTTAGTTATTCAAAGTTTTAACAAAGTGATGTCAACTGAAATTGAAATGGAAATGTGCAGCGACTATTTCAAACAGACCAATAAAATGTTCGATCTCGATTACCTTTTTCAAAAGGGTCTATTTTCCGTGAAAAATACCCCCAAAAACTGCGTAAGACTTTGCAAGTACATTGAACAGATAATACAGTTATCTGACGACAGTTTTGTAAGTTCTACAAGTTTGTGGTTCATTTATGAAGTTTTTTTTATTAAAACGTATTGTTGGATATCATTAATTGTTTTGTGTTTATATAATATTTATTGTGTTACAAGTTTTTATTTATTTTTAAAATTTTTTTTTTACAAAAAAGTCTGACCCATTATAACTCTATTAGCTGTTGTATATTATCAAATATCGAGAATGGCTTTTCATAGAGGATTTTAGCATACAAATTCAATTTTTAAAATAAGAGTTTTAAACTATTTCAGTTTATTCAGTTTACACTTATAGTTAATGATGACGTATAGTTATTAGTCAATAATAATACTAATTGTTCGCAGTGATAACTTTTATGTAGGTACATTAATAATTTCCATTTCATATAGGCTAATAATTGTGTCATTCATTAGCTAGAATTCACGAAATCCTTTTTACAAATACAATTTAAATTTTAGATTCCAAAACTACTTCTAAAATAGTGATCGAAATAAACTGAAACTCTGACATAATATTAAAATTGATAATATACAGGTATGATACGAATTTCAAGAGATTTGAAAAAATTTTGAGTTTTAAATAGAACTTTAAAAATTTCGAAAATGTTTATTTTTTTTTTTTTTGTAATTTTTGCTCGATGAAAAGTTTAATTTTTCAGAAAAAGTTTTTAAACTTAAGCACAAGGTTGCCAAAATGTAAATAAATAATATGATACTACACAATCTTGAAAATCTGTAGGTAGTCATAATTTTTATTTGTAGTCGTTTAAAATTGGAAAATTTACAAAAATTGGTCATACTTTTGACTTATTATTGGAAAAAAATACGTAACTCACATAAAATAGTTATTTAAGATTTGAAAATTAAATATTTTATGTAAACACAATTTGCTTTCTACATTAAAAAATCTAAAAAAAATCCGGCTTATAGTTTCTGATAGAGTATAAAAAAGTATTGATAAAACGGTATTATTTTGATTATAATTTATGGCTGTAAGAATGTTGCGCAAATCGTAATAATTCCTCAAATAATAATTGTCTAAATGTTTTGAAATTTTCACAATTTATTTAAATTTATATTCTTCATAGGTACGTGAATATAACGTACCCGTTGGACCAATTGTAGTTTGGTTCCAAATTCTAAATTGATAATAAAAATAATCACAATATTTGAACATTTTAAAAACTAATAACCTGCAAAGCGTCGAAATAAGTTTACAACATCCATTGCATACCATGATAAAAAATTTTTTTTTTCTTAATCCAAGTTTTATAGATCGTAAAATTATCTATAAACATTGTTCTTAACCATGTAAAAATACTAAATATAACATGTTTGAGTGGATATCAATGTGATGGGTCTGGACTCCATGGACTCCCTCCGTAAGACGTAAATACGACACTGGGGTTCGGGGAAGAGTTATGGCTGTTTTGTTCTTTGGCATACATCCAAACGTTTTAATCAAAAATCTGAAACAGTCTAAAATCAGAAACATTACATTTGCCTATGTTTAAACGGAACGTATAATTCAGAGTAAATGAACTTTTATTTTTTAGCCGTACCGAAGTCCTATTAGTTTTAGCGGTTTTTGGATTTAAGGTCAAATCCATGAGTTCTAAGTAGTAACAACGTGTGATTAGCCTAACCCGGTAAATCACATAAAGTCGAAATAATTAATCACCATGCGAGTTAATCTCGTCAAAAGGGAACCTTCGATCGATCTGTCTTAATTCTGGGATCACAAACAGACAACTGAAACAGTACTGACTTGACGACTACGCCATTACACAACGTTCAACAACAGCAGCTGCTCTTAGATAAAAATCAGTAAAGCTGTTTTTTCCTAGATATTTATTTATGTAGTTAATGCTGAAACATTATAGGCGATAAAGGAATATACAACTATTAAATTAATAACACGAAACGTGTTCAGAAATTAGATTTTATTTAAACTGTTTAAAAATATTTTGAGGTTCTCTGACCTATTAATTATTATAAATATTTTTGATATCTTAAACACAGACAAATGAAGATGACGTGCAGACATACGACCAAAACCAAAAATAAGTCTGTGGTTTTATTAGTATATATGTAGGTATTTATTTTATTTTTTTAACCGTCTTTTTATTCTGTTTTGTTCTTACTTTACAGTCTCTCGATCATTTGTCTTACGCAAATGAAATAATCGAGTTTTTGGCCGAAAATTTCGCGATTGAACCAGATTACGTGTATTATCTCAAAAGAATGTTGGCCCTGTGCTTAATGCCACCGACTGTAAAATCTATAATGGACTCTTCGAGCAATTTGTCAATATTGGTTCGATTCTACAACGTCATGGGTATAATTATCGTTAATATAGATTATAGACAATTACCAATATATAATTCGAATAAATTTAATAAATTTTTATTTTTTTTAGAACTTGCAGTTATCTCTATATTACTATGTTATATCTGTTACGTGACTATATTTAAGTTGTTAATTTCATTCGATTCCGTTTTAAAACTAAAACCTTGAGAGAACTAGACAATAATTTACATTTTTACGTAAATTGTTCAATACAGAAAACTTAGAGTTCCCATTTCATTTGGGTTCATACAATTTTAATTTATCAAACTTTGATACATATAATCAGTTTTGGGACATTTTGCAAAAAATCTATTTTTACCACACATCTTTTGTACGCGGAGAGTAAAGTGCCCTGTTATAGTAGAAATATATATGCAGTTAATTTTTTTTTTTTAGTTCCAAATAACAAAGAAAAATCACAACTTAAAATCAAATTTTATTTCTTTATTTTAAATCAGAATTATAACGTTTACTTATTTATAATTTTTAAAAATAATAACATAAAAAAAACATTATTCTTCTTTATACCAGCAGTCTTTTGACTCTATCTTATTATATCTCTCAATTAGTCAATACACACGGAGTTTCTTCAAAATTAACAATTATTAATTCCTATCAAACAAAAACAAAAATTTTAACACGGGCCAAAAAAAGTGTTTCAACATCCGACCCTCCCCCCCAAATAAAAAAAAAAAAATTTGTCCCTGGTCATCAGATCTTGTGCTAAAACTTCACTAGGGGTAATATGGTTAATAAAATCGGGCAATTACACAACTCTGTTCAATATACATTCGCATAAAAAGCCCAAGTGGAGATCGCTAACCTCTGACTCCCGGCCTTGCAGTCTGCCCTCGAGTGACCTGCACCACTTGTACTAATTTTTCACATCCTTAATTGTATACACAAAATGTATGTATCTCTTATAATATTAAAAAGGAATATCCGATAGAGTTACAATCAAATTGCGCCAGAGAGCGTTCTATACTTAATTCCTACAGCAGTATGCTATCTAAGTACGAAATCTCAGTTCTTTCCCAAATGAAACAGTAATTGAATATTTTTTGTTTTCAAAAATGATTACGATTTAGAATAAAAATACGACTGTAAAATTACGTTGAGATTTTTTTTTTAAATTTTGATCATCAAAAAAAATATTCATGAAATTCGATTTTTAATAACGTAATTTAAATTCTAATAATTTAAAAAAACAATTTATTTTTAAAAATTGGTCAACGATAGTATATCAAGTAATATGTATGGATTGTACATTGTCAAAGACTTCTAACTACATGACTTATACCAGTGGAAAAGAATTTGAAATGCTAACTTTTGATTTTTAAACTGACTAAAAAATAAGTGAAAATTTTTTTAAAATATTTTTTAGGGTCCTTTTATGTATTAACAGGATCGCTAGTATTAACTCAATCAAACCATTTTAGCAAAAAAAAAAAAAAAAAAAAAATAAAGATGGAATATTCCTCCATAATAGTTAGGTTTTTATGCATAACGATTCGATTTTCTGCCTGCACGAACGGAAGCCAAATGCATTTGGCTGGCGCACTCGCACGCTGAGCTCAACGTTCTCGTTTTTGGCGTCATCCAATCGTCCGTGCTCAGACGGCAGCGTGTTCCGGAAAACTCGGTCAGTCTGTTTTGCTGTCACGAGGCCATTGAAACAAGTGATCTTCCCGCCACACTGATGGAACTCGTCGGTCGCGCCTCCAACCAGACCTTTATCGACGACCTTTTGAAACTTTCCTACAACGTAGCAGCCGTGTCCGATCGATCTGGTTTGTGTACAATATAATAATCATTAAAAAAATACGTGTCTTAGATGGTTTGTAAAATTATAACACCAGGACGTGTACCTGCAGCTTTGTTTGACGCAAAGCAGATAAAAAAAAAAAAAAAAAAAAAAAAAAAAAAAAATTTCTGTGAGTTGAGACGATATTTACTAAAAGTGCCTTCAGTTGCAAGTGAAGAGTTGACAAAAACATTATTGGACTCGTTAAGTATATTGTATATATGATGAATGATGATAGATATGTCGTATAGAACCAATTCAACTTCATCCAGTTAGAAAAAAATCTAAAAAAGAAAAAAAAATTAGAGAGGAAAGAAATAGGGAGTAAATTTGAGGTTGGTGCTGAGAAGTTTTTTGACGTAACGGTTACGCTCAAGATGGGATAGGCCAATTTTTCGATAGTTGTGATTCAAACTTATTATTTAATATCTGAAAGCAATGATAAATCATTAAATTTGAAAAACAATTCTGAGCAAACTTAATTATCTAGTATACGTCCTGGTAAAAACCAAATTTAACAAAAAATATTAGCTTTTTTAAACTACCAGTTAGGCTAATTACTTAGTGAACACTACCAGTATTACCTGAAATACAATCTTTTTAAGTTAACGTAACGCAAAATAACTTCTCGCCGACATCAAACTTACACCCCTTCTTTCTTTCTTTCTTTTATTTCTTCCATACTTTCCTTTCTTTTTTTTTTTTTTTATGCAGCATTACGCATTTAGTATGTTATAACTCTATAAGGTACCTACTGATAAAAAGATCGGACCAATACTAGCCTCTCCATCGGGGTTTTTAGTCCAAATTTTCGAATCTAAACTCGCTATATTTGTAAAATTTTAAATATTGTTTCAAATAACATTAATTTAGATTAAATTTATTAATTCTTTTGTACTATAAAGTGAATTGATTAGATCACTCCTTCCTGCACTCAAAAACAGAAATACCTAATTGAATTTGTTGATGTTCAAACTTCCAATTTATGTCGGCAGATATCTAAAAAAATAATCAAAGTATCAAAAAAAGTTTCAAACAAAGTACAATTTATAGAAGCCAATATTTCAACGTAAAGATAGGAGCAATCAATTTACGTGAAAGAGTCATCACAAACATGACAACTTCAAATTTTTCGCTGTAAAATTCTAAATTTTTTTTTTTTTTTTGGTTTTTGATGTTTGGGTAATAACCCAAAAAGTAAGTGAAATTAGGAACAGAGTACAACCGGAGTAACTTAAACTTAAAAACTAAGTAACTTTAACTTAAACCATAAACTTATCAGAAAAGTTACTTACCTTAAAAATCGGATCATATTTCTTCTATCCAAAAAAGTGTTCACTGCAGAAAAAAAAACAATACATTCTTCGCTGCACTCAGAATCTAAAAGATGCGTATACCTATGTGCCAAACGCCCAATGCCCTCGTGTTGTATTGTTTGGCATATATTATGTGCGTTTACTATAATAGTTATTCACATTCAAATAATACAACAGATTAATGACGGCGTTTTGAAACAATCATTAAAGATCATCAAAATCGAACTTACAAATAATACCAAATTTGCGACGTCTGTAACACCATTTAAATGTATAGATAAACTCAACTCGACTGAGCATAATATTCAAATATTCACTTGTAAACATTTAAGATAATACCTAATTTACCTAATTATACCTGACTAACGAAAATTTAAACTAGTGTTGATTAGCTTAAAATAAAACGAATGTTTTGCGAAAAAATAAAAAACGTGACTATTGATTTCAACGTTTGGACTAGGCATAGTTCAAAACGTAAAACTATGCCTTTGCAAAACAGCTACCCACTCAAAACTGTGATCTACTGTTCATGCTGTTTTAAATGCGTTTATAGAAACACCAATACAACAACGCTAATAATTATTAGGCTGAATTATTATGTGTAGAAATCGTTCACGAAATCATAATATTTATTGCGACTGCTCTTATAGCGCTGCGTATGATGCGATCGGACGGAATCAAAACTTTGGTTGGTGCGTTGAATCCGACTTTGTTCTCTACGAGAACTTACGGACAATCCACGTTTTGTGAATTTGCGCTTATGTTGCTAAATCGCATGTTTTCTTTGTCAATACACGAGACTGGGGCTTTCTGCGAACCACCACGAATCACTCACCACACGCTCAAGTAAGTTTAATAATAATATTTTTATAATCGTGCATATAAATCTTGCGTTTACGTGTTGAAAGGTTGTAATAGGTACCGAAAAAGATACGATAAAACGAAAAATAGCGAAGTGGCAAATCTTTGGTTAAAAAAAATGGTTTTTGATGCTATTATAGAAAACGGGTCGAATTGTGAAAGAATTTTTATTTTAAATCAGTCAGATCAGTTAGTGGTTTCAGCGTGTTGTGACTGGTATACTCGAGTTACGTGTGATTAACTTCTCGATTTAAAGAAAAATACTAACCGAACCTAATTTAGAACCTGTAACAACAAATACCTGTGGTGAAAAATATTGGTAGGTTTATTAGTTTTGAGCGGTGTCTGTTTTATAAGTTAAAAATAATCTCGTATGCAAAAGGTACCGATGTTTCCGCATCGGCTCCCACCCGACGCCAGAGGTGTAGACGTGTCAACTCCTAATCAACAATATTTTTCTTTCCATTTACAGGCTGAGGATTGGTTACGGATAAGTTTCTTGAATGTTAACGAGTAGTGAACTTCTGTGTAGGCACGGTTCAAAATGATGTTGTGATTTTTCGTCTTGTCGACCTTAATAGAAAACTATAAATCTAACTGATATAAATTAAATTAATCTAAAAAACTTGTGGTTTAAACTTGAAAACTATATAAATCAAAATAGTAACTAATAAATCTAAAGAACTATTGTGGTTGGAACTTGAAGGAAACTCTTTCGACGCTCTTATTATTTTTCCTTGTTTGAACTGATCATTAAATGTCTGAATAAAGTTACAAATATTTTGCTGGTTTTTGGATTTTTTTTTAATTATATTCTTGCTGCAGAGATTTACATACGTGTCAGTCTATACCTGCTTCAAAATTTCTATGAAATTGAAATTTTGAGGACGAACAGCCGTGAACTCATAATTGCAAGACGCAATATGGACACTTAACCGATATGTAGCTAGTTCACACACATGGGACCGATACGGATATTAATTATTGCCCGGCAGGAGCCGATGCGGTATCATCTGAAGTAGATCATAGGTGAAATAAAATATAATTAATATTTTAAACATTTTAAATAAGCAGGCATCGTAACGCTGTATATTTGTTTTTAAAAATAAAAAAATTTTAAATTACATGATCAATTATATGGTATCGTCGATTTTAAAGCTAATTGTAACTTGTGTAGGGTACACATTAATATTCATAACTATATGCAAGGCCTACAACTATTATGGTAGGTACTTACAAGTGACGTAGCCAGAATTTAAGGGTTGGGGGGATAGCCTTCATATTATTTATAGTTGAATATAGTCGATAAAATTTACTTGCGTTACTTCAAAAGTTTGCATTTAACATATATATATATATATATATAACATATACTCGTTATAGATATTTTTTTTATAAATCTTGAAATTTTTGGAATTTTCATGCGGCATTTGTACATTATCCACCATTCTAATATGTGAAAATTTTAATAAATTGGAATTGTTTTAAAAAAAATCGTTGTAAAATCCTATATCACTTAAAATGTCGATATTTTTTGTTACGCTCAGAAGACGGAAACTTACAAAAAAAAACATGTTCGAACTAGTATATAGGTATATAGCATATGTTCTTACTTAACTTGTAGTTTAAAATTTTATACATTTTCTTTTTAAATATATAAATATAATGTAAGCATTTACAATAGTTTTAAAAAAAGTGATTTTGCAAATGACGTTTGGGGGTGATTTTCCTCTTTGATCCCCCCGGAAATACGCCAATGGTACCTACTTACTGCATTATATCCGACTATACGTACATGTTTTACATTTATAAACCCCTGTAATCATAACCCATTATAAGTATTTAAGGTACCTATCTAATTTTATTTATTTTAAACTCGAATTATTGAACTTGATTGTTTTACACAAAAACGTTTTTGAGATTATTTAATATTTATACAACCTTAGAAAATTTTTTGATTCGAAAAACAATCAAATTCTGCTCACTTCTGATCGCATAAGACACACGCAGTGTTCATAATATTAATGTATTAAAATAATACAGTATGTTCGACAGAATTATATTGCGCAACATAAAAATCGAAACGGAGAGAAACAACATCGGTGCCATGAAAACAAGAAACGATTATTGTCGTTTACTCGGCGAAATCGCCGATAAATGTACAATCGACGAAAACGAATTTTCAAAAGAAATGCTAACGGGTATAGATATTAGACACCATATAATATAGTCGCCTAAGAACTGTCACGGCCAATTTCGAAAAATTTGAATTTGGTTGTGTTCCAGTTTTTGTCGTTTTTTGACTGATAACTCAAAAAATAATCAAAATATTAAAAAATGCTTCAAATAAAATATATTTTAAAACCAAAATATTTTTTGTGGTATTCAATGTAATAAGATCGAAACTACCCGCTACCCATAAAAGTGAATACAAATGTCGAAATTTCAAGCGTTTTTCTAAAAATGGTAAGACAATATTATCGGTTTTTTGGCCATAACTCAAAAACAAAACAAAATTTCAAAAAATCTTCAAGTATGAGGTACAATCTGAGTGCACTTTCTGAAACGTTTTCGACTGGACCGTGAAAGTGTTCACAGGAAAGAAAAACATCATTGTAAAAACAATACGTTCTTTGCAGTTTGCTAGTCTCAAAATCTAAAATTTTAGTTGACATTTACATAATATGCAGCAGACGTCTCCTACAGAAAAGCTAGGAAATTAGAAAAAAAAGCCAATAAAACAACAAAATGACGGATATAATACACACTGACTATATGACTGATATTATCAAGTTAATATGTCTATGATTTTATAAATTTCTATTTTGTAATATTGTTAAAAAATATGAAATCTACGTTATAATGTTTTATTAATTTGTAACATTGTTAAAAAGTATTCAACTTATATTATAACTAGCTGATCCCGCGCACTTCGTTGCCCGTAAAAAATGATAATTCGTAAAAAAAAAAAATCGTGTTTGTTCGAGTACTTTTGGGTGTAATCGCTGCAGTAAGCGCGACTCGGCCACCCTGGTTCGCGGACAAAGTACCACCTCGGTAGGCCGTGTTCAAAAATTCGATTTGACGCAAGTTTTTGTACCTGGTCTGCCCGAACAACCGGTGGCAACCAATAATAATTAAGTACTAATTTCTACTATATAATTGTTTCTCCTATAACCAGTAACGACAATACTGCGTATCTATTATACACTATTACATCGAAAAAAGGTCCCCGGGTAAAGTACACTCTCCTTTATACACACAAATATTGTATATATATAATTAGTGAAACATGGGTACGTGCGCAGGGCCGGATTTAGGGCGACCACAACAGTGACTCGGGGGAAAAAATCTTTCAAATTACATGTGCACTGTCACCCCGCCGTCCCGTCGAAAGTGGCCAATAGGATTGAAATGAAATTTAACACCGAATGCCGCCGATGGGTGAAATTTTATGTCGACAGCATGTTCGTTCGTCAGTAAATCCGGCCGCATCCTAAACCCTACCATATATATACAGTATATTTATAAACATAGAATATTATAATATTATAATTTAATCAATAAATATAGCCCATCGCTCCGCAAAATTATCAATTTTTGGTACCAGGGTCCCATGAAGCCGACGTTTGCGTTTCAAGTGCACCACGTGGCCACAAACACGTGTTGCGTGCCGCGTCATGCGGATCATGGGTCCCTGGTACCGCGGTAGGCTAAAATGTCCGTATTTGCGGACCCGTACGCTGCCGTACGCTTAACTATTTTAAGCTCTTTTTACCCTTTAAAATGCGAATTTCGAAAAATCCTTTCTTAGTGCGCCTACACATAGTAATAAGTACATTTCCTGAAAATTTCAAATAAACCCGTTCGGTAGTTTTGGCTGTGCGTTGTTTAGTGAGTGAGTGAGTGAGTGAGTGAGTCAGTCAGTGGTATTTGGCTTTTATATGTATAGATAATAGTTTTATGATTTTTATTTTTATCTTAGTTTCTCGATGAGATTCACTTTGATAGTATAGTTAAATATTCGTAAATTAGATAGGCCACAATAAGGAGTTATTATAGCCTTTCTAGTCACAAATATTACACTGTCAAGGCCAATATCAGACATTTCCGGTAAAAATGCATTTTTTACAAAAAATTTTCTGTAAGACATAGAACTCGTTAAGTATACTTAATTAATGTTTTAATCAAGATTAGCGTTTAAAAAATTTTACAGATAAATTGTTTTTTGTTCCTCCTGAAAAGCTGGGAAAACTGAAATTGGCCATGATTATTCTTGGGCGTCGATATTATAATTATTTAGATACTTACTCTCAGTGTCACTTACGATTAAGAACATTGGACACCACCATGTATTTCCTTGTTTAAATAAATGAGCTAGAAAAAATCCGCTTTTGGTTCTGTAATTTAATACAGAAATAATAAATTCTGTATTTACATATAGTTTAACAACTTTTAGATTCTCAGCGTTAGCAAAGAATGACGTATTGTTTTTACAATGATGTTTTTTTTTTTGCTTCCCTGTAAATCACTTTAAGGTGGTATAAGGAATGCTCCGATTTATACGTTATTCCTTTAATAGAAGGTGTTTGGACTCTAACTGTACTCTGAGGGATCTTAAATTTGAAAGTTCAAGATTGAAAAAGTTACAATAAAAAAACTAGGTCAAGTTTGAATAAAAACGTTAAAAATTCTGGTTAACGTGTTTTTTGACATAATCGATTTAGTATTTTGGCCATAATTTTGAAAATAATAGACGGAACTAGGTGACGCTTTTTCAAGTTTTAAGTGATTTTGACAATTTTTGAGTTAAGTATAGAACATTACAATTTTCGAAAATTTCCATTTTCTTTGTGGTTTTGTTCGATAAAATATTTAATTTTCAACAAAAAGTTTTGAAACTTTAACATGAGATTGACAACGTAATTTATACACATATGTCACTAAAAAAATTTTGCAAATCCATAGTTCTAAATTTTTTTTTAGTCGTTTAAAGTTGGAGAATGGTCAAAAAATGGTCATACCTTTGACTTATTTTTAGAAAAAATTTGTTACTCACACAAACTTGTTATATTTAAAGAATTGAAATTAAGACACATTATATAAAACAAAATTTTCTATCTGATAAAAGAAATTTCGAAAAAATCCGCCCAATAGATTCCGAACGCGTACAAAAAAACTGTTAAAATATGGTGTAACTTGGTTATAACAATGAAATTACGTGCATTAATTGTGCAATTGATTCTAAAATTGTATTAACTCCTTAAATTATTTATGATCCAAATGGCTTGAAACTTTCAAATGTTATTTAAATTAGTATTCTTTATACGTTGGTATGTTTTTCGGAATTTTCGAACCATTTTAATTGTTAAATTTGTTTTTACCATGACGTATACTAGACAGCTGAACTCGCTCTGAATCGTATTTTTGAAGGCAATGATTAATCGTTGCTTTCAGCTGTTAAGTATAGCGTAATCGTTACTACGTCAAACTACCCACGTGACGTAGAGTGATTTCGGCTTTTCTATTATTTGAGATAAATTTGTGTAAAAAAATTGATTTGCGCACGCGTGTGTTTACATTGTATACTCCGAGATAACAAAATGGTGGACGCGGCGCATCTTTGGGGTGTTCAATAGATTATTTTAAGTTTAGCCTGAAAGGTATTGGCATGTTTGTATTGCTTCAAAACACAAAAAACAAAAAAAAATGTGTACAACAAGATGCCAATGTAATAACTCCACCATATTTAATGCCCATAAAATAAAGATTTACAGTAATTATACGCGTTTTTTTTTTAGACTTAGTTATGTTGTGCGTTTGGCCGGAAACCGTGCATACTGCACACTGGTTGAACAACGTGAGGTTTGAGTTTGAGAAAGAAAACTTTGTTCTAAAAAGTATCATGCCACACGTCGTAAATAAAGTGTTTATGCCGTTTTCACGGAAAGCCGAGGTGATTTTATTTTTTACAAAAAAAAATGATACAACCAATGATTATTTTATTTGATTTTTTTTCTTTTTCTTCACCTTTCTTCAAACTATTTGTGGTCGGCCATCTCCATTCTATTCCTCCACTGATCGTGATCATTCACATACCCTACACACACATTAATAGCCCTCATGCCTTTTTCAACTGTTTAAATCCATCTTTTCTTTGGTCTTCTTCTACCTCTTTTTCCTTCAACGTTCATTTTTATAACTGCTCTTACTGCTTCAGTTTCTTTTCTTTTCATCACATGTCCAAACCTACTCAGCCTATTTTCCCTCACCTTATTCTCTATTGATGCAACACCGGTACTTCTATACTCCGTGCGCCGAGAAAACGCAATTTGGTGGCGCATTCAAATGAACGAGCTTCGTAGTTTAGAGGCGGGACGCGGCACGCGCAATGGTAGGTGCTGCATGTTTTGGTGGCCACCGACTTGCGTTCTCTCGCCGCACGAAGTATACCTCGTATAATATCTCTTACATATTCGTTTTTTATTCTACCTTTTCTTATTTCTTCACTCATCCATCTACGCATTTTCATTTCCGCTACACTCATTCTCTGTTTTATTTTCCTGTCAACCACCCAACACTCCGAACCATAAAACACGGTTGTTCTCACCACACTCCTATAAAACTTACCTTTTAGCTTTATTGGAATTATTTAATTACATAAAAGTTAAAACACCCGACGCTTTTCTCCATTTCATTCAACCGCACTTAATTTTATGTTTTACATCTCTCATAAAGCCTCCGTCCCTTTATACAAATGATCTTAGGTACATAAAGTTTTCTACCTCTTCTATTACGTAACTTCTTACTGCCATTACCCTTCTCGTATTGTCAAGAGCCTGGTCTCTTCCTCCAAAATTATACTCCATATACACTGTTTTACTTCTACTCATCTTCAAGTCCTTACCTTCAAGTATGCTGATCTCCACTCATCCAGCCTATTTTTAATTTCTTTCACATTTTTTTCCAATCATAACTATATCGTTAGAAAACATCATACACCAGGGTACCTCATCTTCAATCTCTTCTGTATCTTCTGCCATTACTAAAGAGAACAAGTAAGGGCTTAATGCCGAACACTGATGCACATTTTCGGGACCTTTCATTTCATTAACGCCCTTTTTAAAACATTCCTTGGAACTCTGTCTTACGCCGTTTTTAGATCTATCTTTAATATACCATGCATGGTGTTTTGTATTTTTCCTGTACAGTGTACTTCATTACCTGCAGTTATTTAACACAAAATAATAGCTCCATTGTTGATTTGCCTGACATAAAACCAAACTGATTCTCTGATTTCACTTCTTATTCTTTTTTAAATAATTTATTTTTAATCTTCATACTATGACTCGTAAGCTTAATTCTTCAATAATTTCCACATTCCTGTATGTTTCCTTTGCCTTTAAATATCGGTATGATATCGGTACTCGACTAGTACCTTATTATTTTATAATTTAAAATAATTAAATTTTTAAATTTGTTTTCTTCAAAACGATTTTGATCTATAGTAATTTATTGAATTATTGTATAATTAATATAGGTAATACAATAATGAATCCATAATAATAATCGATTTATAGCAATAATTTTATATGGTTCGATTTGTCAAATTTATTGAGAGCTCCACTTAACAAGTTTTTTGTTGGTTTTAAGTGGAAAAATGTTGTCGTTTACAGTTTCAACATTTGAACACGTTTTTGGTCCAACAATTCGTGACGTTATCGGACGTCGAGTACGTGAAAAATTCGTACGGAGATAATTATTTTGACGACATTTTGAACGGACTGTTGATGAATTTGCCGTTTATCCTATTGAATTCCGTCGACAGTTTGACGAAAATCGATTGTTGCGTAAAGTTTAGTAATAATAGTTTTACGTGCAATTTCAATAATAATAATAATGTCACTAAATTAATTTTTAATTATTAATGCGTTTACGTGTCGTTGCGTTATGTGTATAATATGTAGATTATTGGGTCTGATCAAGTCATTGCAATATCGAGAATGTTTTTCCCGCGCCATGGTTAATGCCATAATTTGCGTGGGAATCGCTTCGAATGACAATCACGATATACTTCAAAAGTTCAAGTCACTCAAAGCGGACGTTTTGATTACCTGTAACTATTATAATACGTATACTAGACGTTCATTAACGTTCATACATCGAGAAAAAAACTCCCAAGCTCAGGAATTGTGTCGAGTGTTTTAACACGTGAAACTAAATCAATTGAAAAAAACGATGAATGAAGTCAAGTTGAAACTATTAAATTAAACTCTATAATTTATATTTCAATCCAAATGATCTCATACTAGGTGTATGCAATAATTTCCCAGTAGAAAAAAAATCAAGTACAAATTTTTTTTCTTTTTTAAGCGTTTGTGAAAAAAATTTACATCATATTAAATCATCGCGTACAAATCAACTTAAAGTTAAAACGCGTTAAATTTCAAATAAACAAGCTAAGCCTTGGTTATTGCGATTACATAAACGTATATTGAATATAATTAATTATTAATAACAATAGGTAACCGTTTTTATATTGAAAAAATTCGTGGCTATAGTTATTTTTTCGTAAAGTGGTCAAGCCGCTTATATAAGCCCGTTGATCCAGAGTGTTTATTATGGGACTGTCTTAGGGTTAATAATAGGGAGTTCAGTTCAGTCCCTTAAAAATTAATGAAATGACATTGACCTGCAGCCAAAAGCTAATTCCTTATAGTCTCTTACATTTTTCAGCTACATATTCTTCCCCACCCCCAAGTTTTTTACTATGTTTAAAATTATAATAATGGGGGCAGTACAATTGAACAGGTACATTATAAACATACGTGTTGAACTAAAAATCTGTATTCTGATACGTACAGTGTAAACGATTCAAAGTTTCGAGCAGATAAAATTATTCGAAATGGTGAGTCTCAATTCAGTATGTTCGGAACCCTAATGGTCCGTACAAATGGGATATAGTTGAATAATAAGTTAATTTGAACAATTAATTCAACATAATTTACCTGTTACTTATATGTAAGAGAGTTTATTATTATTCTAATTTTTATATTCTGAGCGCAGCAAAGAATTTATTGTTTTTTTTTTTTTTTTTAATTTTGCTTACTTTTACACCCCGAAAAGCAAAAAAAGAAAGAAAAATTCAGAACTTTGCAAAAGGGAGTAAATTTGAAGTAAGTGAAAAATTGTTTGGCATAATGATTTACCTAAAAAAAAAAAAAAATTGTACTTCAAGTATAGTACATGGGTAGCTTAAAAAAAATTTTGTTACATTTGCTTTTTACCAGGACGTATAACTGCGAGTTCACTCAGAATCATTTTTTCAAAGGGATTGATTTATGATTGCTTTCAGATATTAAACATAATACGTTTAAACCACAAATTTCAAACCAGTTTTCATCCACCTAAAACGTAGTCGCTACTGACCCGTCTAACTACCCCACGCGACCTAGAGCTTTTCCGGTTTTTTTAAAAAAATTTTATTTTTGTTTTGAACATGCCGTCCAGAAAAACTTTGTTTGCACACAAACTGTATTTTTTGCTCGAAATTTAAGCCAAGAGCCGGATTTTTTTTTATCCCACAGCGGTGATATCGGACACTCTTAAGGCCAAAGATATTCGTTTTCGAGACGTCGTTTTGTACGGGCTGAACGCGTTGAACGTGTTTTACCGGGAAAATCAGCACAACCCCGAAAACCAAAGAATGGTCTTCAACGCGGTGATGCGGACGGTCAAGCTGTACTGTGTCAAAGATGACAGTCAATGCAAACACGTTGACCAAAAGTATAACGTCTTTGTACCGAAAAAGAAATGTTAAAATCAATGCTCGTTTTAAAATATAATAGAACAGGACGTTTTTAAATAGATAATTTTGATTTCCCTATACATGCAAAGTACAAGGCGAAATGAATTTTAGGATGTATATGCTAAAATATTTTGTTAAAAAAGGAGAACTCCGTGTTCCTCCTCAATTTGAGCACTGGAACTAAGTATCAATACAAAAATGTTGATTTTTACAAATTGATTTTACAGCGTTTTGTTGGATTTGCTGCACTTCGTGAAAAACTCGATAATCCGTTACGCCGATCAAATGGAACTTTTCGTCAAAGCCGGAGGGATCGAACAGTTGCTGAACATTTTGAACGTAAAGATAGTTAATTATTATTTTGTTAGTCAAGAACAATACATCGATTTGTCCGGGGGCGAAACAACAAACGTTATTTTTGGCATTTAGATCGCAAATCAAATATAAATCGAAAAGCGTATTCCAAAAAAGTTTCACATAAAGAATTGTCTTGGTCGTCTGTATTCCGAAATCTTTTTGAGGTACGATATTAAACGATCGGATCACACTTTTTACCCCGAACATTGTTTTTAGAAAGAAAAAAAATCACTATTGTTAAAATAACACAATCCTCGCTGCGATCAGAATCTAAAATGTTTTAGTGAATAATATTATAATATTATGTAGTTCTTACCCAATATGTTGATACCTATTACATTTACAGATTGCAATACAACATTTATGTCATTATATGGCATTTATTAGTAAACTATATTCTTTGGTCCACGCAGGTCACGAAATAAAACAATGCGTACAAGAACCGTGGGCAATAAATTTTGCTCGTTTGCGTACGTGCATTTTTTTAATTCCTTGTTCAAGCAGTGGTATTTATTAAAAAAAAAAAAAACCCCCGTATAGTAACATTAATTGTTTCCAGGTGGTAAAATACCCGTTGCAACTCGTAGTTCTGACGACCCTCGTAGATTTAGCCGTGTGCCGATCGGCTAAGGGTCGTATAAAAAAATGGAAATCCGCAAACACTAACCAAGATTACTTGGAAGTAATGTGCGAGATTTGGAGGTACGAGAAAGTCAGGTTCGATTTCCTGGGTAAGAATTGACCAAAATTTAATTTTTGCTATCGTGATATCTAAATTATATTTTTTAAATATAAAATTTATTTTAAAATTTTTAAAATTAATTATAATTTCGTTTAAAATTGTCAAACTTCTATACGAAAACAATTTCTATATAATAATAAAATAGTGTTTGAAAAAGAGTTTAATTCGAATCGATTAATTTTGTTTCCGTTTATTAACACGTTTAACGACTGGGTTCTTTTTAATGAGTTATCTCGAGTGTAATTTAAGTAAAACTGTTTTCTTCTTCTTTTTTGCCTTCCTCCAAACTATTTGGCGTCGTCCACCCTTGTTGCTGTAAGCCTGCACTTGTCACGGATCAATCACATTGCCCCTGTACATACTCACACACACACACACACACTTAGCTTAATAAAGAAATGAAATCAATACCCGAATTCTGTGCCGAAAAGGCACATTGTTGAATAAGTTCCTGAACTTTGAGGTTAATAAAAAAGTGAAATCAATCCAAAAATTCTGTGCCTCAATATGAAAAAATATCAATTCACAAAAATTTCAAGATCTATACAATACTACAAACACTGAAAAAAAAAAAATTAGCGCAGCTAACGTCGCAAATTTCATATAGCCAACAAAAATTCGAGTCAGAAAGATGAACTCCTAAACAGGTCGACAGTTGATTTAATTTCTTCATCAAGCTCCACTTTCTACTTTTTCAATCAATCGCTTGAACTAACGCACAAAAAGCCTTTTTTACTTCTCCGAAGTACTTTTTTGTGGATTTTATGCTTATATATAATTATCAAGTAATTAAAATCTCCATTAACTCGAATACTTTTTAACCATAATTCGTAAACGACTATAGTGAAAAAGAGTTTAAACACTTAGCTTTTATTCCGTTATCGAAGAATTCTTCGTTATAGATGTTTTACAATATTATTTCCGAGAGGAAAAAAACCGCTGTTTTCCCAAGTATATATGTATGTCGTCATATAATCGGAGTTCGGAATAACGACCGATTTTTCTTAAATTTTCTGTGTAAATATGATTGAATTCGTGAAAAAAAGTTATTTAGTTTTTAAATATTCTTATTCCGACGTACGAAAACAATAACAGGTAATAATATAATTTAAGTATTTTAAACGTCGCGCGCAGATGACGAGTTCGTGTTCCGAGCGCAACGGGACCGGACCACGGTGGAGAACCTGTGGAGCGGATGCAGCCCCGCGGTCGAGTCCGCGTTCCTGTGCGCCCAGCCTAAAATCCACGCGCTGCTGACGCTGGTCGAGTTCGCGGCCGACAACCGCGCCGGCTGCACGACTGAGCGGCCGCGATTACTGGACGAAACCGTGCGCGTTTGCGGCCTGGTGCGCGGCCTCCGGAACAAGGCCACCGTGGCCCACGCGTTTCACTATTACTCGCTAAAGCTGGGCGAGGTGTGGAACGAGAACGGCCTGCTGTCGCTCGATCCGCGCCACGGACCACCCACCTCGCCCGTCGAGTCGCAGTCCATTGACATCATGACCGTGCGACACGCCTACCTGATGGCGCTAGTCAAGATGATCATGGCCCATCGCAGTTTGGATGGACGTGGCGGTTCGGCGGTGAGCACGGCGTTTGACGATCTCTGCACTTTGTTTACGGGTTCCAGCGTCCCAGTAAAATTATACCCCCGAACAACCTTACCGACGGGGATAATATATAATTATTAATCTAGTAATATTTTACCAGGGGTAAGGTTATACTATGCGATAATCATACGTCTCCAGAAATTTTATCCTAGTGTAATCTTACACCCCCGCCTAGGTTATACCGTGATATAATACCGGGGTATGATTTTCCAAGGCTATTCACTATATCCCCGTCCATAATGGGAGGTAAGATTTTTTAGGAACATTTTCAAATCAAAACCGGTAGGAAATTTCCCCGGTAAGATTTTCCCGATAAAATCATACTCTCTAGAGGGGGAATATATATATACTTTTATATCTTAAAATAATTTTACCACTCCCCCCCCCCCCATCCCCAGTAAGATTGTCCGGGGGCATGATTATTATAATGGGACACCGGTTCTAAATCATGATCGACTATTGTCTCTTGGTCTATGCACGGTCTTAGACTCGTCAGGAACGAAAATTAGTTCTAAACACGCGCGTAAATATCGGTATTTGAATAGGTTCCGGGCCTACGGATGACAATATCGGTATTCACATAAGAAAAGTGACTTTAAAAGGATCGGTATAGGGTTCCGATTTATTCGAGTTATAACATGTTTATTTATAAATGTTACGATTTCAAGTCACATTTAATACGTACGTGAAGTTTGCCCCCCCCCCCACTTTGTGTAATCGATTTAAAACCAGTAACATTATTTTGGAGCTGTTTGGAACAACATTTTTAGAATTCGGAACCGAAATTCCTTCTCAGAAAATCAAATTTTCGATGATCTTTACGTAGCCAAACTTCAAGTACTTCAAGTTACTTGTATTATTTTAAAATAGCCGAATAAACTAAAAATTTCAATAAACTAAAATACAACCCTTTGATAAAGTTAAAATTCAAACTACTCCTAAGAACTAAAATTAAACTTTTTGAAAATATCGGTCAAAATTTAAGCGATTCAATGTCGTACTATGGATTTCTCATCGGACAATCTGCTAAAATTTGTCTGCCTAGTATAATAAATTACATAAAATTTGACGCAGCGAGTCGCATATGATTGGATATTTAAAAAAATTAAGGAATAACGGATATCGCTGCCATCGTATACGTATAATATAAATTTTAAAAAGAAATTATAAAAAAAAAAAAATTATTTGATTATTTGTTTACAGGAAATTGATCTAGAAAACAAACTCTATGAAGAAATAAGACATTACCATAACAATGTGAGCAAAAACAAAACAATTTAATTATATTTTCAGTGATACCTCCAAATGTATACAATAAAATAAAGTTGTACACGAATCGTGTCAATAAGTACACTTTAATTTATTTATTATGTATAGTAACACAAACAATACAATTCGTGTTAATCGTACAATGTGTTTTTGATTTTGCTGAAATAGTATTATCGGTATGAGATGTTATGAAGTTGCCGTGTTTTTATTAGATATAAGTTATTACAACAGTATTACATAGATCATATAATATTTGTCAATATCCATCAGACATCGAATAGTGTTGATTGAGTAATATCTAGTATCTACCATAACATTTTAATTTGTGTTTTTTTTTTTTGTTATTTTATTATTCTTCTTTAATCTAATTGTTTCGTATTATATTACATTTTATTATTTATCAAATTCTCAAGACGGACAAGAGCGAATTAGGGCGAGAAACTCTTTTGAATTTGATCGAATCATTAGGGGAAGGATAAACAACGATTAAATCGTAATAGTAAATCTAAATGATAGAAATTAAAATTTCAAGGTGTTCGCTTTAGAAAAAGTGTAGTTTTAAATTTTTCGAGTTAACTCGAAGCTATTCGTAAAATTTTAGCAGTAATATGTTCTATTTGTTGCTGCTAATTATTCTCTTGTACTAAACATAAAATAATATACCGATACTTACGAAACAACAACGCCGCGTGGATACCTCATCCGGTTTCACGCGATTCTGTTTAAAATTTTTGTTTTCTGTACTCGCTATTTTACAATCCCCGTTATTTATAATTTAAAATTCACAACTTGTCGAATTACTTTGCAGACTCACGACTGAACTATCGCTCTGAACTGTTATATTTTCGTTTTGGCCTACAAATTTAATGTAAACAAGCATCAATGAATAAAAAATCCAAACGCCTTCGAAATCTGCGCATTTACGTTTATTTTATTTGCATTATAATATACGTTATACGTATTATTTTAATAAAGTTTTTTATTATTATTTTTTTCCCTTTTAATCTTTCAATCGCTGCCGATCCGGTTATCTCTTCTCTTGGTCCTCTCGATTCGGCCGCGAACCCTGCGGTCTAACGGCAGCGACGGGTCCTGCACGTCGTCCGACCGACCGGGTGACCGATCGTCGTCGTCGTCGTCGTCGTCGTCCGACTCCACGCAGAATATCGCGTCGTGCAACCGATCGCGTTTCGGTCCGTTCACCGTTGCGGACGCACTCGATTTTCCACGCGATCCAACGGCTCCTCGAAAACTAGCGTCCGTATCTGTGTATCATCGACACGCCAATGAGAGCGCAAGTGTAAAGATTTTATAAACCGGTACACATGCGTTTAATATGGTTACCGACTACGTGATAAATTGATCGATTTTTAACAATACAGCTGTCATAATAACTTATAAGTTAATAAAATATATAGAATAAAAATGAAAAAAAAAACGTAATTATTGAACTGCAATATTGGTCTAGTGTTACCGAGACTTTGTTCAAACGCAAAGGCGTGGCAGAAAATTCCAAAAAGGAGCACACACTCATCGTGATAAAAAAAACCAAAATAGTTTCGTTTCTTGCGACTTTGTATGTTTTATTTTTGATGTTATCGCTCAAAAATAAAATAGAGATAAACAGCCGTATTCCAAATAACGTTTATTATTATTTTTTTTTTTGCATACCTACCTATTTATACCGACCTATACTAAATTATAAAACGTCAAAAAATCAAAGTTTTATCTAATAAGAACCTCTCAAAGAGACAAATATTGAACAATTTTTCAAACGTTCAAAGTTCTATTATACATACTTTCAAAATATTGTAAATCTAAGATATTTTATATTTTATTTTTCTGCTCTTATAGGAAGGTGGTACGATGCAGTACGTAACGTTTCAAGTTTTATTTTTTATTCAGGCAGTCGAGTTAAGACAAAGTTGTGATTAATAAAACTAGTTTTTTGGAACATTTATCAATTTTCGGGTATTAAAAATTGTTATTTTTCTTTTTTAGATTCTGAGCGCAGCAAACAGTTTTTACAATGATTTTTTTTTTTTTTTGTTTTCCTATGAACAATTTAAAGGGTGGTATGAATATTCTCAGATTCTCAAAGTCAACACCTAAAATGAAAGGTCTATAAACACTCAGACGGCACTTATAGAGACCATACGTATGTATTATGAACTACGGCAATGGACCAAAGTGTTTCCTCTAAATTGAGATTCTTGTTACGCCAAATCGAATCGTATTATTATGACGCACCTTCGCTACCGTCGGTTAGGTTAGGAGTTCGAAATCTGTCAAAATCTGTTTACCTTTAAGATCCGTGTCTCCGGTCAACTCGGATTTCGATTTAACGGCAAATTTTTTCCTGTGAACTTTTGTCTCGGGGTCGACTACAGTTTTCGGAAGGCCGGTCGAGACGTTATCTTTGCTCGGCGACGGTGGTGCAGGCGAGCCGAATTTGTACGCGTCCGCCGATTCGTGCCACCTCAACTGCCGTTTTGACATAGTTTTTGAATTTTTTTTTTCAGTAAAGAATAAAAGGAGTGATTGGTAAGAATATTTCAAAAATAATTAACTATTCATCGATACGTAAACAAAGTAGAATAAACAATTTCGTGCGCCCCGAGAAACGCTAGGTTACCGCGTTACGTATAACGACGATCGCTTTTCGGTTAAATTAACTCGAATCTACTCGAAAGTAACTTGTCGTGCAGTGCAAAAATAATTGTAAATCAAGCGTCGAAAGACGTATAAATTTTTTCACGAACGTACACAATCAAAAATATTTTACGTTTTTAAACACAATAGTAAGTACACGGTTTTTTTTTAACGATTATAACAACATGGATTTTCAACAAAATATTCGTTTAACGGTTGTTAGCGATCGGCACGGATTTATACACCGCATACGCATTCAATAATGTTGGAAGGTACATACGTAGGTTATAACATCGTATTTCATCGATAGCCCGAGCTGCGAAACTGCAAACGAGTAGACTACTTTGAACACATAATATCTTGTAAATATTCATCATGACGGCGTGTCGACACTCGTTTGCTCGTCAAAGCGATCACGGCGCCGAGCGGTCTGCGGCTGCTGCCCCCCCCCCCCCCCCCCCCCGCCGCCGACTCGAATCTCGAGGAGACGCGCGACGCGGCCCACAGGTGACGACGCAGGACTCCCGCGGGAAACTTGACCGGGCGCTCGTCTACCCGCAGCGCCGCGGCGCCCGACAAACAAACTTTCGGCTCAGTCGGTTTTTGCGCGCGGAACGTGATCGGCGGGCCCTTCGCTCGTCCCGCGCATCAGCCACACGTATAGTGCGTAAACCGTTCGAGTGGATTTTCGTGTCGATCGTAGAAAACGAAAATAACGAAAAACCCACTAACGTTTCGTTTATAATACCGTATTAATATTTTTTAGTCGCTTTTCTTACATTTTTCCTCCTTTGTACTCGCGTACGCGACAGCTCTCGCGCGCGGCCTCAATCGATCAGCAGTGCCTTCAAGTTCGCCCTTTTCGTCGCTCGAAACGGAAAACGGGCAGATGGACCGCCGCCGACGTTACGCGGTCGTGTTGCGACGGTTTTGGCCGCGGCAACGTAGACGCGGGGACCGGTCGGTCGGGGGCCGAACGAACCGTGCAGAGCCGAAGCAGTGCGCGTCGGCGGCGCTCGCGAAACGCTCGTCCGCCGCCGTCGCGTAATCGTTTCCGTGCGAGGTAAGACGTGCGCGCGCGTGAAACAAAAATATCGTTTTAGTCGAGCGATTCGTCTTTTGACGACACCGACTGCTGGTGACCGGTGTCGGCCCTGAGAAAAACGCGAAATTTAACGGTAAAATATTTTTACGACGGTTTTACAAAAAAAACGGTAAATTTTCAATCTGGCGAAAATGTTTAAAACAGTCGCCAGATTTTGTACGACGGAAAAAATTTCACCATCTGTATAAAGAAGATGAAAGGAAAGGAGTAAGGGTTCGGAAAGAGTTTGCTCGGCGTGCCGACTCGACTTGATTGCACGCTTCGTCGGGTGAGCCGATTTTTCGGAATCAACCTTACTATTTAGTATCTAAAAGCCGTGATAAATAATCGCGTTTGAAGTAACGATTCCGAGAGAGTTCGTTTAATACTCGGGTACTACATCTCGGTAAAGACCAAATTTAACAAAAAAAAAAAAAAATCAACAATATTAAACTACCTGTATACGTGAAATACGACTATTTTAGGATGCGCCAAACAACTTTTCATCCGACCTCAAACTTACTCCTTTTCTTTCCTTCCTGCCTATCTTTTTTTTTTTACGTAATAGGTTCTACATGTTACATAAAGTCTGCATGAAAAAGTCACAACACTCCTTACGTACGTGTTAAATCCATCGAGCCAATCGCCACTCCGTCGAAGTTTTTAATCTTAAATTGTAAATTTTTGGATCAAAGCTCGCAAAATACGTAACGTTTTAAAAATTATTTCGAATAAAATTTAATTTAAATCGAATTCCCTAATTTTTTTGTACTATAAAGTGCATCGGTTAAATCGCTTCTTCTATTCGAAAACACAAATAATTGAATGTGGTGGTCAAGTTTCCCTGCACTCAGAATCTAAAATACGCAAATTAATTTTTGTTTGTAAAATCTACTTGGGTATAAACTTACCGAGTTGGCATATATTTAGACCCAAAACAGATGTATCTTTTTTGCCCGGTCCAACTGAAATAGATGTACCGTACTTAAACGTTTTCAACCGGATTTTCAAAATTAATATTGATTTTCAACAGCTAAATTGGAACGAAAATGGAACTGGTTGATTTTTTTAGGGAAAAACAAAAAAAACAACCCGAACTAATTGACTTATTTAAGGAACGTTCCGAACGTTAATTTTTACCCCTATTACATTTTTCGGACATATTTTCTTCTAGTAGATACAGCTTTTTATGTCGCTGAACACAACACGTAATAAAACGGAAATATCACTATCGAAGAGTTTTCAAACGTTATCGTTTTCTCGTCTCATTCGTAAACGATTCTCGTAACGCGTCTGTTTTTCTCCGTCTTTGTACGGAGTAATTTGTACGTTTAAGGAATATCGATTGCGTTTCCCTCGCTGGGCTTACAAACTTTAACGCCCCGATAAAACAATCGAAACGCCGTTGCCGGCTGGAAAAAACTAAAACCTTAAGTAGATATATAATGGAAACAAACACGCGTTTTGGTCGATTCTCCGGCAACGTAGCGGCGCAGAGTAAGTAACGTCACGACTACGCGCATTGCTGCGACGATATTGTCGCATAAAATATCGAGTTGGCGTTTCCGAAAAATCCAAAGCACTTATCGAAAATTGAATTCGCAAAAACCGCGCTTTCAGGTTTAGAACGAATTGCGGCTATCGGTTTCGATCGGGGCGCGTTCTCGACGCGATGACGAATTTCAAACGTACCTTGATAAAAATCATTTAATATATTCTATTTCGCTTGAAGTTTGAACGGAACAACGTACGTCTTACGGATTGAATGTATGTCTTTTATCTGCGTACTGGGCAAGTATCGTGGATTTACGTGTTTGCGTGACATTAGATTCTTAGCGCAGCGAAGAACGTATTGTTTTTACAACGATGTATTTTTTTTCTGCGAACACTGGACGGTCAGAGGGTGAAAAATATATCCGTGAGTAGATGACTAATTGAAAAAAAAAAAATATAATATCATAATACGACGACTAAAGAGTAAAAAAGACTAAGAATTCGGTGACTGTTGAGTTCTGTTGTTTCATACGCGAATATCCAGATTTTCTAGCCATTTGATCGCGTTTTTTCCACCTTCGTGAATGCCTCTTGATCCCTCGTAAAATATTTTGTTAAAGGACAAGTCTCGACTGTACGTCTTATTATTTGGGTATCTCCGTAACCACAAATAGCTGTTTACTCGCATCATGCCCGCATTTGTAGAGTAAGTGGTTGCATTAACGGTTCTTATTCTGTGCATTGTCGTCCATAATGAGCGAGGAAAGTCGTATTCTGGACGTTTTACGGTCGGGTCTTTAACAACTAGCTAGCTAGGAAATGCGTTCAATATTATGTTATAGGCTTCCGGACCGCGCAAACTAAAAAAACCCACGCAAGCCGTATGATATTGTTTGATAATAATTGTAATTAGTTCGGTCCAATAATAATGTATTTCTGTTATTGTAATCGTGTTGACCGAACGCGTGTAATCAAAAACGGGCGGTAATAATATTGAAATACGGCGAGGCCATTACAGTAGTATTTTGCGCCGCAATGAACCTAAATTGCCTATACGGAGCGCCGACTTGGCGATTACAATAGTAATCATATTTAATATTATGAAGCCGATTACGACGCCTGCCACAATTTTCTCTCGTCCCTGTTCACTCTGTTTTTCTACCATACTTTTTCCCCGCCTTTCCCGTTTGCCCGCCACTTTTCCCCTGGCATTAATCAGCTTCTCGATTCTTGTGACCCTCCAATTATATCTCTCGTCATACATTATATTTTTATTCTCGACGCTAGGCTATTTAATTTTATTAATTTTTATTTATGATTTATTATTTTTTAAAATAAACTGTTGGTAATTCCGATAGAATTTTCCAACAAAAATAATAAAATATTTTGGACCATTATAGTTATGTTAACGAGTAAATTTGTGATGCGTGATGTAAGGTGGTGATTTTTAATGAAGCGGTTATCAACTAATTTTACTTTTTTTTTTTATTCATTTTTGTACGTTATCTTTATTGGTGAAGCATATACGTATTATTTACCTTCCGTCTTAAAAACTCGAATTCTCAGTTCAGCGTGTTAGTCCGGTTTTGGTCACGCGATTCGCATAAATAAATTGCGTTTCTGGAGATATATAATTCGAAACAAAACTATATCGTGTACAGAATATTTTATCATACCGTTGTTGTTTTACAATAATCCAAAGGAGAAAAACTATAAAACGGAATTTCAAGGATCGCGGTGACCAGCACACAAGCGAATCGGTCTGAACTCTGAACGCGGTCGGTTTTTATTCTCAACCCTGCACGAATATAACGCGATCGTGCAAATGGTTTTTATTATTATTTTTATTTGTTTGCATAATTTAAATTTGTGCGCTCAATGTGGTCAATTGTTTGCGTGTTGAAAATTCAGTTGGGTAGAAAAAGAAAAAAAAAAAACGTTAAAAATATGAGCACTCTGGGACGCACGTGGTCGGCGTTGAAAAGCGTTCGTCAAAAGTAATAATAATAAAAACAAATTAAA
>CM029360.1:199239-222500 GCA_017140985.1 Hormaphis cornu
TTAATTTTTCTCGTATCGTCCGATCGTCAAAAACCGAGGAAACATATTTTTATAAATTTCAAAATAAATCTCTATTTATTCGTGTTAATTTATCATGTTATTACGAATTATGTTTGATTATGAATCAGTTATTATCCTAAAACTTAATTATTTTTAGAAATACTATGCTTATATTCTATACATTTTTTAACCTTTATTGATTCTAGATAAATATTTAGCGTTTATATATTTATCGTTTTTTAACACCACAATGGAGGCCCGAAGCCAGAATCTTGGTTTAGACGAGAGCGCGGATGTGTTTGCGACAGGCACTCCGGCGGCTGGAAGTGGGGAGGAAAAAGGCAAAAGCTAGGGCTATAGGTACGGTCGAACCCTTTGAAATATCGTTATGGTACCCGTGTCGAAAACACCGTCGTAAATAACGACAATCCGCGTGACTGCGATACGTACAGGGTGGTGTTTTTTTTCAAAATGCAGTAAACAATTGCTTTTTCGAAAAACAATTTTTAGCGTTTTAAACATTTGTTTTCGAGCGTGAACATTTTGTGCGAATTTCGAATTACCGAATAGTTCCCGTGCGATACAACATAGTGTTTAGTATATAATAACACCACAGGTAAAATCGTTTTTGATGTTTTCAATATGAAGACATAGGTATACTATTGACGAGTTGTAAATTAGGTAACGTTTTGATAGCAATCACTTATACATTTTCAGACGTTTTAGACGATATCGATTTAAGCGGAAATTTATTGAAATTTTTATTTATGCCATTGGCTAAATCACTAAAGCCAAGGTAATTTTCATAAAATTATTATTTTATTTTTAACTAAGGTGAATTTTTGGACGGCTATTGATACGTTTGGGGGCGGGTGAAGCGTCTATAATTGATATGAAATCAAACTGATCAGGTTTTGCGCGTGAAAAAATTAACAGTTTTGAAGAGGAAAGAGATACAAAAAAAAAAAAAATTGCTATACTTTGTGCTTTTGACGTTCAAATAATATTTAGACGTACCCCGTATGGATAAACGTAATATATTATACCATTTTAATATTTATGAGATGAAAGTTAAAAATAATTCTGTTTGTTATTCTACACAAAACGTTATACGAGTAATATAATATTCGTAATATCGTAATATAATTTTTTTATTTATATTTTAGCAATAAATCATTAACGAAATCACGACAGTAAAAAATAGAACTTATCATTTGGTATTATATTATCAGACAATGATTTTATTGTTTTAGTCCATAATATCTTTTCCAGGAAAATTACTTCATTTATCTAGTTATGCAGGCAAGTCATATCACTGAATCTAACGTGTAAATCGTAATCTAAAATCGACTCGCGGATGGAAGATACTTTGTTTGAATAAATTCAACACTTACGTTCTATATTTAAATTTAAAATTACCTAGGTAAAAATGGCATCAGCAAAATATGAGATGAATCCACGTGTGAATCTACGTTGTAAACATATTTTTAAAGTTGATTACCTACCTGTGTATAATATCGTTGTTTGACAAAAGTGTGACAAACAACCCATTAAATTTACAATATTGTGCTGAATCGTATACGACCGTTTATTGTAAATATATTTTTTCACACCGACAATGTATTTTTAAAAATTCTTACCCGGTACTCGCGCGGTTGTTGCGAGAAACCTTTTGTATTATTACACTGATTAACAGTTATATTGTCGAAATCAGCAATCAAAAGTAAAAGTAGTTTTATTTCATATGGAATTTTGCTCGTTTTGATAATCGTGCGTCGCATAAATTAATAAAAAAAAAACATAAATATTAAATCGGAGTTATACGTAAAATGTGTTTCATCCTGTGTTTTGTACTCGACTGCAATGTATTCACAATGCCAGTGGATATATGTATAGAAGTCGTTCAATATTTGCCCGTTTTCATTTACCCCCAGTTGTTACCCTGCATTCGTCCCGCGCCTACCGCCCCTGCTCTCTCTCCGTTTTTTCGGCTTCCGGTGAGCACAAAATACACAAATCTGTTGTGCAGCAGCTGTTGAACACGCTCTTCAAACGTGAATTTATCTCCATCGCTGTCGTCCTGCGTTTATGTAGGTATGTCTAAATTTATTGTTCGACGTCCGCTCCCGCAAAAATATTATGATTATCGCGTGAACGAACACGATAGGGCTGTTTATTTTAATTCGGGTCCCTCTCGGTATACCGAAATACGGACAGTAAACGTGTTTACCTGTATTTGATATTTGTATTAATATTACAGTCTTGATCTTAACTTCAATACTTTTTAAATGTTACGTTCGCATTTTCCATTTAAATAGGCATGTGACGCATCGCAGTTCAGCAGACGTTACTTTAGAACTTTCATAAGACACTGAGGAACGGCTGTAAAATAATTTCAAATGTAATTTTATTTCGATAATAATATTTGTTGAAACATCAAAATATATTAATATATTACAAAATATTTGAGTACACTTTACATTACAGAATTTTGAATCAAAATAATATGTGACTATATTGCGTCTAAAAATGTATTGAATACAAAAAAAAAAAAAAAAAAAAAAAAACAACTTTGAAGTGTAAAGTGTGAGCGAATCGCTATTAGTCGGTAGTTTTTAAGCGCAACAATGTGGCCGCGAGGTACCGTTTGTGTTTACCCGTCGAACCATTAGAGCGAATTGTTTTGGCACGAGATAACGGGGCGCAGATAGAATAGTGGCCAAATCCTGCGGCTCTTATTTACGGTTCGAAAAGCTGTATTGCGTTTGACACGATGTGATACGTACTGTCAAAATAGCTATACAAATTTTGCGAATTGATTATCATGAATTGTGTACATAAAATTATGCTTTTCGAGTTCTGTTATTTCCGTTGTTTTATGTAATTTTTATTCTAAATAGATTGTAATAAAGTAAACGTTACGCTATAAATTGAGGACGTTGATTTATGAGTGTTGTAATTTGCACCTACTTAAATACGTATAATAATAATAACATTACGTTTTATTTTAGAGGTTTGCATGGTGTTTGGCCAGGGGGCTGGCCGCGATCATGTGGCACTCGGGAGGCATGGGCAGCCATGGCGGTGGCTGGATGAAGCTAATGGGTATGGTGCACAGGGACCGGAGATCGGCGCAACGTCACGTACAGGACACGGCCACGGCTCTGTTGGTTCCAATCGACAGGTACCTAACCTAACCTAACCTACGTGGTGACTTCTAAAATTTAAAAAAACTTTGAACTAAAAAAAAAACTCCCGTCGGCATAGCCTAGTAAAATGGTTACTTTAGTAGATCTTTTGAAAATTTCATATTTCCAAATACATTAAAATTGAAAACTATTTAATGAATTCTGTTAAAAAAAAAAAAGGAATTCTTGAGTTATCGTGCAGCATAATATATAGGATTTTTATGCAGAAACCGTTATTTTTTGTCACGCTAGATTTTGCTATTTAGGTAGATAGAGTCTGATTGGAGAGCATGGTTAGAGAGCATTTTTTTTATAAAAAATCAGTCAGGTGAACTAAGTTCCGAAGGTCTGTACAGGAAAATATATTTTCGCATCATCTGTATTTACACACCTTTTATAAATATTATACAATATATCTTATAGGGTTCAAATTAGTTAGTAAACCACAATATTTGAAAAACGATATATTACGAAATCAAAAATAACAGCAGATAATGTTTAAATATTTAAAATATCCTCGAAAATCAATCACTGCAAAATGTTTTGATTTTTCGCAAAAATTTGATAATTTTATATTATAATTATTATTATTTATTAATATAATATCTGCAAACACTGTTATAATATAACGCAATAATATAGAGACTGAAAAAATAGATTTTTTTCACTGTGAAAACGTTATCCCGTGCGTAAACAAGTGCAACTCTTCAACCGTAATCGGTTTGCGGGAAAACTACCGGGATTTTATGGGGACTGCGTGCGGCGAAAATTAGACGGTTTCAGAAACAAATTATTACACCTTCCGCCGCCTGCAGTGCGTTAAACCGGCGCATGAATTATTAATTTTAATCTTTTTTTCGTCACGCTCGAGTACCGTCGTATTGTGCGTCACGGGGAGAACGGAAAATTTAATAGAAAAAAAAAAAAATAAAATAAATTCCGATAGTCGTTTATAATTTATTTTTCGAATTATGTGGTGTGGAGGCGTTTGTGATGACGAGATAAAATTGGTTTATTCGTTTTATCTTGAGATATAACTTTGCCTCCTCGATTGAGGAGATGTGGGAAAAACGCCAGAGCTGCTGCGAAACGTTTTAGAAGCGAACAGTTCGGCAAGTCTGGAAAGTAAAGTTAATGTTTTTGTGTTTTCGAGTCGATTAGACTGATCAAATTTTTTCAGCCCGGTAAGCCGATAAGGTGTTAGAAGTCGATAAAAACAATCGAGTAAATTAGCACGTGTATAGTAAGATATAAAAAATATAGTTTCGTTAATTAAAATTTCAAAATTATACAATATGCAAATAACAGGTATAGTAAGTTTCTTTCTATAAACATTTTACGACTATAGTAAAAACGAACCGTTAAATTCTATAGGTAAATCATGGAAAAAATTAATTTTTGAAATTAGAAATGAAATACAAACGGATATGCACATTAGAAATTTATTTTAATCTTTTTTTTTGTATTAATCTTCTAATATAACTTACTATTACTAAATTGACAATAAAATTGATTTAAAACGTAAATCAAGGTACACTAAAAATCGTTATTTTTGTTAGCGGTGTCTAATCGCTCAGCAATTTAATATTCGACTTCTAACTAAAACTTTTAAAACAGTGACCCCATGGAATCAAGCGACCTAGAAATTATTTCCATACTTTTTCGCAGTTTCACAACGTTAGGTTAAAAAAAAGAATAAAAACAAAACATCATTGTAAAAACGATACACACACTTTGCTGCGCTCAGAATCTAAAAATTATAAAATGCTGACCAAAGGGGTTGAATTTTAAGTATCGTAGTTTGAAATCTCGTTGAACCGTGAAGACAATAATAATATCAATATGTCTATGTTGCTTAAAGTATCTTGTTACTAAATTTTAGTATCTAGTTATGTGTACATCACTGTCATTTTTATTTTGACTTTTGTTAAATGAGTTTTGAAATTATATCATAATTTTAAATGTACTACGGGAGTCTGTTAAATGGGTAGAAGGAGCGGTATCTTCACTATCCTTTCTATCCCTTAGTATCCCTACTACCCATATCAAACTCAGGAAGGTTTCTACATCGGTTTCTAAATGGTTTGTACGGTTTGTATGCGCAATGATATTGAAGCGCGTACCTGCAGTGCCATGTATAATATTATGTCGTCAATAAAGAACAAAAAAATTCTCTGAAGCATACCTTCTAAATACATTTACTTAAGCTCGGGTGATTCAAATGTGAACCGCCTTTAAGCCTTTCACCGGCCATTCTCATTTCATAGCTTAACATTTTACTTATTGTGCACTCTAGTACAGATTTTAAAATTTTTATAATACAAAATTAAAAAAAAAAAAAAAAGTTACACTATCAATAATTTAATTTAACTGAGTATTGAATCGGGTTAAATATAATATGCATTGGAAATCCACCGATTTCCCATAAGAGCAAGCAAAACGAATAAAACCGAAGATCAAACAATAATAAATTTTTATCGGAAAGTGGAAACATTTCGTATTTACCTCTAAAATGACGACTGTGCGTTTTTCGAACGATTTTGAATACACTAAAATACCGAAAAGTAATACACGGTTTGAAGTTTAGAAAGAAAATAAATGAACACTAATCATGTACGATGTCGCGTATAATTAAGTATAATATTCTGTTTTGGAGTTTACAACACCGATCAATTACTTTAACTAAACACAAATGATGGACGTTTTAGACCGGTATAAAATGACAATTAACCAACGATTTAGCTGTTTGTTGTCAATGTAAGTATGAATACTTTATTATTGATCGTAAAATTTATAAAATCTTTGAGAGGTTAATCACTCATAATATTATAGTTTGTTATACTACCCGAATAACAAACATGATACGCTTTGGAAAATGCTATGCTAAAAAATGTAATAAAATCAATGCGCTAAGCAAAAAAAAAAAAAAAAATCAGAATTTCATGTTCAATAAAATAGTAGTTTTATGATATAAAAAATAAAAATCAACTTGTTGAATATTATAATCAGTATTACGTCAGAAGATGATTTTACTTTCCTTATGGTTTATTTTTAATGCTCGTATTTATAATAAAATATTTATAATTTTTTTATTACATTTTACTCATTTGTTTTTTTTTTTTCGCGTAACTTACTTCAATGTTTTGTTTTATACTCTATAAAGATCTTTTATAAAAGAAAAATGTTGATATATTATTACGTTTTGAACACTCTTTATTAATTACCTACTAAAAACAACAAAAAAAATTTGTGTCTGTCATGACAGGCAATTTGTTGGTTTAAAATTCTAAAATTTGACATTCAAATTGTATAATTTGTTTGCTGTCTTCATTATGTTTTGTCGTTATATAACGCCGCAGCGTTTCGTCATATTAGAATAGTTTCACTTATATATAACAAAGTTGAGTTCAAAAAATAAATAAAGTTTTGGAAGGTTTTAATTTTTTTTAAGTAAACTTTCTGTAAAATTAATAGAACTTTTGCCCAAAGCCTGAATTTGAAGTATGAAGGTGTAAGGTTATTTTTTTTTTTTTAGTAAACAATTCATTTTTTATTTTTGTCTATAAATATTTGAAATCAATGATGGTGGCATAGGAATAGATATTTTACACGTTTGTTGTTCAGGTAGTTGGTAGATAAAATATACTTTTTTATTGTTGGGAAAAAAACGATTTATATCCACATTGAAATTAAATTAATTCTACATTTATAAAAATCACTGAACGCTATAATGTTTGATCAATTAAATAAATATATTTAAAATTGAAATGTTTTAATTTGAATGTTAGCTTGGGAAGCCTAGAGTACAATATTTGGGGGCTATTTATACTATATTTTTGTTATTTAGCTCCCATGAGAAAAAAAACCCTGTGTAATTTTTTAAAAACGTGTACGACTTCAGAAAAGTTCGGGGAGTAACTATATCTACAATGCTAAAATGGTAGGTGCCCTGATGATTAATATTTTAATGAAAACAATATAAACGGACATTTTGAAATAATATTTAAACTGTAATAATGTTATACATTTTATTTTATTGAAGATTTAATTTAGACATGATTAATGATATTGTTTGTAGTGAACAAGACAAAATAACTTTTTTGACACATCACTTTTTATTTTCGTTTTCAACCACTTAGGTGTAGAGCGCGTATTTCGGAACGAAATAAATATCATATTATTTCAGTCTTCAAAGAATGTGTAATGGTCGTTTTTACTCAATTAAAAGTTCAAATAAGAAAATACAATGTGGAACCTTAGAATAAGTTTCTCACTTACATCGAATATTATATGGCGATGACGAGATAAGTTTGTTGTTTAAATGCAATACGTATTCAATTGTCGTAGGTGATTTATAATAGTATATTAAGTATTTTTTTTATGTAAATACGTGCATAAAATTGTTAAAAACAAATTTTTCAACCTATTCGTTGCATTTTGCATAATTATTTACTATAACTACCCGGTGATAAATACGGTATAGGGCGCAGGCATTTTTTGCATTTTACAATAATTATTATTTGAAAGGCCACTTGTTTTTTTTCGCTTCTCAAAAGGAGCTTTATTCACGGCAAATGTGAATAATGAGCAGTTTTATAATTGTTATTATTCTGAAAAAGCGCCATTTCATCCATCGAGATGAACAATGATAAGTGACGATTTTTTTCACTTAGTAAATAACTGTTCCGCGTAGCTAAACATTATTAGTATCGTTATTTTTAAATGGTTTTTTTTAGCAAAATATAATACTGAATACCTAGCACAAGCATTTTTAACAATGTATTATAATAATAATAAATTATGACGTTTAATATAATTTTTCTTATTGCTTTAGTGCAGTATCGCGCTGTATCACTAGACACGCAGTGACCATTTTTCGATGACGCGAAACGTTTTGCTGCTTTTACGTCGTTTCAATTAGACGCGTTTTTTGGTTAATTATTAACTTTTAAAACTAAATTTATTTGAAGTAAATAAAAGCGTATCGAGTTATGTTTTCCAAGATTATTGAAACAAATTATATTAATGGCATGCTTAAGTGTGTGTAGTCCTATGCATGTATATTACCTATATTGGTTTAGTTTTTTAGTAATTTACTATTAAAATATGTATTTTACTTAATTATTATTTTTATAATTCTGTACCAACTTTATTTTATTATACTCAAGATTTAGTGACAAGAAACAATTAACACTTACGTAGTTAAACGATCATAGTGATTATGAAAAGTACCTAAATAGTAAATTGAAATTTAAAAATAATCAAAGAATAATGAAAACTTGTGGTAGATACTTACTTAGTTGGTAGGTTTAACTGATATGACATTGAGATCATAAAACTGATTTTAAATAAAGGGCTGACATGGTGACAACATTAACACACTTTTTTCTTGGTTTGTTCGATGAAACCATAGAATATTACTGCTAATAACTAGATTTTCATTGGACCTTAATTATAATTTTAAATTAATTTTTCTTATTTGCGTGATTTCAAAAACTTTTAAACCGAAGAAATTATGTATGTGCTTTTATCCTGCATATTTTAGAATGTAATTTTTGTTCGTATTTATTTAAAATCCCGAAGAGTGTTGTCTTTTTTCTATTTTTCTCGAAGAGCACTATTGCAGTGCTGCCGAGAATAAAATGACTTTTCTGCATCTAAATTTAAAAACGGATTTTGTAAAAAAATATATTTTTCTTGGTGAATTTTTTCCTAAAAATGTGAACGTAAACGGGTCGATATTAATTATTCAACTAGATCCTATTAATGTATGAATTATGTGTAGCAAAACAATCATTAAATCTGCCGCTGCTAACATCTCCAAATACCCTGTCCGTATACAAAACAGAGAGCATTTATATACAACTTGCGGGAGCATAAAAGCCGTAATATTAGTTTGAGGATAATGAACAAAAGCCAAAACGATTCACGTACCTAATTAATCACCTGGAAGGTATAACCTGTGAGTTTATTATATCTACGGCTTAGAGGTAACTGTTTCAAGTACCAATACACCGTTATTACGTCAATTGTGTTTATAAGTATATAAAAGTATAAAAATTCAAATTCAATCAATTTTTTAATTTTTGTATAATTTTTTCAAAGACAAAGTCTAGTTAGATAGAAATAAATTTGAGTTTTTTGAAACTTCATTTATTTTTGAAATCATAATCCAACAACGAAAAATTATACTATTATTACTTTCTATACACGACGTTTACACACGTCATTGGAATGGGTAAAATATTGTAACTTACCTAGCAAAAAAATAGAACCGATTTTGACTAATTTTGAGTGAAATAAAAAATTTTGAAATTTGGATCTTAGTCAATTATGACCTAAAATTATGATCTACATAATTTTTGTTTATAGACGTTTATAATTTTTTAGGCATTAACTCCTCCAAAAATTATTGAATATTGTATAGGTTATTAGAACCAATGCGATAAAACGTCATCAAAATGTCAAACTATAATTTATTTTGAACTACACAAATTAGGAAAGTACAGTCTTAAATGTATTGCAGGATTTGACAAAAAAATGAAGTAGCTTTTTGTATATTTTTATTAATAATCACTTTTTTATAATATTAACGTAGTTAGTTTCGTTATTTGGTAATTAATAATTATTATTATATTGTTAGTTCATTCATAATTCTGCGATAGCTGATGGTATAAAATGTTTATAGTAGTATGCTCTTTAATCAGTGCTTGAACTGGAAAAATAATAAGTGGACGTAGTTAAGATTGAGAGCGTTTCTATTTCCCCATAATATACCATAGAAAACATCAAATTTAGTAAGGACGGGCTTAAATATTTTTAATGAATAAGAAGAGCTGCTCTTTGTGCACCCTCACTCCTCAGCTCGAGCACTGCATTTAATTAAAACGTAAACAATAACATACAAGTAATGTTGTGACTTGCAAAAGACTGTAGGCTATCCGCAAGATATAACAGACTGCTTTTATCTCATAAAACGTTTTAGACCCTGAGGATATAATTATTATTCTGATGCGCAACGATAACAATCAATGGTTACCGAAAAACCACCTAACCACCTATTATTGCTTAATTTTCGGTTTCTTACTTCGTTTATAATGGCCAACCCCGGTACCGCAATCGATTCAACGCAAGATTACAGTTTTTGCAGAACACAAGACGTTACGTATAACTCGTTAAAATTAACTTTTAAAACAGTAATGATTAACGGTATATGATGTAAACCCAACAAGTTCAAAAACTACAGGTGCCTCGAGGGCGCCGAAAGTTTGTAATTACGTTTTCTCGTCTCGTCCGCAACGGTAATTGATAACGCAAAACAGTTCGCGTTAATGACTTCGATTTATTTTTTTCACTCAACTCTACGAGAATGTAATATTTTTTAATAATGTCACGCTTACGAGTGGTCGTTTCAAATTCAAAAACCGTTATTTTATTTAAGAGACAGTTTTAATAATTCACGAGAGAAATTTAATTGATTAATGAGTATGTACGTGAACACAATTTAATGAAAGAGCAGTTTTTATATATTAAATATATATAGGGTGTCTCACCGTGTGTGTCTTCGAGAATATTATTTTTCTATTTATTTTTTTTTAAATCTGATTTTTGCAAATGATTTTATTAAACACGAGCAAAATATAGAACAAAATAAAAAATTATTAATAATGAATAGGTACTATATTGACACTACTATTCATACTACTAGTTATTACTACTAATTATTAATTATTATTATTATTAATTATTACTTTATTGTAAATAATTACTTATATCATTGGTATGGGTTTGTTGTCCGTCCAATGAAGCATAGTTCCACAGCAAAATTGTATAGATTTAAATAACAATTTTTCCGATTTTTCGAAAACTCATTGGAACGTGCATACGAAAGTTTTGGGTGTGAAAATTATTTTAAGAAAATGCAAGCGTATAAAATGGCTGTTTAGAATTTATAAATTACTAAAGAACCGAAATTTTATTAACTTAATGTGAATTGTCGACAAAATAGCTATAATTTTTCAAAAACAGACTAAAAAGTTAATCGTTTGGTGAGACTGTCTCACCGTGTGTGCATGTATAAGATACAGGGTGTCTCAGTGTTTGATGGTCGTGTCTTTTGAAATACGATCTGATTTGTTACCTATTTAATATGCAGTTGATTACTTCAAAAATTAAAACGTTTTGACGCTGTGACAGACCCGTCACGATTATGGCGAGTATTATCAGTCGATCACCGCGTTCAATGTTTTAAAAATATACTAAGTATAGTGACCGGGGTGATTTATAGATATTTTTTTTCTTATAAAAACAGGCATTAACAAAACAATTATATCTCTGAGAAAACGTGAGAAAATCTTCACGGATAAATCGGAAAACATTAATAATACAAGATATAATTTTTAATAAAGGTATACACGATTGTATATTTTGGTCTCAGTGCGTTATGCGGAATCTGAAATATAAGATACTAGATTACTAATAAACTTTTTTGTTTGGATAATATTATATGAAACAAAATAACATTTATCTAGATGAAAAACGTAAATAAGTTAAAAAAAAAAAAATGTTGTAAAATATACAAACCACTTATTCAGTATTAATAGGCCTCCATGCGGCGGAACACCGTTCGTATTCTGCAAATGGTTATAGACATTAATTAAAATTTTCCATACTAGTAAAAGTCTAGATAATTATTCTTCTCAAACGACCGTTTTTTAGAAAAATGTTCAAGTTAGGTATATTATTATGTATTATATATTATTAGCAAGACTGGGCAAGTTAACGACTTCTTAAGCTCGCGAAATTGATTTAATTGAAAAAAATAATAAGTAAAAGTAAATTTTTAAATTTTTTATATTCATTCAATTAAAAATTATTGACTTACAAAAAAAAAAAACTCAACTTAAATTATAGATCATATTTCATAAATTTTATTTACAAGCGATTTTCTACTTGGTTTGATATTTTTATCAATACAAAAATTTGTTTCCAAAATTCTCTCCTTAGTAATATTTTTTTTTTCCAAAGACAAAACAAAATTGTAATTATTACAAATTAACTAACAGTTTACACGTTGAATCGGAAAAAAAATTAACTAAATAAGTTAACGGGTTAATCAACTTAATTAAAATTAACTTGACTTTTTACGTTAATTTTAACTTTAAACGAGTTAATGCTTAGGTCTCGGGTATTAGTGAGATATGTGTTATCCGGATAAAATTATACCTGGATGGTGTGCGCACCAAAGCACCGTGTTCGTTTGGCGTGGGTGGTCGGGTGATCAATAAGAGGACTAGGTGGGTGGTTTTTGCGGGAGGATGGGGTGGGTTTGCGGTGGTAGACGAGAGCTGGCGGCAAGCGAGATCCGTCGGTGTTCGCTAAAAAGGCTCGCACGTCGACGGCCTCCAGCAGCAGCAGCAGCAGCAGCTGGTAAACCCGCGTGTGTCGCATTGCGCTAAAAACCATCGTTATACCGCTATTCCCGCGAGTCACACGCCAGCTGCTGAGCACGGCTGACGAGACGTAACTTTGTCCAGAACTTAATATTATTACCGTTCAATTTGAGAACCGTACCGGCTCTTGCCCGCCGGCTCACAATCTTTTGACTTCTTTCGCGCTTTTCTCTCTACCTATACAGTTTCTTTTTTGTTTTAGTTTTCTCGCGCAAACGTTGTTACAATATCATAATATTAGAATATTGTCGTTGTTCTTCGCACGTTTCCAGTTTTTTCTTTCTTTTTTACGTGTAGAAAATAGGTTTAACAACCATGTTTTTTCTGTAAACACTTTGACGGCCAGAGCGCGCGTCCAAACGAAAAACGTCAAGACGAAAAAAAGTTTGGATCTAGCTATATTGTACCTTACGTGAAGATTTTTTTTACTGTAGCTTCATGTACGAAAAATTGAAAAATGTTTTGACCATTTTCGGAAGGCGGCTTGAAATTTCGACGTTTGTAATCAGTTTTACTGGTAGCGGGTGGCTCCGATCTTTACTTCGAATACTAAAATAAGTTAGGATTTTCATATGTATTTAATTTGAAACATTATTTGATATTTTTTTAATCATCTGCCGAAAACGACGAAAATTGGAACGCGTGATCAAATTCGATTATTTGCGTGTTTTCGAGCGTTTAAGGAGCGATCTAATTAATAATTCGCTTTATAGTACAAATAAATTAGGAAATTTCTATAATAACTTGACGTTATTCGAAAAATTTGTTGAAATTTTACGCATATATAACGTTCAGAAAACACAAAAATGTAGACAGAAAAAACGCCGATAGAGAGGCAATATTATTGGTGCGATCTTTTCATGCAGTACCTTCGATAACATAACATAGTAAACGTAGCATTGCATAAAAGAAAACAAAGGAAAGAAGGAAAGAAAGGGAGTAAATTTGAGTTTAGTGAGAAATTGTTTGGCGTGGCGATTTATAATCGGAGGCTTAAAAAAATGTTTGTTAAATTTGGTTTTTACTATATCCAGTTACTAGATGACCGAGCTTGCTCAGAATCATTTTTTTTTTTTTGAAGGCATTGCATACAACCAATACTTTCAGATAATACGTTTGGATCATTGCATCTCAAACTGCAGTGCCCACCCAAAGCGTAGTCGCTACTCCGTCCATCTGCCCGAGTGACTTAGAGTGTTCCCGGTTTTTTTTCTTGATAATGCTGACGCCGAAAAAATTTAAGTACACATATGTATGGTAGAAAGGCCTCTTATTCGCGATAGAAGTAGCCACTGTGAATGACTGTTAATATTTTTCATATTTTCGTGCTCCGTTCAAAATGTTGGCAGCGTTTGTCGCTTAAGTTCTTGGCGTTCGCCGTCTATTAGTGTATCTGTTGAAACGTTATCGACGGCAGCAAACGGCGTGGTAAGCTGTTGTGGTTACAGCTTCCGACTGTGAACCAACAGACCACCTGAAGCTTCAGCTGCTGTTGCCCACCGTCACAGACCTGCTGCAGCCATTTAACAGGTGGTGCATTATTTTTTGCCGTTCATTTATCATATCTTCTCCTCTGCAAAACTTATAAAAACATTTTACAATATAAACTATATAGTTGTCTAAAATGATGGAAAGTTTTATAGATCATGTTTTGCGAAATTTTAAGAATTTTATACGAATCTAATTATAATAGACAACAGTTATGCAAATATTTCTATTCGTAACCGCGCAATAGTGAAATGAATCGTTTTAGGGAAGTAAAAACCGGTTGACAAGAATCGATCACGTAAAGACCGTTTTCATATAGTATACAATTTTAAAATTTTTTTTATGCAACAGCGTCGCTTTTTGTCGATAGCCTTCTATTATATTTTTTATCAGCTAGTTTGAAAATAAAAAAAAAAAAAAACGAATAAGTATCATAACTGTAACAAATGACCTCAACTGCACTGATGGTATTAAAAATTTCAAACGTTTTTCTCTTATAGAATATTTTATGTAAACAATTGATAGCTCCGCAATTAAAACATCGCTTCCTCAAAGTTTGTTCCCGTAGAACAAATTTTGCGCCCGAATTGAGATTGGTGTGGCATTAAAGGTGTCGGCCTATAATTAAGGACTATCATTTTGGAAATTTAATTTACTCGTCATATCGGTGATGAGAATCTCACGTCGGTTTCCAAGTCACGACATATTAAATGACGAGAAAAACTCTCACGCTCCGAACACTAATTGGATTTTGATATCTATTATTATTTTTTTGAAAAACGTAAACATCATGTATGTCGTATAAGCCCACGAATTTTGGTTTAATTTGATAACGCAGTCTTAGGAAAATACACTTTAAAACGATCAAAATATAACGTGGCGTCATTCAGAATCCAATTTTTATTCTACAAGGCTTTAGAGTTTTCCCGTCTGACGTGTTAATACTAAGAACGTAAAAGTCCGCCAACCTATGCCCCTATTTTTTAACAACTTTGACCGTTGAATGTGGGAGCGACTCGTCGATTAGGTGTAATAAATGGCGTGACATGTCGACAATTATTTTTACATATCTATTGATCTGTGTACGACATATGCCTTCTTTGTTTTTGGAAAAACGATTAACTCTGATGTATATTACGTTTGTAAAACGTAGGTGTGATAATGTTCTGATTTGCGTATTACTACGACGTTGTTTAGAAATCAAACGATTCAACGGGAACGTAAATTTTCAAATAAATACTAATAAATTATGGATTCGGTATAATACGTCATAGCGTAGAGAAGTATATAGAAAAATTGAAAAAAAGATTTATAGGAAACCTGTTAATGTTATACACCTGATGGTTATTTATAGGTATATATCTATTGTTGATTACGTATAATAACAGCAATAAGAACTAACAACGAATAACGGTATAAATGTATAATATGAGACAAATTAAAATTTTTTAAATAATATTTATTTTGAATTTTTCGGTGAAGTTCGTAACTTTTATTTATATTCAAAATATCCAGTGATGTTTATTGTACTATAACAGTGTCACGTTTCATGCTCACGTAAGGGGTAATTTGTTTACTGCGTCGGTCGTAATAAACATTCCTGAAACTACAAAGTTTTTCACCTCATAAAACGTGGATAAGCGTGGAACTGTTTATGGTCGTTTCAAGTTCCAAAGTAAATGTTTTGGAAAGTTTTCACTTATAGATGGTCGGCTCATGATACATTTGATCAAGTTTAATATTTTACCAGTGCCCAAAATACCTGCAAACGGGTTATCATATTTTTACATTGGAAACAATTTAAACGAAATCTTGTATAACAGCTATTTTAAATTGTTATTGGCAGCAAAATTAAAAAAAAAAAAAAATGATTTTAAAGTATTTTTTTTAATTTAAGAGGAGGGTTTTTGAAATACCTTAAGGTATATTTTGAAACGAATATAATTTATTAGTGAGACGTGTATGGTAATTGTTGATAATCCTACTTTACAAGTCCTGGTAATAAGCCAGGTGAATCAAGAGGATTCAAGGATTTTTTTTTTCTATTGGGGACGATAACACAAATTAAATACATATTATTGATAGTGTCAAAAGCAGATTTAAAACATTTTATCACGTACATTGACCAAAGTTGCAGATTTGCTATATTTTATTTTCTCCACGCATGTTTGGCCACTTACCGAGTCTTTATAGCCTATAGGTATTTACAGATTATTCCTTTCGAAATAAGCCGCAAGCAAAAGAGTCAATATAATTTAAAAAATAAAACTTAAATGAATAGACTATTATTTTTTAATTTTTATAAGTTTTTTACGTTAATACTCTACTGTATAAAAAAAAACGTGTACTTGCAATAATAGTAATTTCAAATTTAATTTCGTTGGTACGGCACCAAAATTTAACTTTTACTCAATGGAAACATTAATAGTTCATCTACACAGAAATTCAAATTTAAAAAAATTGATTTTCTTGTAAAAAAAAAAAAAAAATTCTATTAAAATTATCACAAACAATTTTATAAATATCTAAAAACTGTTGTTTTAACAACTGTATCTTTCGTAATATTCTATAGTATAGTACCAACCCGTTTCAAATAATCAATGTAATTGTTCAAAAGTGTTACACAGACAGTGTTACAAGACAGATATACGTGGTGGAAAACTGACTTCTCAGCTTGCACAACCGTTTTATGCGATTTTTGCGTTGATAAATGACGTTAAAGTTAAGTTTATACTCAAATTAAATTAAATTAAGCTGATTTAATAACATTTTTAGAAAAAATGAATAAGAACGCACTATGTTCGAATGTCTTTTAATGCTCGGGTGGTTGTCCACGAAGAAAATGAAATCCAATTAAACTAAATTTGAAACGATTCAAACATATGAATTACGTTAATTTTTCAAGCGATTAAAGAAGAAGCAAATTTATAAGTATTCCGTGAGGTTAAAACGTACTTAAATTTTCTCTTTTTACCTCGTTAACCAGTCTTACGCGTGTGCTCATCACATATTCGTCTATATGTTATTTATTTGAATCATATTCCATAAAATGGGGATACTTTGAACCAATTTTCATGTTTTTTAACTTTAAAAAAAAACACTGTGACTTTAACAATTGTAACACAAAATATACACATTTGATATCATTAGATAGATAAGAACAATGACGTTTTTAAGAGTTTTGAAATAATTTATTTTTTAATTTTAAGTTTTTTAATAAACAGCGGTTGATAGGTTGTAGGTGATGATGGCTAGTTGCATACCATTGATAAAATTCATTAGAATAACATTGATATTTAATCGTGATGAATAGTATATTACTATCAGTGTCATCTTAAGGCCATACAAATGTTGTATTTGAAAAAAAAAAATTTAAAATTATTATATAAAGAAATCTAATACCGGTGTTAAAATACGTATGAATTTTTTTTAGCACATTTTTTTTTTTATAACTACTAAGGCATAGTATGTAACAAAATCATGATACAACAAATAATTAAAACCCTAGATATTTTTCGGTCTGGAAAAAGATAGCTTAAAACATTTTTACGTTCGATAAAAGGATCGTGAGTTGGTTCGTACGTTTTCCTCGTATATTTTTTGTACACGGAAAATTATATTTTTACCCGTTTTAGACGATACTCAAAACAGATTCATAAAGATCGCTTGGCATCGCCGGCCGCTCGTCTAGGCCACCGTCACCACAGTATATTACTTGTATCGTTTTTTTCTTATATATACATATAAATATATATATATAAGATATACGCCACTTAACCTAGAAAAAGGCAGGAGGTGATTCCAAGATTAACTCGACGCGTTCTATTTTCGTGATCCCTTCTGCCTCCGCCGGCCGTGTATTACGGCACACACTACACGAAACACTGCTCGAACCCAGTCACAAATTTAGCCGGACGATTAAAAAACTACACTAAACTACGGTTGTCGACGTTAATCGTCACACATGAGCCCTCCGTATTTTTCGAGTCAATAAATAAATTAAATGTGTAATAATTATTATTTGGCGCAGCGGAAGAAACACGGCGGCGAACGAAATACGAGCGGACACAAACATTAGAAATACGAATTGTGGTTTACGAGGCAAACGTTTTCTCGTACGTTTCTACACAACATTGATAAACGTGGATTTAGCGTAATGTGTTGCGAACGACATCCATAGAGGTCGGATTTTATATTAGCTTAAAATACGATGTTTTTATGTTGTTCAATTGGGCGACATATTCTCTTAATATTCTTTTAAAATACCAGAAATGTGATGTTTCGTGAAAAATGGAAAACACTCCATTTATATTCTGTAAAAGAAAAAAAAAGAAAGAAAGAAAGAAATTCACAATTTAAATGTGTATATTACTACTTTAATTTAGTTAATAAAAATAACAATTTCTAATAATGGTAATATTGAATGAGTACTAATATAAAATTATTTTTTAACCACCCAAATGTAATTCTTTCGGAAAAATAAATTTTTTTCTCTGAAACGTGTTTTTCACGAATCGTAAAGAAGAAAAATAAAAAATTTTTTTAACTAATATTGTTGATCAGCGAAATATCACGCTATTTGAAATTTGTCAAAACAGTAAGAACACAAAATGCATTATAATTTGTGTGGAAAAAAAATTATTACCAACTGGAACACGTACACCCTTTACACTCGTATAATATAATTTATATAACGTTATTGTGTCGTCAAACCTTGCCGCGGTGTGACGTCATTTACGTCCGTCAAATCGTGGTATTCGAATTTGACCGATGGCCAACTGTCAAAAAGTGGATTCGAATCCAATTCAGTCACTAGGTTACCGACCGTTTTCCGTGCCGAGGTGATCGAAAAATCCCGTGATGACGTCATCGCGTGAAATAAGTGTTGAGCCCAAATAACTACGAAAGAGTGTCTTGATGAAAATTTTAATAGATTTACTGGATACACTAGGGATAAACAACACATTTTATTCTAATAAATTGTTACGTAAAACTTCTAGTTTAGAGGAGAAAACAGTTGAAAAAAAAAATAGAAATTTTGAATGATGATGCGTACCTATAGGTTTTATTAAATGAAGTTATTTATTTTTTTTTTTTTATGAGACGTCTTCAATTATTGATAATTTTGTATACGACAAAGATTATTTAAAAACGATTTACCAGAACTGCAAACAGTTGTTGTACCTGTACGCTTTTAAAAAACGCGTTTTTAATTATTGTAACACGTGTATTGTTATGACTACGACTCTAAATGGTGCACAGAAAATATTGCACATTTTAATAATATAGTATTAAGTTTTTAAGCGAAAATGCATTTCCGAAAGTTTTACGTTTTCTTGTAGATCAATCGAAGTACGGAAAATGAACACGGGTACGTTTTTTCATCGCGTTAGAGCGGTTGTTCGAAAAACTCTGTCTAAACTCCCGGTCGTTCAAAAAATTACTGTTTACGAATTTTTCTCCGGGATATCAGAATTTTACTCGAAAACAAGGGTCCATATATAAAAAGGTACTTTTCACTCTTTTCAGTATCAATAATTTTGTAAAATTTAAGCTCAATGGAAATAGTACGTTTTGATTATAAAATCTGTATTAGTCGCGTTCGATCCACCGTCTATTTTTCCACGACAATTGATGTGTATTACGCTCGAATTATGTCATTTTAAAAACAGTTTTGGAATGTGAGTATGTGACCATTCTTATAATTTTTTTTATAATTTGTTTAACATTTTTCGATTTTTACGAATTTTGTCGACGCTATCAAATGAAAAAAGCGTGAAAATAATAATTATTTCAAACGCGCATAAACATCATTGTAGCGGTATTTTTTTATTTTTTCGTTTTAGTGGACGATTTTTTTAAAATTTTCGACACGTTTTCCAAACCACGGTGTCAGTAAATAACACGCGTACATAATTAATACGTAAATATTTAATAGCGAAATCCCCGTGCGTTTAACGCGGATGGTTAAAATATGTTATGTCACTCTTTGGGTAGAGAAAAAAAAAAAAAGAAGAAATAATTGTTTTCACCCCCGACAAACTAAAAAAAAAAAAAAAGGTTTACTACATCAATCATGTAGCAAACCGACGCCGGCTTGAACGTTTATTCGTCAATATTGACTGTGCATTTTAGTCGGCCAGAGAGCGCATACACTATATATTACAAAATGACAAACGAGCTCTGTCGTAAGAACGTCGTACGAGTTTCCGTCCTCTATTTTTCACCTTGGCCGTACATAAATGCTTTTCCAGAAAAGACGTTTTCACCCCCTTTGGTGGTATTAAAAAATAAAATATGGATTCTCCGGAGCTTAAGACGTTTAATCACTGCAGTAGACGAGATGACGCGAGACGTGTCAGTCGCTACACGACCCAGATGTGCGCCCTACTAGCCGGCTGACGGGTCTTGGAAACCCAAAGTTTTATTTATTCGTTAGAAAGCCCAAAATACGGTGTTATATGAAGTGGTAGACAATCAGTGGAAACGAAATGAAACCCGGTGTTGAGATTACCGTTTTGAGTATGAATGAAGGGTGAAGGATTATTCAACCTGTGATTGATGGTGCGTCTAGAAATATATCAAAAGTGGAGAGACTTGGAATTTGGTGCGGGAAGAGAGCGTAGGTACGTCAACAGAACGGTCAATAAGATTTCGGAGGAAATTCACGTTGATATCGACTCTTCTATTGGCTAACGCTGATAAACAATTAGCTCACGGAGAGCTGGATAGTAGTTATGCAAGTAGGGTATACGAGTATTTAACATACAGCCAGCGTAGGACAGTAAGCGTGTTTGAACTATGATTGATAAGTCAAAGGCTGTGTGGGGATCCCACAAGACTGAACCGTATTCAAGAAGTGGCCACACACTAGGTAGTAATAGAGATATCCTTTAACAGATAGGTAAGCTTGAAGTCTGACGGTACACACCTTATGAACCCTATGCATCATGCACGCCTTAACAACTTATAGACTGGATGTGCTGATAAAAATTAAGGTCAGTGGATAGAAGAAGGTATTTTTTTGACCGATCGATGTGAGGTTGTTGTTGTTAATCGAATCGGTGTGACTATAATTATTAAAGTACGGGATCTAGAGAAGGACATTGACTCGCAAAATCGTTAACGTGTATAATAAGAAAACGCGCGTCTTTGTGAAACAGCTGGTTTTTAAAATTTCATAATGACAGTATAGCCTATACTGTATAGGTGATTCTGTATAAAGGTTCAACGGGTGAAAATATCAGTATCTATATTTGTGTGTCGGTCTTTTTATCCGCAGCTACAAAACGTATCTAAGACAAAAATTTGTTGTATCAAACCTGTATATAAATTATCTATTTTAACGTTTTGTTGGAGTTTCAGCCAGTTCTGACCGTTGTTATGGCTGACGGACCAAACTGACTGCGAATTCGGCTTGGTTTTTTTCAACTAAACTCTCGAACTCACCCCGGTCCCTTGCAGAAAAGTTACCGACTCCGGAGCATTTCTTGTACTCTAAAAAGTGTTTACAGAAAAAAAAAAAAACATCGTTGTAAAAACAATACATTACGCACAAAATCTAAAATATTCGAGTACAGAAAAACCTCCTCTTTGTTTTTCGTCGTCAGTCGGTTAATAAATCCCACGCGACAAGTTCCGGCCGGCCGTCCGTCCGTCACCGCTCGAGTACAGTCGGAAACGAGATCGCCGCCGCACACCCTCACGCCTTTGCTCGCAGCGCGTAATATTAATATAATATTATAATAATAATAATAATAATAATAATACGCTTTATACCGTTCGGTAATACGCGCGTCGTATGGAACATCGGAAATTTGGCTCGGACCGCGCGCGCGGCTAAATTTAACGACGGCGCGACGAGCACCGCTGCAACAACCACACAACACTACTACTACTACTACCTCACGCAATATTTATAATAATAAAAAACACAAACTGCCGATTCGCACACACGGGGAAATCGTACGTTTAATAAACCACACGGTCGCGCGATCTCGGTCAGCAGCAGCATCTGCGAAGCGGCGTGTGTGAACGTGGTGGTCGGTCGCGCGCCCGCCCGCTGTAGTCTCGTCGTCTCGCGGAAGATATTTTTCAAAAATTTTTCGTATCGCTTTACTCTGCCGTCGCCCGTATCGCCCGCAACATGCCTAATACCATACGTATGTCGTCGACGTTTCGTCAAAAAATCGCGTGAAAAAAAATAAATCGGCGAATTGTTTTCGGGGCTTTTTTTTTTTTATTCGCGTGAATGACACGAGTGCGTCGTGAGCGTGTCGGCGCGGGGCTGCAGCAGCGGTGCCGCGGTACGTGTGGCGGCCCGGGCGAGAGCCCGATAATGCGTTGACCGCGCTGCCATGTCATATTCGTACTTGTCGTCTACGTACACAGCTACGACGAGAAGGTATTATTATTATTATACGGTAAATTAACAATTGAAACTAACGATAATAACCACTCGTTATTACGACGTTTTTTAAGTAACACGCGTTAACATTACAAATCGGGAATCGATTAAGAGTAACGAAAGCCACGAGATTCGGCCTTTAATCGACGAAAAACTCGTAGTAAGTAAGTAGCATAGGTTGAGGACAAAAACAATTCTAGATAAAGGTGAAATAAAATAGTTTTTCATCTGCGTACAGATAACAAAATAACGGATACAAATTTTCGTTGTACCCCCGATAGCAAAATTCAACAAAAATATTTTATTTTTTTCAACACATAATAAATAAATAACTAAAATTTAACACTGACATCTTCTCTATCTTAGACCGCTTTTCAACTGGATAAGTGTTTTTCTGTCTTGGATAAACAAAAACGTTACTAATAAACTATTCGTGTAGATAAAATAACAGATAAATTATAATATAATTTATCTATAACACATTCAAACATTTGTAAGTAACATAGGTTGAGACGCGTATATAGTTTTATTGAATCCGCTTTGTTGAGTTCTGTCAGTAATAAGTACTGATAACAATATTGTCGAATGCGGTTGGAGTGACGAAAAACTATTAAGAGGATGTGATACCCCCATAGTTTGAGCGTGGAAACACCGCTGTAATACTTGATAATTATGACGACACAGTACGTGTTCGACCGCCGACCGATACACACGTGTATTCCCGGT
>CM029360.1:222600-253623 GCA_017140985.1 Hormaphis cornu
CATCACTACTATGCCCCGACAAGACTGCACACTCCACTCGACTGTGCTATTTTTGACTAATCGATGTGAGGTTGTTGTTGTTAATCGAATCGGTGTAACTATAATTATTAAAGTACGGGATCTAGAGAAGGACATTGATCGCAAAATCGTTAACGTGTATAATAAGAAAACGCGCGTCTTTGTGAAACTGCTGGTTTTTAAAATTTCATAATGACAGTATAGGTGATTCTGTATAAAGGTTCAACAGGTGAAAATATCAGTATCTATATTTGTGTGTCGGTCTTTTTATCCGCAGCTACAAAACGTATCTACGACAAAAATTTGTTGTATCAAACCTGTACATTATTATTACCTATTTTAACGTTTTGTTGGAGTTTCAGCCAGTTCTGACCGTTGTTTTGTAATGTTGACGGACCAAAGTGACTACGAATTCGGCTTGGTTTTTTTCAACTGAACATTCACCCCGGTCCGTTGCAGAAAAGTTACCGACTCCGGAGCATTTCTTGTACTCTAAAAAGTGTTTACAGAAAATAAAAAAACATCGTTGTAAAAACAATACATTACGCACAAAATCTAAAATATTCGAGTACAGAAAACCTCCTCTTTATTTTTCGTCGTCAGTCGGTTAATAAATCCCACGCGACAAGTTCCGGCCGGCCGGCCGTCCGTCACCGCTCGAGTACAGTCGGAAACGTCGCCGCCGCACACCCTCACGCCTTTGCTCGCAGCGCGTAATATTAATATAATATAATAATAATAATAATAATAATAATAATAATACGCTTTATACCGTTCGGTAATACGCGCGTCGTATGGAACATCGGAAATTTGGCTCGGACCGCGCGCGCGGCTAAATTTAACGACGGCGCGACGAGCACCGCCGCAACAACCACACAACACTACTACTACTACTACTACCTCACGCAATATTTATAATAATAAAAAACACAAACGTACGCTGCCGATTCGCACACACGGGGAAATCGTACGTTTAATAAACCACACGGTCGCGCGATCTCGGTCAGCAGCAGCGTCTGCGAAGCGGCGTGTGTGAACGTGGTGGTCGGTCGCGCGCCCGCCCGCTGTAGTCTCGTCGTCTCGCGGAAGATATTTTTCAAAAATTTTTCGTATCGCTTTCCTCTGCCGTCGCCCGTATCGCCCGCAACATGCCTAATACCATACGTATGTCGTCGACGTTTCGTCAAAAAATCGCGTGAAAAAAAAAAAAAATCGGCGAAATTGTTTTCGGGGCTTTTTTTTTTTTATTCGCGTGAATGACACGAGTGCGTCGTGAGCGTGTCGGCGCGGGGCTGCAGCAGCGGTGCCGCGGTACGTGTGGCGGCCCGGGCGAGAGCCCGATAATGCGTTGACCGCGCTGCCATGTCATATTCGTACTTGTCGTCTACGTACACAGCTACGACGAGAAGGTATTATTATACGGTATTAATAATTGAAACTAACGATAATAACCACTCGTTATTCGTACGACATTGTTTAAGTAACACGCGTTACAACATTACAAATCGGGAATCGATTAAGAGTAACGAAAGCCACGAGATTCAGCCTTTAATCGACGAATAACTCGTAGTAAGTAAGTAGCATAGGTTGAGGACAAAAACAATTCTAGATAAAGGTAAAATAAAATAGTTTTTCATCTGCGTACAGATAACAAAATAACAAATTTTCGTTGTACCCCGATAGCAAAATTCAACAAAAATATTTTATTTATTTTTTTTCAACACATAATAAATAACTAAAATTTAACACTGACATTTTCTCTATCTTAGACCGCTTTTCAACTGGATAAGTGTTTTTCTGTCTTGGATAAACAAGAACGTTTCTAATAAACTATTCGTGTAGATAAAATAACTGATAAATGAACATGATTTATCTATAACACATTCAAACTTTTGTAAGTAACATAGGTTGAGACGCGTATATAATTTTGTTGAATCCGCTTTGTTGAGTTCTGTCAGTAATAAGTACTAATAACAATATTGTCGAATGCGGTTGGAGTGACGAAAAACTATTAAGAGGATGTGATACCCCCATAGTTTGAGCGTGGAAACACCGCTGTAATACTTGATAATTATGACGACAGATCAACCGTTTTTGTTTGTCTTAAAGACAGTGAGCTGCTGACCAACGACACCGTGGGCTGTGACGAAGCGTTTTTATTTTTTTGTTAGTAAGAATAGATTAAAAAAATATTGATTTTCAAAACTTTGCAGTGTTAAAAAAAATTTTTATTATTAGAATAAAAGTTATCAAAAGTTATGTCAATCTACAACCATTGTTTTGGAAATGGTTCTGTTTTGAGCGAAACAGCATTACTACTTTAAAAAGTTATATTTCGCGATTGCGTTCTGAAAAATTGAATTACTACCTAACAATAACTTTCAAATAGAATGAAATATGTATTTAAATACATGTCGTTTGTAATCCTTAAAATCTTAAAAAATTCGCCAACACTAAGCCGATAAAAACTGTCGGTATCACATCTTTTTAAGAAGCCCTGGGCACAATTTAGAAGGCAGTTACCGCACCGCTTCGATCGCGTCAAAATAAATGATGTTGATTTCAAATCATTTTCAGAAGATTTTAACAATTTCAATAAATTTTATGCAATTTACCGGTGGGTGAAGGTGAAAAAAAACCCATGCAAATTGACTTTTTTAACGATTTATGCATTCGGGATTAAATTATTGAAATACTGCAGTCAACAATCGGGTCGTAAAGTATCGTGATATTTATCGGTTAAGAAAAAAAAAAAAAAAAAACATATTCAATTCCGTTTATTCTACGAGATGGGAGAAATTTTACTAATTATTTTCGAAAATTAACCAAATTTGTCATAGAAGATGTTCCAAAACGTGATAATCAATCTTTTTCTTCGGATTTAAACGGTCACCTTTTCAATGCTGATTCATTATTTGTTTTCTTACAAAAATAAGTAACTCTATAATCTTAAATTAAGATTAGAAAATATTTTAGATTCTGAACGGAGCGAGGAATTTAGTGGTTTTACAACGACGTTTATTTTTTTTTTATATACTTTTAACAACATTTCTACCAGAAAGAGTGCACTGATTTCAACATACAGTACCTTTTATACCTTTTAGAAAATTGGATCAAGATGGTACTTTAGAATGGTAATTTTTCGATTTTCTCAATAGTTTTTTAACGCGACGGGAAAAACAACCTAAAAATTGCGAAAAACCGCTAAAAACAGCATTTTGTCAGTAACGCGTACTTTTCATAAATAAATATCTTAAAATTTAAGACAATAATGCATCTTTGTACTATGCAACTTAAAAAATTTAAAAAAAATTTCATTACATTTTAGGCTATTTATAGCCATTTTTAGATTTTAAGGGTTTTCATTCAGAAATGGGTTAATTTTGGGTTTTTTTTCTTAAAATTTGAACACAACATTGGTCGTGCGTTACTTTAATTGTACACCAAAAAAGTTTTGAAAATCGCAATATTTTTTGATCTACCAATATTGGTTTTAAGATTTTTAACGAGATATTAGATTTCATTAAAATCGTGTATAGTTTTTTCTCCGTAATTTCAAATATAATCATTCTGTTGCCTTGACATTTTTAACAAAAATTTATCTTTGTACTGTAGAACTACAAAAAATTTTTAAAAAGTTTCATTCAATTTTATTGTTGAATTGGGGTTTTCATCAGGACGTTTACTTGATAACTTATTAGTTCACTCAGAATCGTTTTTTCGAAGGCAATGATTTATCATTGCTTTCAGATATTAAATAATACGTTTGGACCATAACTTCCAAAACTATGTCCCACCCGAAGCATAGTCGTTATTCCCTCAAACTACCCACGTGACCTAGAGTGATCTTGGCTTTTTTTTCTTATTCTATTTTTTTCAATTTGTCTAACAATGTTGCAAGTACCTCTACTTTCTGCCAAATTTGTTTTGCTATTTTTTAGCCAATAGTCCTCGCATATGTATCAAATGTTTCAAAATGTTCTATTCTAATTTTAATTCAAAATTTAAAGTCTTAATTTAAAAAAATAGCAAAAGAAACATCGCACTTCTCACTTTTTCCGGAAAATTTATTTATCCAGACATATTTTTGGAACACTAATCTGCAACTATAATTTTCGTCCAAATAAGACGTGTAGAAAAAAAAAAATTAAAAAGCCTTGAATTCTTCAATGCACAAACTGAAACTGGATACGCTGGGTAGGTTTAACATTTGTCAATATTTTAACCCTTGCGAGAATGAAAACTACAAAACACACTTCATACAATAACAGTTATATTTTAATATTTTTATTGTACTCTAAATACTTGTTCAATTTATCTTACTTATATTTTTTTCTAGTTTTGAGACGATTTTTGTGATTTTTTTTTATAAACTGAAATTGATCGTGGGAATTTTTTCAGTTCACCGAAAGCCGATTGAGAAGCATACAAATGGTGAAATGGTGCTTTTCTTTGTATATGTCGTTTTAATGATTTATATCACCAACTTATATCTACCAACGCACGAGGAGTTGTTATCGCGCTCCACAGCGCCAAAGTTAAAAATAAGTAAAACTATTTTTTTTTTTAAATATAACGCACATCGACAGTGATTAATGGGCAATTGCCTATTTAAATTTTTTTTTGTAACTTTCGATGGTTCTTTGTTGATATCACGCAAAAACTTGGCTTGAATACGTTATTCAAAATTAATTTGTCTAGAATCATCAACACTGTATAGGTTTGTGGTGTTGGGTCTTGTCTAGATAATATTAATATCGATATGACGGTTTTTGTATCTTTTATCTTATCCAGACGACAATTTCAATGCACATTAGAAGATTATTTCAGATCATAATAATAATCAATTAACTGCCTTGTAATTATTAGATTGTCTTGTAAAATATTACAAATAAATTGTTTCAAATCAACCGAGAAAGGATTATTTGTAGAGGTGAGGGTAAAATTTGTTGAGATTTTTCCATTGGTAGTGATTTCCGAAATTTAATTTTACTTTTAGATAGAAATCTCAAGTTAACGGTTGCCTACTGTATGTTAGATAATATTATAAATAATTTGTACACCATATCCTATAACGAATCTGAATCTAGATGATTTTCGAGAAATTATCTTTTATCTTATAGTAGATCTTGCTTGGCAAGACTATTGGCGTTCATTCAAATGTGTAAAAGTGGTGGGCGACATGCGTACTGGCAGTCTGACCATATTAATATTTTAACTAAACGGAAATTTGTTTAAATTCGTCATTAAATTTTAGATATAACGGAGAATAGCTGTAAGAAACCATATACGTTCTCCTCTGCTATTTGTTCGCCTCATTTTCAATCAAATTTAAAATAGTTTAGTATTCCTCGATCTATAACAATCGACAAAGCAGAAAAATACATTGACATCAAAATAATCAAATGTAGGTACAACACATAGTAAAATTCATAATACTCCTTGATAAAAAAAAACGTATTTTAAATATTTAACGTGTTAAAAATTTGCATTACGTGCTTACTCGTATTTTTAATTTATTAGGATTTGTTAGTTTAAAGCAGATAAAATAAAAAGAAATCTTCTAACCTTATTTTTTTTAAATTTTATAATTCTAGAACGATGTGTAAAAATTTAAGAAGAAAACGGATAGTAATACCTACTTGTAATAAGCCCAATTACCCGCTTAACCGGAAATTAGTTGTTTATTTATAAAATATATACATAATATACCTATGTATTATATTTATATGACATTATAAAAAATTTACAATATTTTAGGACATGAACAACAAATGGTTCACCATGTTTGTGTCCTTATAGTGTAAATGTTAATAATTGTTGTATTGCAAAGTTTAAAATACAGGGAAACATTGACATTGGAGACGCTCAAAGAATTAATGGCTGCAGTACAGTCTATAAGTTTAGTATAGGGCTGTACTCAATACTCGTCTAAGCATGTTGAAAGATTCAAAATTTGCGTTAAAATGTCTACCTTTTAAATGCCGATAAAATATAGTGTTATACTATGATCGAAATATATTATTTTCCGCTTCATTTCTTTTTTCGCAAAACGGTTTTTGCACGTTTTTAGGTTAATAGTTTAACCAAACTATTGAAAATCGGGAGGAGAAGAGTTTCGCGTTGACCTTCAAGATGTTCCAAAGTCTCGCCTTAATTTATATATTGCGCTTATATAGGGCTGGTGAAGTATTTTACGTAAACTAAACGTAAAGTCCAACAGAAAAACTTTTGAACACGATAGGTTGTTTCATATATACTCGCAAACATTATGGAATTATCCGCTTAAACAAACTTTTTCCATTTTCCTTCAAAAAAGAAATTACAAGAAATAATTGTTTATTCAACCCGTTCACTGTAAAAACAAGCAAAATGTATCCTATATGTATAGTTATACGCATGCCGCCCCGACTATCATCATCTATTTTTCATCGCCGAGTTCTTAAGACTAGTCTCAAAATATGATTAGGATTAGGAGAACTTGGAATTTGTAGCAAATTACAAATGAAGTTTGTCTTGTGTTTCGCAGTTATATATATATAAGGTAAGTACGTTTTTTAGTGGAATTTTTGGCCACGTAAAACCGATTTCCGTTTATTATAATCCAAGGAGAGTTTAAAAACATAATAACGTTTACATTTGCAACTACTGAAGACCAAAAAACACTATATCAGTTTCTTTCGAATGGTCGCGTAAAATGTAAATTTAGGCAAAGTTTATATTTCTGCGCATATGTATACACATATACATATACATATATCTAGTATTAATTTTAGAGAAATATCAAAAGAAGTAAACAACATTTCTAAATCGGTCCGAATTACGTAAATGTGTTACGTGTTTTGTCGTCGGAGCCTTATTGGTTTTCAATTTAATAACTAAAAGTTTCTGTTTCTAAAATAGAGATATAATTTTATGAAGTATGTGTATAGTTTGAGATTAAAATTTGTTCTATCTTGAAATCATCTGGTTACAACTTCAAAATATTGATAAAAAGTCAATTTTTTTTTTATTCCATGTGATATAAATTTGGTTTGAACCGTTAGGTAATAGTATAATATAAAATTCATTTTACATTAACAATCATGTTGAACTCGTATTGCATAAGCTATTCGCGTGAGTTCAATTATATTATTGTACTATTGACAAGTTAACCTCGTGCTCCAACAAATCGCCTATAACGACTATATATTTACGAGTACATTGAGTTGATGCACAAATCGTTTGAAATATTTCGGTCTGTAATAAAATGTTAAGCGCAAACAGCCAGCGCTCGACAAAAGGTTTGGTCGTGTCCGAGAGCCTTAAGTAAATTCAATAATTTTATAAACACTAATTTTGAAGCGCAGAACAACCAAACGATAATACTAATATTTCCGAGCACATATTGCATTCTAAACAGAACATTTTAACCTATCGATAAATAGTAGTATATTCTATAACGAAAAAAAAAAAAAAAATCCATTTAAGTAGAAGTTTTTCCGGTTTTAAACGATTACTTTTTGTATAGTGATTAAAGTATCATAATTCGATGATAACATACTTGAGAAGCTTTACCAGCGTCGCTAAGTCTTAGGACTAACTGAAATATAAAATAAAATGTAAATGTGTAAAAACTTAAAATTGGTATCGTTTACAGTTTAAACTATTTTTTTGGACGGTTCCTTTTGGTTATTAGCATTCGTTTCGTTTTCAGGTTTTCTGGGTGTTCAGTATAATATAGTTCAAACCTATTTAGACGTTAATACTTATGGAAGTATATCAAATTCCAAAATAAATATACAGTACGACACTATATGGGCCTATCTTCCAAAAATTTTCAAGTTACTAGTTAGGGTGTAGTTTAATAAAAAATTGTAAGTTCATATTAAACAGTATAAGACATTTGTAATGTAATAACAAATTCAAAACATTCAACTATTGTTCTTATACTACAATATTCTATAGGTACCTAAACAAAAATATTTTCATAACAATTTTAATTTTTACAATAACAAAACAATATGTTTTGAGTTTCAAGAGTCTCAACACTTAGTATTCCAATATTTTGAATATTATGTATACAAATAATTAAGAAACAATGACGTTTTTTTATAACTACATAATATATACGCGGAAAATTTTAACGATTTTTCAACCACGGCGTGTCATACATTTTGGCCTTATATTAATTGCGTCCAATCAAATGTACAGCGCTCGTGTGACGACAAAAAAAAGCACACATACGAATTGAACAAAAAAGGTTTCCGATCGTTCGCTCGAGCGACGATTATCGTCCCCTATCCAAGTATCCTCCCGGGACCGTTTTGCTGTTGAAAGTCCGATATTATTTAATTTATCACATTCGAGTTAATAAACCTAGGAAAACGCACGCGATTAATCACTGAACTCACACGGCGATGTACTGTTACGATGTTGGGCGCAGTATGTAACACATATATTAATAATTTTCTCTTACCAGACCATTTGTCGAATCTAGAACACAATAATTATTATTTTATGTTGTTATTATAATGTGCGCGTGTTAGTGCGAATATGTTACCTGCCGGTCGTATTTTATTGAAACGTGGGTCAAAATTTATACATATTTGTTATTCTGCCCCATTGCGATTTATTTCTCGTTTTTAGGTAGCCGCACCCCTATCGCGAAAATCCGAAGTGACAGTAGGTATAAAATATATACATATAAGTACATTTTTCAAAGTAAATATATAGTCGACGCACGTCGCAAGCATTTTCTGAGACATTTAGGGGATTTTGGGTTCACATTTTGCCGATTTTTTCCGAGAAAACGTAACGGTTTTATAACGATGGATGTTTTTATTTTCAAAAATATTGTAAAACGTACTTTGTTTTGCTGCAAAAATTGTAAGAGCTCATCTGATTTTAGCGCTATCGACTCGACTCGGTTTTCATTTATACACCATTATTCGAGGAGTAAATACGATTTTAGTATCAATTGTATAATAGTGCGCGTAATTTCACTGTGACGAAAAAAAAAAAAGCCGCGATCAGTCTAGGTCGCGTGGGTAGTTTGACGGAGTAGTGACTACAATTTGGATGGGTCACCGGTTTGGAAATTGGTTCAATCGTATTATTTATAATATCTGAAAGCAATGATAAATCATTGCCTTCAAATAAACAATTCTGAGCGAGCTCAGTTATCTAGTGTACATTGTGTACATATATATAACATATATATATGTAATACTATATAATACTAAAACTATATAATATATAACATAATACAATGAAAAATATTAAAAATCGAATCCGTCAAAAATTGGAATCGTGTGGTGGCGAGTATGTAATATTGTTGATACGACAGAGCAAAAATGGTCAAACCTATTTGATTTCCGGTTTTTGAATATGAAATCTGTTTATTTGAAATTTGATACCTTCTAAATTTTTCGAAATCAATGAGGTAATTTTCAAAAAAAAAGTTATCGGTGATTAGTATTGGTGTAGCGGTGGTGGATAGATATAACATGGGTTGAACCGATTTGACTTCTGGTATTGGATTAATAAAACTGTACATATTTGAAGTGATACACTTATTTTTTAATTGTCAGAGTATTTTTTAAGATATAATTAAGTCAAATATTTTTATGTTATGTGGCAAAAAATGAACCTTCGCTTTACAAGTGAAGCTACACAAGCTGTAATTATGCCAACGAGGTTTTTTTAGTCAATCATAGCGTTTGCAGTTTCGCGTGTCAGGAATATTAAATTAAACATTTCCGACGTCATCGAATGACTAATCATCGAAACTCATATTGCAAAATAATTTCGTATAATACATTGTTTGTGCACGCAATATTATTATGTTTTAATTCGTATATAAAATTGAACCGTTTTCGTCAGCCGTCCGTGAAATTTATTGATTCGCGCAAGTCGAAAACTTTTGCTTCGCGACTCGCAAACACGTTAACAATATGACTCTGCCTTCTACTCGTCCAAACAATGCACGAGACTCATAAAATATTTTATGATTTGAAACTTTTCTGAACGAGCGTGACTTCCGGTCAGAAATCTAAAAGAAGTCACAATGTTGTGAAATATTACATTTTAGATTCTGAGTAAAACGAAGAACGTATAGGTTTCCACATGATGTGTGTTTTTATTAATTTTTTTTTTAGATTCTGAGTTAAATGGAGAATATATTGGTTTTCACATGATGAGTGTTTTTTCTTTTTTTTACCACTATTTAATCACGATAACTTCTTGAATAATGCTCCGAATTTTTAAGTCAGTACTTCTAAAGATAGGTATATTGACACAAATAGTACTTTGAGGGGTCATAAACTTAAGCGTCTAAAAAATTAAAAAGATACTATAACAAAACTAAGCAAACATTAAGGGAAAAAAACGTTAAAAATTACGCAAACGTTTTTTTAACATAATGGATTTAGATTTGTAGCTATAACTTTGACAATAATGACCAGACTAAGCTGAAACTTTCACACAATATTAAAATTGTAATACACAGGTCTAATATAAATTTCATGGAACTTTAAAAATTTTTGAGCTTAGTATAAATCTTTGAAATTATCGAAAAATTTCATTTTTTGTAATTTTTGTTCGATAGAAATTTCTTTTTCACAAAAAGTTTTGAAAATTGATTACAATTTTTCAAACATGTAAATACCTATAATGCTATTAAAAAATTTAGATAATGAGTAGTCTAAATTTTATATTGAGTTTTTTAAGTTGGAAAATTTTCGAAAATTGGTCGTACCTTTGACTATTTTTGGAAACAAATTTGTAACCCCCTTACATATATTTTTAAGATTTAAAAATTTTATGTGTAATGTAAAACAAAATTTACTATCTGAAAAAAAAATTCAAAAAAGTACAACCAAAAGATTCTGAAAGCATTTCAAAAAATTTTGAAAAACGGTGTTATTTAAATTAATAAACTAAACTTTGTGACTAATATCTTTATTCATCTCTATGTTACATCTAAATATACGTGGAAAAAACACGTTTCCCGTAATTATTGGTTTCCCTCAAGTTCCATTACTCCCTTAAAAATGATCAAAACGGTTTGAAAACTAAGCAGATAACTCTTTAAACCCTTTTTAACGACACATATAAATTACAAGTGAACGGAGTGCTATTGGGAATTCGACCGTTTTCGTTTTTTTCTCAGAACCAAAAAATAATCAACGTTTCAAATAAAGTACCATCTCGGATCAACTATCGATCTTTTGAGGTATTGTACGTTAAAATTGGACCATTTTTTCTACTAGAAAAAGTGATCACAAAAATATAAAAAAAACTTAATCCTAGTCCCTCGGGGTCTCCTTTTACTCACTTTTCCATAACGTGTTGGCATCCTAAACAAAGCTGTATGCAAAATTTCAGCTGGATAGAACAATGGAATGTTGGTTAAATGTTAATTAAAAGATTTGAAAATAAAAAAATACTTGAAAAAAAACGAAAAAAACTTTTTTCCGGGATTCGAACCAGCGCGGCACTCAGTCGAAAATATTTATACTAAATTCAGAATAAGAACAGCGACGCGTTTTCGTCGGGCGGCGGTCAGAATCCGCCCAGTCGACCGGTCAACTACCGGCGACGACTGCCGATTTACGACGGCGACGGCTGCCGGTTTTCGACGCCGGAAAAATATATATCACAACGTGCCGCTACGCACTCTTATCTGTTTCAATGCAATTTATTTGTTCAGATCGCTGCTTTACGATACACTATATAATATAATTATATATTACGTATATATTATAATTATAATATATAATAATTATAATTATTATATTATAATTACGTCGCTCCGCGGCGGCCGTGTCCGTGGTCGCGCGCGTAGTGAAAGCCACGCACATGCGCATAACTCGGCCGCCGAGGACTGTTCTTATTCTGAATTTAGTGTGACGCACCATTTTATCGACACTTTTCTTGTATGCTCTTGAAAACCACTGGGCCGATTTCTTTGAAATTTTCGTATACTAATAGCAATTTTCGTTTTACATAACATAATATTACATTTTTAATTTTAAATAGTAAAATCGTGTAAATCAAAAATTTTTTTTAAAAAAACAACACAAAATGACAAATTTCGGTCAATTTTCAGAATTAAAACGGCTATAAAAAAAAATTGTGAATCACGATTTTTAAAATTTTTTAGTTATACATGTTGTTAACATTGTATTCAATTTTCAAAACTTTTTCTTGAAAATTTAAGTTTTTATTGAAATTAAATGACAATAAAATTGGACATTTTTGAAAATTTCAAAGTTCTATATTTAGCTCAAAAAGTTGTGAAATGTTTTGAAATTTGCTTCACACCTGTACATTACCAACGTTAACATTTTGTGAAAATTTCAAGTCTTTCCAATCGTTATTTTGGGAGTTATGACCAATTAACAAAATTGATTTTTGTCAAAAATGCGTTTTCCGTACTTTTTTCCGTTTTTTCTTAAAGTTTTTTTTTTTTGTTTTTCCTGAAAAAAAAAACACACATTTTTGTAAAATCAAGTTTCCTCGCTCTGCTAAGAATCTTAAATCAGTATTTTCCATTAAGCAAAACACTCTGATTATTTACTCTGTTTACATAATAATTAAATATAACGTTGCTTTAGCCATAACATAAAAAACATAAAAAATAATGATTAAATAGAACACCGGCTTTAAACAAAAATTTTTTGAACTAATTTTCTAAATTTATTAACCACATATGTAAAACCACCTTGTTTGGATTAAATAAAAGTTTCGAGGATTAACCATAAAACTAGAGCTTTTATCGAATAATAACCGCGAAAAACTCAAAAATTCAAAAAGTGTTAAGTTTCATAATCCCCTTAAAAATGATCAAAATTGATTGAAGTTTCCACAGTAAAAATTCGTTAAAAGTTTTTTCATGACATTTATACATCTCAAGTCGAACGGAGCACTTTCGAAAGTTTGACTGTTTTCGTTTTGTGCTCATACCTCCAAAAATAATCAAATGAAAAAAATAATATATTTTTCTTACAATTTCAAACAAAACACGATAAAAATGAAATACCATGACGTGCTTAAAAACAATTGTTTGTTTGTGGTTATACAAATAAACATTTTAATTTATGTTGTTGTTAAAAATCGGTACGTCAATCGAAACCGTTTTGTCATTGTTACCACTATTTAAAAGTAACTATATTCATTATTCTTGGAGTTTCTAAAGTGGCAAAAAAAAGTACTATTTTAAATTAAAAATATGCTTTATTAAACATTTGTACCGCCATATAAAAAGCAAATAAAATATCTAAATGTAAATAAAACATTTTAGTTTATGTTATTAGAGTTCAAATACTTATGTAAAATTAATTGTCTAATAAGAATAGCTAATATATTTTATTTATAATATTATTCAATACTATGAAAAGACGTTTTTCTTCTTTTACAATAAATGACATATATCTCAAAATATACTAAATAGGTACATAATATAATTACCAACAAATTTTGAAACCATAATTGTATAAATTATAATTCTTAAGGTGTAAACAATCTACGAATCTTATCTTATTTATAGTATTGAAAAAACATTGATAAAAAAAAAATAACATGTTGAAATAAATCATTTTATAAAATAACAAAAAAACTTTTATATAACTGATAAAGAATACTCAACTTACATAACAAATAATTGTTTAAAGATTTTTGTTAATGAAGAAATATTCTCGTAAATCTTTTCATAACTGTGTACATTTATTTCTTCAAAGTTTATAAAGATACCAAATTTCTCCAACTTCTGTGTCAATAATTGCTGTTTTTCCTCAAACTTACTTTGAATGTTTTCATTAAATGACCTATAATGAACTTTTATATCGTCCACGTAATTAATTACATCATTCTTAATCCTTCTGAACACATTCGGATACGAAAAGTCACGTATTATATTAAATTCGGTAAAAATATCTTGAAGTTTATCCTCTGCCTTTTTCTCAAGTAGATTTTTGAGTATGTGATCTGCTTCGAATAGTATAACTGCGAAGGAAAATTTGAAAGCAACGTCCTGAATTGCGTATAAATGGAAAAGACTAAATGCGGGTGATAAAATAAATGAAATTATTTCCTCCATGTATCTTCTTTCGCCCATCCAGCTGATTCGTATGACGTCTCTATATTGCAAAAATGCAGAGTATATAAAAATATCAACAAAGTCTTTTTTGAAATTATTAACATCAAAAAGACGTTGTTTATGATCAATACTAAACAATTTTGGATTTGCATTGATTTTATTTTTGACATCAATGGTATGTCCAAAATGACGGAAATTCATGTTGTTGAAAAACAAAACATTAAATCTGGGAACGGGGCAAAATTTAAGACTATAGTCGTTTAATTCCGTAATAATCGACATGAAAAGACGTTTAAGATTGTTATAGTTATTGAAACACATATCTTTATTTAAAATACCAGTAAGTGTTTTGATATTGTGTAGTATAATGTTTGAATACTTGACGGCACTAAAATTTTTGAAGACTAATGATGATACACTCGAGAGTTCCAATAAATTACTATAAAATAATTCAAGAAATTTCTTGAAATCTTTTGTCTTAAATTCATTATCATTGCTAATTGCACTGTTAATATCTACCTGTATTTTCAATTTTACACACATATAATACAAATGCATGAAAATAAAACACATATGTTGTGTATAACGACTTTGTGACCCATCTGTGGCAGTTGGTAAATTTGTGTTTAATGGTATCGGCTGAAATTTATAAGAGAGGTAATATTTCTTGTTTTCGTTTTGAAAAAATTCCAAACGGCGAATGAAACACTTAAAATTATTAAACATTGCACTTGTTTTCGCCAAAAAAACATCTAACGTGTATTTTGACTTTTCAACATATCTTTTCACATCTATTTTATTAACTGTTTCCAAGTATCTATTAATCACGTTAATAAGAACATCTGTTTCTACCGTATCTATTGATGCAAAACAAGTCTCCAAATCTATTGACAAATTTGTATAGCCGTCAAATGCTTCCGAACGTATTTGTTTAAAATCTTTGACTATTTTCTCCGATAATTTTTCATTTGGTAAAATAAGTGTACACTCAGCGAGAAGTTTTAAAAACAATACTTTCATTACCATGTCGAACACATTTTTCTGATACCAATAAAAGTGTTCCGGATCATCGCATTTGACAACTTTGCTAGCTGCGTCGGCTACGGTCATCGGCCCCAATTCAGTTTTCCATTGTATCAAATCGAATTCAGATACGTAATCTAGTAAAAGTGTTTTTTTATTATCACAACGATCCTCAGATTCCAAACCTAATGCTTTGATGGCTGTTAGAAATGTATTTATATTATATCCATCTGTATAATTTTCGTATTTTGGAAAACCGAAGAGTTGTCTCACGCCATAATTGCTAGATGAAAATTCACAGCTATAATTCATAAACGATTGAATGGAGTTTAAAACTTGAAGAAGCGAGCGGACTACTATATCGTCGGACCCATGTGAACTTTGACGATTTAGTCTTTTAATAAATTCGATTTTCAAGTCCAACAATATTAATGAGCTCAATAGTTGCGTGTCAAAATACGAATCATACTTATTTGTGTATAAAAAATTTGATAATATTTCTTCGAAACGCCTACTGTTGGCCAAAATGAGTTTTAAAATTCCAACAACTTGATCATAATACGTTTCGAAAAGATTATTGACTTTCTTCGTGTATTTTAAGTGGTAAATCGGTAAAAACCGTAAAACCAGTTCAATCAACTCATGATAGATCCATTTCCCGAAAATACAGTTAAGACAAGTATACAATTTAGATACAGTGTTTTTGTGGAACCGTTTTTCTGTTGACCCACGCTTTATAGTATCATAAAAATATATTTTACAAACTGTGTCATGTATATAAACAACGCTGGTGTTTTCATTTACCTTATTGCTGGTTATCTGTAACATTCTTACATTATTTTCCAATTCTGTTAGTGTCAAAGAATGTACTACGAATTGTTTTATGAAATAATACAAGAAGAAGAAAATTACCAACTGATTAAAACTCGACATTTTAGTACAACAGTAAAATAACACAGTTTTACAGTTTTAGTTTGTGTACTACGTCTATAACATATTAATTTAAAACTTCGTTCGTAATTTTTTTGTGTCTATTATTTACGTATATTTATGTTTTTATTCAGCGACATATTTGCAAAGGTGTACCTATTTGTTTTTTGTACACGTACGTAAAAATCATTTTTAGCAACGTTATATTTAATGACTATGTTAAAAAAGCCGAAATCACTCTATGTCGCGTGGATAGTTTTTATGCTGTGGGTCACTGTTTTAGAAGGTTTATGTATAAGTTGTATATTTAATCTGTAAGCAATGAATAATTGCTTTCGATGATAACGATTCTGACTGTGCGCGGTTAATCATTGAAAAAACGGAACAGTCTATAAAATATGGTTTTTTGGTCTATTTGAGTAAAAAAATAAAAAAATACTGATAACAATATAAACCTAACCTAACCTATATAATATAAGTATAAAAAAAGTAAGCGCCGGGATCAGTGTAGGTTGCGTGGATAGTTTGATGAGGTAGCGACTACGCTTTGGGTACGTCATTAGTTTAGAAGTTGGGGTTTAAACGCATTATTTAATTTCTGAAAGCAATGATAAATCATTGCCTTCAAAATTACGATTCTGAGCGAGCTCAGTTGCCTAGTATACGTTGTGATAAAAACAAATTTAACAATAAATACTCTTGTCAAATTTGTATCTTTCCTATTTTGGTATTGTGTAAAAGTTTCAGCTTGGTCCAATCTATAATTTGGATGTTATGATCAAAATCATCTAAATCGATGTGAAAAAAACACGTTTCCCGTAATTATTTGTTTCCGCCTTGTTCCATTACTCCCTTAAAAATGATCAAAATAGTTTGACAATTAAGCAGATAACTCCTTAAACCCTTTTTATTGACACATATAAATTTCAAGTGAAACGGAGTACTTTTGGGAATTTGACCGTTTTCGTTTTTTCCTCAGAACCAAAAAATAATCAACGTTTCAAATAAAATACCATCTCGGATCAACTATCGATCTTTTGAGGTAATGTACGTTAAAATTGGAGCATTTTTTCTACTAGAAAAAGTGATCACAAAAATATTTAAAAAACCTAATCCTTATCCTATTTATTATAGTCCCTCGGGGTCTCCCTTTACTCACTTTTCCATAACGTGTTGTCATCCTAAACAAAGCTGTATGCAAAATTTCAACTAGATAGAACAATGGAATGTGGGTTAAATGTTAATTAAAAGATTTGAAAATAAAAAAATACTTGAAAAAAACGCAAAAAACTTTTTTTCGGGAGTGGGATTTGAACCAGCGCGGCACCCAGTCGACGAACAATATACATATAATATTTTAATGTGACGCACCATTTTATTGACATTTTTCTTGTACGTTCTTGTAAACTACATGGCCGATTATTTTGAAATTTTTGTATACTTATAGTAATTTTCGTTTTACATAACATATTAAATTTTTAATTCTTTAATAATAAAATCGTGTAAATTACTATTTTTTTTCAAAAAAAAAAAAACAAAATGATAAATTTCATCCAATTTTCAGAATTAAAACGGTTATTAAAAAAAATTGTTAATTACGATTTTTAAAATTTTTTAGTTACGAGCAGTTACACATGTTGCTAACATTGTATTATATTTTCAAAACTATTTCTGGAAAATTTAAGTTTTTATTGAAATTAAATGACAATAAAATTGGAAATTTTTGAAAATTTCAAAGTTCTTTATTTAGCTCAAAAATTTGTGAAATGATTTGAAATTTTTCTTACACCTGTACATTACTAACGTTAACATTGTGTGAAAATATCAAGTCTTTCCAGTCAATATTTGGGAAGTTATGTTCAATTAACAAAATTGATTTTGTCAAAAATGCGTTTTCCGTCCTTTTTTCCGTTTTTTCTTAAATTTCTTTTTGTTTTTCTTGAAAAACTTTTTTGGAATTGAATATTTCTAAAAAACACAATCAATAATGCACCAAGGATATAAAATTCTTTACCGGAAAGACGTAATGTTGTTGAAAATTGGAGCAATTCCCTAGGAGCTACACGTGCCACAGGCACAAAAAAAAAAAAACACACATCTTTGTAAAATCAATAACTTCCTCGCTTCGCTCAGAATCTATAACAAAACGTTGAATGAATGAATGTAGGCGAAGCGCACATTTAAGAGTTCATAGCGATTCAGTTCCTTCACAATGGACAAGACCAGTCGTTTTAGACCGTCAAAGTGTCTCTCGGTGAACACGTTTTTGTTAAGGACGGAGAGCTTTACAACGTCTCGCATTGTGTTCAAGTCAAAGACTGCACTGTTGTATTTGGCTAAAATCTCTGAGACAAATGTCGACGCTAGCGACAGTTTACCGCGAATCATTTCTTGTATCATCGGCGTCCAACTGCAGTCTTCACTTCCCGCACTGTTGACGATAACGTTAATTTTCACACAAAAGTGATACAAACGTACGAAATTGATACGGATATATTGTTATTGACATAATGGTGTTTTACGTGAAGAAGCTCTGACAAATTGTCCGTTTTGTTCAACGGTTTCGGCCGGAATCGATCGGACATGTACATCAAGTACCTGTTGTTTTCAATTCAAAGCAATTCCAAGCGACGAATAAAGCGATTGAAATGCTGCTTTAAAAATCGTTTTTGTCAGCTCCGACATTGTTCTTCTTCTACCGTGTAGTTTCGCTTTTTGTTATCGTAGTCTTACATGTGTGTGCGTTACCGACGGATTACATTGTACCTTTCGATCGCTATTTTAAGGTATTACGGTTGTTACGAACGTGAAACTCTGTTCCAAATCTATTGACATGTTAGTGCAATCGCGTAACACGTCCGATCGAAAATGATCAAAGAATTTGACGACATTTTCTGATAATTTTCCTTCCGGTAAAATGCGATCGCACTCGATTAGAAGCTTAGAAAATAACGCTTTCGTTATCGAGTCAAACGAGTTTTTTTTATACCAGTACACGCGATCGAAATCGACAACTTTTCTAGCCGCATCGGCGACGGTCATGGGCTCATTTTCCGTATCTCATTTTATCAAATGCAATTCCTAAATCTAATCTAGTAAAAGCGTTTTTGTTTTATCACATCGATCGGGAGACTCTACATTTAACGCACGGATTATTTCGAGAAGTAAAACGATGTCCACGTGTTTTGTATAGGATTCATAGTGTGAAAAACTGTACAGTTGTTTGACGCCGTAATGGGCGTAACGGATGGATTTGAGCCCGCAGTTGTAATACAAAAATTGTTAAACGGAGTTTGCGACCCGAAAAAGCAACCGAACCACGATATCGTCTGTTCCTGTATGCTTTAGCGTTTTAATAAATTTTATTTTAAAATCCAACGATACCAACGACCGTAAGACACGCGTGTCGAAATAAGATTCGTACTTATATGCGGACAAATAATTCAATAAAATTTCTTCTAAACGTCCAACGGTCGCTAAAATTCGGTCTAGAATGGCAACGACATTGTTGTCGTGCGTTTCAAACACGTCATTAGATAGTTTTCGTACGTATTTCGAAGAATAAATCGGTGAAAATCGTAAAACCAGTTCGCGTCAACTCACGTCTAATCCAAATGGCGAAAATACAGTTAAGGCATGAACACAAATTCGACATTCTGTTGTCTGCATGGTACATTGAGGCATCATCATCAGCTAGTCGGTCAAAAGCATATTGTCGACAAGTTATCCCGCGTATAAAAACAGCATTTACCTTACCGCTATTTATGTTAAGTTTCTTAACGATGTCTTGCAAAGCTTTTTATGTCAGTGGTTGAACTTCAAATCGGGTTAGTGTAAAATATAACGTTAAGAAGATTGTAATCAAATAATTATACCTCGAAATTCTTTAGAATAACTAGACTTTAGACTTTCACGGTTCATGTTTATTAAGAACTGTTAGTGTGTTTTTAAGTTTTATATCTTTATAAACGTGTTCTTGTACATTATGTGTTATGGATCAATAACATAATAATACTTACACACAATTTTCAGACACATGTTATTTCAGGTAAACGTTTGCAAACAGGGTGATTAAAAACATTTTCAATTGTGCAGTGTTACTTAGTTATTGTAATAAAAAATTTAATATTTTTTATATGATAGGCAATTTTTTTTTTTTTATAAGAATTTTATTTTGAACAAATATTCATTACTTGAAAACTAACCAATATGTTTTGTTAAAGAAGATTTGCAATTCATATCAAAAATGTTTGAAAAATTCTGACCAGTGTTTCCCGAAAACGTGAAATCGCCAAAAATCTCTATAGGTCCAGTGCGTAGCTTTGTGGCCGAGCAGGTTCACTGTTTTGCAAAGTTAATTAGAAATTATACATCTGTAAACAATAAGATACAAAAATATTCAAGTGGAAATTTTTTTACATTTTAAATATATTTTGAATATATTTGTTACAATTTCAAATTTCAAAAATTTCACTACAAATTATACAAATACGATTTAATAAATAAGACATTTTCAGAAAATTTATAGCAACAGTTTTAAAATAATATTCTCATGCTGTAAAATATTTAAACGATTAACACTATGTATCCGTTTATCATTATTAACTTTCAAAAATTAAATTTGTTCCGAAATCAACCTATGGAATTGAATATTTATAGTTTTTTCTGAAGTTATAAAACATTAATAAAAATAAATGTATCATATCGTATATGTATTCAAAGGTGAGCATTGACTAATTAAAGAGTTAATGTTAAATAAAAAAGTAAATTTTTTTTTTAATCTTTTTAACTTAATTAGTAAATTATTTTCGTTTTTAACTTATTCAGTTAAATATTATATTTTTATGATTAATTATTATTGTGGCAAAATTAAGTTTATTTTTTTTTATTTTTTTTTCGTTATCAAGTGGTAACAACAACCAGAATTAATTAATTGACTTTTTTGATTTTGATCATTTATTTTCCAAAATTACTACTACATAAATTAAAAATTCTACAGGTGTATAGTGTTTTATGACTGTTTTATGAAAAGTTTAATTTTTTTTAAAATAATTAAAGTTTATTTCATTTTCTATTCTTAACTTTTAACTTATCTAGTTATTTTTTTCGTTTTTAACTTTAAATTCTGACTGAAAGCAATTTAATTTGTTCAACTTTACTTAAGGCTGTTAATTTTTTTTACTAATTTTCCCATCATCGTGTATATCATTATACTTTTGAATAATTGTCAGGGTCAAAATAATCTTTTGAATAGATCCGCTCAGAATCGTTAATTTTGTAATCAATTTCTAATAGCTTTCAAATATACGATTTCGGACTAAATCTTGTAAAACACTAAACCATGGCACAAGATATAGACATTTTAGTATATTTCCTTAATTCGTTTTTCTAAGTCAGGGACTCGATTTGCTAAATTTTCACTTCCCAGTAGTTTTTCAGGTATAAACGTTTTTCTCCAAAATCAAACATTATACCCGTTTCCACCGATCATTCACTTCTCAACACAATTATAACAAATTTTGGTTTTTTTTTTTCGCCAAAACGGATGGGTGTAATACGAACGTGCATTTTTTATCTATAAAAATAAAACACGATTGCGCACTATTATATTTAATTTTAATTATATTATTATACTTTGTTTTTTTATTGGTAGTAGGTTGGTACTACATTCGTTTTTTCTAACCGGAACAAATTGTTTTTCGAGGGGTTATGTTATAATTCTATATGATAATAATCAAGATGAAACTTTTGAAATTCTCATAGGTTGGCAAATTATAAAATATATTCGTATTAAAATACAATTTGAAACTGACTACTGTTTAGAAGATCAAACAAAATTGTTTGTCAAGTACTTCGTAATGATGAACGTTTATTCAACTAGTTCATTCCGATGTTAGCTGGTTATCAAGGAAAATACGTATGGTAATATAGGCAATTTGTTAAACCAAGTCGAACTTTTTTTTTTTTTACGATTTTACAATTATATATATGCAAGTTAATACGCAAGCAGTATAAAACAATGTTTCATTTTACTTCGTAAAATAATAACAAAATACGTCATTATTCCGCCTTTTTAACACGTTTCATTTATTAATTTGCTTTACAAATATCTGCAAGCATTGAATTAGTGTTTATTTTGTTAACTATAGAAGTATACTTTGTTATTTGTTTACGCGTTTATTAAGTTTTGTAAAAAAAATGTGAATGGTGAAAACAAATTTAAAAATATCACGCACAGTAAAATTGTACACTAAAAGTATTGTACAAACGATATTTGGGTCACTAATACCGAATTGGCTAAGCTTAACTTTTCGTTTAAACAAAGTACTCTAACTACAAGTAAGGAAAAAAACTACTGTCAATAATTATAATATTCTGTATGTACATACAACTTTTTGATGAGAGAACGCGAAAAAAAATGTTGAAAAAACTCAAATCTGTTTAAAATATACTATTAAACCGCCTTAAAGGTCTTAAAATGGGTAAATTGTGCTAAAATCCTTTTTCTGAGACATTTAGAATATGTAAATGTATATGAACTTCAGGTGTTTACAATAATTACACTATCTAATCTGTAAGGCTGCAAATTTGGCAAAAGTGTTTGTAAAATGTTCAAAAAATACGCAGAAAAAAACTACTTGTAAAATAAATAAAATTTTGGTACGAACAGTCTTCTCTTGTTGGATGCAAAAAACAAAAGAATAATTTTGTTTTAATTTTTTTTAAAAATTCTGTGATTAGGTAGGTTGTTGTGCTCGTCGCACGAACGCGTAACGCCATAACTCTTACAACAGCTTTTGATCTTTCCCCGAATTTCGTTTGCTAGATGGCGCTCGGATAATAAAATATCCGCATAATTATAGTAATAATAATAACAATACTATTATCATCGTTTTTACTCTTTTGACAAAATTGCAAGGGTTAGTTGCTTTTTTTGTACCTTGATCAAATATTTTGTCATCTTAAACGTGATATGTCAAAGACCAAAGTGATAATATTATATCTCCGCCCCATGTTTAACAAACCCATTTGCCAACAGAAAAATATTATGATTTAAGGTTACGCTAGTTTTTTTTGGTAAGGTATTATAATTTGTTTCTTTTTTTATTAGGTAGATACAAACAGAGTTTTTATAAATGAGGTAAATAATGTTCAGTACATTGTTAAGCGTACGCGAATTTTATAAGAGAAATGGCTTGTTAATGAACAATGCAATAAAAACGTTTTTTGCTTTTAAAATATAGGTATGTACTATAAAAAATAAAAAACCTAGAATCATTCATGCTAAATGAATTTTCTTACTTGAATTCGATATTAAGTAAATAAAACTCAAGCAACTCTTGAGATCTTTCTGTAAAAATATGCAAAATATACATCAACTCTGGACACTAGAATATTGATTATACGAATAGTTTTAAATGGAGCAAAAACTTTCGCACATTATTTTTGCGAAGTACAAACAGGCCGAATAATATTATAGTTATAACTGTATAGACTATAGAGAGATTGTTAGAGATTGATTACAGTTAATCTCACCAATCATCAATAAATAAATGTGTAAATCACTTGACTTTTGAGCAAACTCAGTGAGTCAAATACTAGCAAATTTAATTAATCCGAACATGTTTAGAAGAGATACTGTCGAGCAAGAATAACAAATTAATATTGTAAAAATTAAATTTAGTTGTTTTAAAATAAGCAAAAAATAAATCAATAACCTAAGTTTTAAAACGGCATGTAGAAATTAATTTAGTAATCCTTATGCTACTCTTCAGATTTTAAACATCGAAGAAATAACGTTCAATTAAAAAAAAAGGAAATCTTGTAAAATGTTGAAAATTTTAAGTTCTTTTTCTTCAAAGGGGGTTTTTTTTTTATTTTTTCAAATTTGAATGATTTTTAATCTATTTGTCCGTTTTAATAATGTATAAAATATAATTTATTTTCTAGATAAGTTATGACAAAAATCATAATATTAACCCATAAAGTACAAAATAACGATTAACCATACAATTGTGAAAAATTTTTTTCGAATTTATTTTTAACCACCGCGCAACCATTACTTATATTCTGTACATAGACGTAGACATTGGCGTGATCCGTTTGCTGCTGGTTGTATAAAGTGTCAGTTGTTTTCGATGGACAAACTAAACTTTTTTAGAATAATACACCAGCACTATAATATTTTATTATGTTATAAAATGAGTCGTACTGTTCAGTTTTGTACGAAAATCTTCATTGATCTAGAATATTAATGAATTAAAAAATAATATAATTCCAATAATGGCGTTTTTACGTCTGGTAAATCGTATTGTGTATTATGTCAACAAGAAACCGTACACAGAATACGTGGAAATATAAACTCACGTGAAATGTCTACATAGACATACTTACAATGATAAAGAAAAGAACTTGTTAAAATAGAATAAAAAGCAATAAGTACGTTTTTATAGTCATTTCATTTTGCACATGATATTTATACTAAGATGTTTTGTTCTGTTTTTAGTCAACCGGACATAATTATGTGGAAAAGGATTCTTTTTTTCTCGTCAATGTGACAGTAGCAGCATATGCAAAGTATTCATTTTTGAGAAAACTTCATTTCAGTATTTTCAACGTAAAAGCTTTACTACCATAGATGATAGATTCATTTTTCTTTATGTGTATACTGATTGAGTTAACTAAAAAATACGCTGTAGTTGAATTGATTTTTCTACGATCCAAAAAATTAAAAAATATTTTTTTCATTTTAAATCCAATAACTAAGCATTTGTTTTTAGGCTCACGTATGATAACAAAAATTTAGAAAAATGGGATTTAAAATAAATAAGAAAAAAGTTATTTTCGTGGACACACTAAGTGAGACACCCTGTATACAGTAGAGTTTTTTTTTTTTTTTACTTGTTAGTTTTATGGTGCACTGTCGTCACGTATTATTCGCGTGATAAAAATTCATGTGCGTATAAAAGTCAGAAAACATTCGTATCACTGAGGTTTTCGCTTTTTAATAGGGTTAGTTTAGAAAAACAAAAAATACACATTTCGGTGTGTAACGCAAAATTCTTTCAAAGTCGGCTGGTGCGGAGGTATTTACCGTTTTTCTTTTTTTCTAGAAAACGGCTATTTTATTCTGGTTATGCACAAATAGTTTTGCTTGGACCGTGAACAGCGCAATAATAAATTATTTTGATGATATAAATTAGTCAACGTTAAAGTCGTCGTCAGGAAACAAAAAGACGGCCGCAAGCGGCTTAATGCGGGGCGCTTTTGTGTTATATTTTGTTTTAAAACTTACAAACGTTTAAAAAATCAGTAAAAACAATTCACCAGCGCCGTCGGAGCAGAAACGTTACTAAATCTTTTGAGTTTCGTTTACAATTCGTTTGTAAAATACAAACAGGTACATACACTAAAATAATATTAAATAACTATCAAAGTAAGTTAATTTTCACAAGTTTTATACGTATTAGGATAGGTAAATTCTGTCAGAACCTTCAAATCTGTGGGCTAAGAATGTTCCTGAATTTGACGCGGTTCGAATCAGTCGGATGGATATAAAACAAAAATCGTTTTTTCTTTCATTTATTTCGGATCGCTAAGTTATAAAATATTCAGTGAACTGCAGTGAATAGTCCTTCTCCGATACACCAAACAGAGTGCTCAAAATACATTAACCAAAAAACCTGCTATATAATTTAAAATATACACACATTTTACCTTGACCTCGTTTTTTAGTTTTTTTGCGTTTAGCGTAAAAATCAATACCACCGCATGTTGTTAACGTTGGCGCTTTTGATTTATCGACACGAAAATCGCGTTAACATCGAATTTATTTAGGTACCTACCTGTTCGTCAAAAGCGTAAATCGTGGAACAGGAAGATCGTTATAAAATTTCTTATTTGTCAACAAACACTGCAAAACATCGTGAAATTTATTAATGAAATTAATGAATTAATTTATGTACGCCATATTGATTTCAAACGATATGAAGTTTAAGTTTTAAACCGTTAAATCGATCTAGATTTTTAGACTTTGTGTTACTTAGGGTCCTCCGAACGTTTTTTAATCGTTCAGGTTATATTTTTTACGCCTTATTTTAGGCCCCTTGAAATAATTATCGATTTTATGTCATGAATAGAAGCATTGCGTCACCGATGAACGAAAAGGTTCCGTATGTGTAGATAATGAATATGTTCAGGAAACTTATTAAACATTTTAATACATATTTGCTTGCACTGGTAATCGATTGTTTTGTTTTATAAGTAAATTTAACGATACGTATGGATACGAACTTAAATGGTTTTGAGTTTTAAGCGATTTTGTCGAAAAAATAGTTTATTATAAATTATAAACAATTAATGTAGTTGGGTAATTGTGACTAGATTTTTTTTTTTTTTTTTTAATTGACACATTAAAAACATGTCGTTGGACTAAAATTTACAGTTAACACATCATTTTAGAAGGTTAACTTATAATCAACTAAATAATTACAAGTCTGAAATATCAAAAGTTTTTTTTGAAAAAGCGAACCAAACAAAAACCAAATTAAGGTTCACCCCATTTTTGGGGCAAGTGTAAATCCGAGTGTTAAATTGTATACAAATGTTTATTTTATCTGATCGAGCCAAGTGAGATATTTAAGACATAATTAAAAATAATTTGATATAAATTTGAAAAAAAATTGGATCAACAGTTTGAATAATAAACAGCCTTTTATTTCATTGTAAAATAATATTATCTTATGGGATAAAACACAGTAATTAATCTATTTTTTAATAATTAGTACTTATATTAATATACTTATACTTATATTAATACAACATTGTATTTTGTTCATAAAATAAAACAAATTTAAGTACTTATTTATTATAATTGTTATATTTTTAAAAAAATATTGTTCGCTTTTAAGAAGGTCTACCTACTATTGACGCATATTTTTTTAAATTTAAGTTTAATAAGTAAAATTAAAATTAAATTTTTAAAAAACGTATATTTTAGAAATTTCTTCGGAATTAAATTTCAGACATCTTAACATCTCTACTCGTTATGTTATATTTTTTTAGTACTTATTATACGGGAGGACGAGTTACGTAAATTATAAACATTATGAAACGGTAGAATATCAGGCGTGTAAAACGGCGGCAACGATGTTACAAAATCAATGAATAATTTATCAGGAATATATAGGTGAGTGCTGTTGTACTTTTGACCGCAAATGTACTAATGTTATAATAAAAATGTATTAAATATCGGGTTAGGGTATTAGGCGAATGGAAACGTTTTATGAAAATACTTTAACCGGAAAACAAAATTGTCGTTTACGTAGTACTTGAACGATTTCTCACAGTTTGTCTGAGTCGGACGACCTAATACGAAAATGCAAAACGAGTGTTTAAATCCGAGTCTAGACAGCCGGAGATTTTGTGGTTAGCTGTAAACGGGGTTGAAAATCGCGTACGTCCACCGCTCTTGCGCACTGCAGCGTTCCACGAGTGTAATTAAATATGTTTAACGAACAACGCCGAACTTTACAGTATTTACCGTGTGGTGCTTCGAAAGACCCGTTTCCGGACAAAACGCATTTTTTTTTTTTTTTGTTTCATCGGAATGATTGAACACTAATAACCGCAGAAACAATGTTTCGAACGAGTTTTGTTGACTTCCGCGAAAACGTGTATCTGTTGCCTCCGCGACCCCGCCCGCGATAACTATAATATTTTGTTCAAAATACCGTCGACATTACGCAAATTAATTCCCATAGTTATTGCAAATTTTGGCTTTCACAATTTCCAAACAAATATTTGTAGAAAAGTCGGCCAAAACAATTTATCGGGGAAAGAGGGGTTAACAGTTTAAAATGGCTACTGATCGGGCCAATACTCGCCTCTCTAAAGTGGTTTTTAGACTAAATTTATGCGTTTTCAGATAAAAAATCGCTAAATGTGTAAAGTTTAAAAATGTTTTCGAATAACTTCTAATTTTAATCACATTTCCTTACTGTTTTGTAATGCAACGCGCATCGGTCGGATCGCTCCTTCCACTCGAAAACACAAATAATCGAATTTGGAGATGTTTCGATTTTCGTCGTTTTTGGCAGTCAACTGAAAAAATAATCAAAATATCAAAAATGTTTCAAATAAAATATACTTAAAAATCAAAATCTAAACGTGTTTGAGGTATATTCAACGTAAATGTCATACCCGTAAAAGTCAAATGTTAAAATTTCAAGCCGTTTTCTGAAAATGGTCAAATGGTTTTTTTGATTTTTTGGACATACGTCAAAAAAACAAAAATAAAACAAAATTTCAATATAAGATGCAAGTAAGGTGCAATCTAAGTCGACTTCCCCAATTTTTTCGCTCTATGACATTTTTCCTTTACACGCACTCTTTGACTGCCAAAATTGTCACAGAAAAATGAAAAGAAAAGAATCATTGTAAAAACAGTAAGTACATTTTCTTTACTGATCTCGGTATCTAAAATGGTATACAAAATATTAAAGTCATAGCAAGAATCTCACGTCAAGTTTTTGTCTCTCGAGTCTCGATCGAGAATGCAATATTATTTACTTAGTCGTAAAGTTTGCTTTTTAAGCATTATAACAATAATTGGACTTTTGCTTAAAAACGAATTTTGAATTGTTTTTAAATAATCTAAATTAGTTTGTAGTACTACACTTCCATTGAATATTTTTGGCGTATACTATCCTGTTTCATTGTACCGTTGTATGTTGTATTATTATGTTCAGGCACCACCACTAATTTTAACCAGAAAAATATTACACAATTAGATCTGTTTTCTCGACACGAGAACATTCAAAAGTACATTAATAATTATATATAGATATATATATATATAACGTACCATCCATCAGGATAGATACCGTAAGAGATTCATAAATTTGTCATCGTTCTTGTGTATAGTAATACGACCTGTACTCTCACACGGCCTATGTATAACTTAACGCGATACGCGTATTTTAAAAATAGTTCAAAATATATCAAATCTACAACGTGAGTGTAAATGACAACTTACAACGGCGAGTCGACTTGCATTTAAAAAATCTCGACGTTTTTTATTTCAATGGGTTTTGAGTAGTAAAAAATAACAACGTTTTGCTACCACCGACTCGAATGACACTTATTCAGCATCTTATTCCTAACCGGTTCTGGTTAAAAACGCGTAAAGACTTTGTTCGTTCGACCACATATTTTGTTGACAGAAATTTAATTTATTGTTATAAGACATTTTTCTTGATAATAATAACAATATGTTAAGTTCTCTGTGTTTTTAATAAAATTATTATCGATCATCAGTCGTCAACTGTATTTGTACGTAAGATACGTTCATTTTAACCAGATCAATCCGCTCTAACACGAGTTTTGCCAGATTTTTTTCATTTTTTTTTTGTTATTATTTTATTTATTTATTATATTATTGTATGGTCGAATACTGTAAACAAATGAGTTAATCAACTGGTTAAATCTGCATCTCTCAACACAATATTATGCGTTACCTACAATTTCAAATAGAATGTTTTGTTTTAAGTCCATTAAATATGTACTTGCGTGTTATACCTAAAAATGTACAAAAGTATATATTGCGGGCATCATAGATGAATCCAATTACAATTTTATATCATTACAAAAAGATTGATTTTTAAGAAAATTACGTATTTACCTACGCAATAACATATTATGTATATTTTTTGTAAAATTACGATTTTGCAAAAGAAAAAACGGTATAAAAATGACAGCGAGCTAATAAGAGGGAAAGCGATTCGCGTCACTAGCTTGTAAAAAAATCACCCACTAGGGAAACCACATGGAAACCGTTTTTCTTGAAATAACTGCGAATAAAAAATTTGCATTTTGTTGAAATAACCTACTATGTACCTACACCACAAACGGTCGCACACTATCACATAACCATCGAAATAACGATTGTTTTGTCCTCGATTGAGTGATAGCTTTTTTTTTCTTTCTATTGTTTCTGTACTTAATTACATAATATATTTTATTTTTAATTAATTTAGTTACGATTCAGTAACACGAAGATGAATATTATTATAAATTCGTCCGAAATGGTATTAGGAGTAGAAAGATTTTTTTTTATGTTTAAATACGAATATAAATTAATGAATATGATATAACATGACGTATAGGTACAAAGTTGAAAAACTGCTGATGTTTTACCCCCTTATTGTCCTCTGTGACTTTTTTTCATCTCCTCGACGTTTTCTATGGACGAAATTAGTTTTTCAACCTTTCATTAAATCTACGTTCTTTTTTCTTTTTAAGATCTCATCCTTTCTTTTATATTATTTTATCTTGGTTTTGTTTGATCGCGTAAAAAACGTAACATGCTTGTTAATATACTTACGTAGATAATAATATCGGCTGACATGCATGGGGTTTTGTCACAAGTTTGTATTTCGTTAAAATTATTTGAAATTTACACTTGAGCTCTAAACATTTTCGACCATTGTGTGCAGGCTGCTTTCAATCATCGAACAACTCGAATTAAAAATTATCAATTTTTACTTATTTTCTTACGTATTATGAAATCAACAACTGCAGTTCACGTATGAAGTTAACAATTAACATTATTATGTTTCACGTAATCATAGAACATTAATCGTGGAAATATATTAAAAAGTTATGTCTTCTGTCATCGTTGACAAGTATATCTGTTTATTAGCGCAAAAAGTTTTGAAATTTTGAGTGGTTTTATAGAAGACATTTATTTTTTTTTTAAAGTTGATTTTTTTAACAGATTTTTACTGTTGAAGCCATTTTAGCAGAATTTAGCCTCCCTTTATTATTTGAACTAACACTATAGCGTTAAATTGTTATTTTTCCAAAAAATAAAAAAAAATTAATTAAATTTACTACGTAAAGAAAGATATAATTATATAGTTATATGTTTTGGCTTGTTTGCTAAAAAAGAAAATACGTTATGAATCTGTTAT
>CM029360.1:268623-285999 GCA_017140985.1 Hormaphis cornu
GAAGTAGCTGGTAACAAAATACCCGAATCGCTTTTCGAAGTAATTGTGTATTGAGTTTCATATGGGTTTGTTTCATCTTCAAAATATTACCTGAAACACAACACGACAGTATATGACCGTTCTTTTATATAAGTAGGTACTTACAGAGTGTCAAATACACAAAACATTAATCCGATATATATATATATATTATGGCTTTTGTAATTATTAAAACTGGTGTCAAACAGTTTTAATTTAATTATTTTGATACAATTTTAAAAGTACGCATTATTGTTAAATAATACAATATAATATAGTGAAGAAACTGAATACTTCTGCTCTATTCTGTAGAAATAAATTTAAAAATGAAAAAAAAGAAAGGGAATAAATTTGAAGTCGGGTGAGAAGTTGCTTGGCGTAGCGATTACACTTTGGAAGGTGTTATTTCTTTGGGTAGGCCAATGTTTCGGAAATTGTGTTTTAAACTTCTGTTATTAACTCTCGGCATAATATTTTGTATTTGTAAGCGAATATTTAAAACTTAAGTAGATACGTGTATTTGCATTAATTACCCATTTAGAATAGTTCCTACTTCCTTGTATAAACAGATGTTAATGCGTACGTGACAACGTTCATGACGTGTAACCAAAACCTAAAAAAAAAATAATACTTTTTAATTCTGTGTACTACCTATACCTGATGTACGTAAAGATTTGAGCCACTTGCTACCCGCAACATTTACCTGTAAAATTTAAAATGTTATAATGTACATTATTTCGAGTGATATTGATAAATTTCAAAAGATTCCAAACTTTATTCAAATAGTGTGGTTTGGCAAAAAAAAAAAAACATTTTTTATTTATATTTTTTTAAACGCCGGTTAGAGATCATGTACAGTATACTGATAAATATAACTAGGTGACTTAAAACAATCAAGCCTATAAATAATTAATGATTGGTGCATGAAATAAGTAAATGATATTATAATATACTAGTATTTATAGCCGTGATTAGAATATAACCACTGGTGAACGTATTTGGTATCACTTATCAGTTATTACCACAGCAGATATTTCCATATTCCATGGATACATTTTGTTTTCAACAGATAAGTGAAAAATACATACAATTTTGATGAACTGTAATTTAAAGTCATGTTTTAAGTATAAAGGCCAATGGGATATATCTCCAATCATTCCCCCCTGCGTACGCCACTGGTGGATATAGCTACCCACATTGGCCGTATTTTTTTTAGCCGGTTGAGAAATACTTACATAGGTGTTACCTACAACGTACTATCAATGAATTTTGTTTTCAAAATTAGCGTTTTATCTATGAATATGAGGCGGTTTCGGTCATAAATTAAATCGGTACTGTCGTTAGTTTCATATGAAATTTTTTTTTTTTATCTTATTTATTATTAATCCAACCTTACTCGATAACTCACAAAAAGATTTCACGAGGTTTTCAGCTCAGTATGTTGATGATTTGTTCAATTTTTATACTGAGAAAACATTTTCAGATTCGTGTCTTGTGTTCACAGATGGATCAGTATCCGGGGATTCCGCTGGTTTTGCAGTTTGTATACCTAAATATCGTATTGTTTTCTCGGACGTATTTATTTTTACACTAAGTACGATTATTAATCGTTAAATTGAATGTTGATTATTTTTTTTTTAAGGACTTGTATTAAATTGTACTTGTGATTATCGCGTGTTTGCTTCCACTGCATTTTCCGCGAGGTTCTTTTTATTACTCATATGGAACACCCTGTAGGACATGTTACACGTAGCAAAAACGTTAATCTAGCGCTCGCGTTTGTGTAATAAATTGAAGGTACAATATTATAAAAACATATAGTCTTGTCTTTACGTGCAGTAGCGGATGTCTTGTGATACAGTTTTTTTTTTTTTGCTTCGTCCGACCGCATAATATGACGTTTCTTCATGAACAATGTCTCCTCGTAAATTGTAGGTGACGATTTAAGACGCCACAGCTGCTATAACTTGGATAAAAACTAAAATAGTCAAAAAGTTGTGATGGTTTTTGATAGAGGAGGTTTTAAGTACTCGTATAAAAGACATTTATTTTTATGATAATATTACGTTCTTCTGCAGCAACATGGATATCTCCTGGTTGACATCAAACTTGAATATCGGTTTTATCTGCACTATAATAGTAAAAATGATTTAAACGATAAATATTCGAACTAGATTTTTCAATAAATAACGTGTCATTATTTGGAAGTTAAATCATTTCGTAGACCCAAATTTATTTTTTTTTTCCAAATACATCGAATAATGTATTTTCACTTTTTTTTTAATCCATATGACGTATATAAAAGAAAAAAAAATCAATTTTCACTCATTTGTCCTCAAAAATTCCAATATTATCATAATGGTTTTATGATGATTATTTTTATTCTCATCGCATATCACAATCAGACTAAGTTTGCACGATGAAAAAAATTTTTATACCGAAATTACAACTCGACTGAAAATTATATACATTGAAAACAATTGAATTATAATTTTTTCGATATTTTGTAACATATAAACGAGTTCATCATAGCAAACTAACATGTTTGTTTTTTTTTTTTTTTGCAGGTAAGTGATATCCAAATTGGCAAACTCGTCATAAGTAGTAGAAGAAAAACGGATTACAGTCAGTCATAAACACTCTATGAACAATATGTTTTTATTTTATTCATTATGCAATTAAAAAAAAAAAATGTTTGTACCAACTGGCAAACGCTTGGAATAAAGAACGGGAATAATGTATTATGGTTAACGTAAAAGGAAATGTGTTGATAATTACACCAAAAATTTTTGTTCTTAAAAAACAATAGTAAAATGATGTTTTGTTTCCATGATATTTTTGTGGTGGATTATAGTTAAAATATTTTTTTTTAAGGGGTTTTGATTTTTAATCAATTTATCGATGTAACTGTCGTTTTTTAATATCAAATTAATATAATTTATAATTATGTAATGGATTTTCGGTTATTTTTATCTAGTTTAAATCTACTGTTCATTACACATAAATGTGCTACCCGAAATATGTATAATATTTAACAAACGTATTTGTAATTCAAATATTCAATACAAAACTAGTTTTAACAGTGTTGAGATGAAACGAGCAAAATATGTAATTTTATATTACAGTTTCGTAGCCTAATAACCAAATATTATTTTCTATTTTAACCGATTCAAAAAATGTTTCTTTGAAATAACTAGTTTAATTTTAATATTACTTAAATATTAGACACAAGAGTTTTTGTCTAGCGAGGAGTTTTGGAAACAACAGTTTTTGTCATCATTGCACAGTTTGGCTATTTTGAAAATATCGTGTAAGTTAACATTCATAAAAAAAAAAAAAAACTGAAAAACATTTAAAAAAATTATCTGAAAAGTATTATTTATTTGAGTTACTTTTTAGCTAACTGTCCAGAAGTCTATAACTTTTTAATCTAGATTGTTTATTTACATTTATCTCAATAATATTGTTGAATTGCAATAGCTCCAAGCTAAAATGGCTCTTGTTTTAATTAATAAAAATACAATTCACCTAGATATGGATAAAAACAATTACATTTTTATCCTGAAGCCTTATCTAAATATTTTATTTGAAGTCTGATCATGTAGCGGTAGGTAGGAACACTTGGCGCCGCGTGCCGGAAAACAGTAGCAAGCGCCTTTGCTCCGCCGATTCAAATCGTTCGAACGAGATCTCGGGTAGATGACGCGCAAGTCGTGTATTTCTCAATGCGTACTTTTACGGCAGATGACGTTAGTCAAAACGAAATATTGAGGTGCTTGTTTTTTTATTTTATTTTGCTTCTATTTTCGTACTTACGCGACTAAGAATCCGCCGATATCCTGAACTTAACGCGTAAAATTTAGATATTTAAGCACACCAGAATCGCGAATAACTCTCCAAACGTAAAATATTCACGTCCCCGTCTAAAATAATCAATTTATAGAATTTATTCAAAATATAATCCAGAAAAACGCAATATTATTGACTTAAGCCCGTTCCCAATAATTTGGACTCTCGATGCGTTTGTCATCCTTAGAGACAGGGGCGTGCTCATGGGGGGGATTTGAGTGTCTTATTCCCCCTAATCAATTTTTCGTATACGTCTGTAAATAATCGGTGGTGTATTATAACAAATTTAAAAAAAAAATTGAAAATGGTTTTGATTTTTAAAAAAACTTCAGACACATAATATAAAAAATTTTAGAAAGTCGTTTTCAAGTAGTTTATTTTATGGAAATTCAAATTAGTGTTCAGAAACATTTACACTGTACTATAATTGTACATTGAGTGAGTCTGTGATGTGTTCATTACTATTAAAAACAAAATACACTATATCCCCTCCCATAGGAAAAACATGAGCACACCACTGCTCAGTGACGGTTTTTGGGGCGGCCGACCGGGACGGTGTAATTGCTCTCCTTTACTTATACCTAGATGATTTTCTGAACGAACTATTTTATTCTAATTTAGGTACACTTTTACTTAACTATATAATATAGTCTCAACACAGCCGGCTATGTGTACTGAAAACCACCGTAACGTATTCGCTGGTCAATTCTTTTCGTTAGTAGTCAAATGGAAATCTTTCTGTTACTCTTTTGTATGTACAAACACCGTCCGGTATATTTTATTCTATATTTGATTATTATTCAGACTTCATGTTTTTGACAGGAAATACGGTTGTGGGTGTAGTTTGAGGCTCACAGACAGTTTGGATTAATACCTGCAGATATTATGTGAAAAGTCGAGACCGAAGATTAGATCATATTGAATTAATTTCTGATGATTTTAGCGTCAACAATCTTTTTCGGTCAACATTTCAATCCACTATATCGCGTATCATAAAATATACAAAACCGTTTCACTCGGAATTTTCGGAAAAAGTCAATAATAACAAGAGAAAAAAAAAAAAGTTTCAAAACATAGATATGTTATACAAACGGTGATTCCGCGTGTGCGCGTCTTGTGATATATTATTGTTATTATTATTATTATTATTAAGGTTTTGTGTACACATAATATACACATGATATATATATATAGTGTACGGCAAAATGGAAAATGTGTGACCCAGCAAATGGAAAACGGCCGATGTTGTGGCGATTTCGATTGTCCATTTATCATCGTGCAGTATCGTTTTCGCAGAGGAAAAACTTCTCGTCCTGGAAAGAGCTGACAGTTCACCCCGGAATCGACGATATTTTATAAATTTTCATTAACGAATAGTGTGTAGCAAGACCTGAGGCGTAGGGGAAGGCGAGGTTCAGGCCTACATAAATACATTTTGATTTGTAATTATTATTGTAGAAATAATATCATGTTTTATCTGCTTCTTATCGTTCATGCGTAAAAATAATATTGTAGATAAGAATTGATCAAACCGTCCGATCTCTTTGACATATTATTGTATTATTAGGTCATTGGGTGTGCGACAACTCAGACTTTTAGCTTACTGCTTGATACAGTATATAACATGTACATAAATAGTCAAATTTAACAATAATGACAGGATTTTAACAAAATTTTTGTAACGATCAGATGTATAGTATTATAAGGTAAATCTCTATAAAAAGAAACGACCTATTGTTTTCGATTAGATGACAAGAATTTGATGCAATTTTTTTGTATTTTCGCCGATCATGACTTCCAGACCCCAAAATATTTATAGTTTAATATATATATATACCGATATGTATTTGCCTCAAGACAACTATTACGAGTCAAATAAACGATTTTGTTTGTTTAATAATTTGCGAAAAACACTTTTGTTGAATCAAACGGACACTAAAGTTGTTATTGTATTTTTAGTTTTCATAAAATTTGGGTTTTTTGTACGCGCGGTGTATACACACGTTTTCGAGAGTTCTCTCGTCCTTTTTGCGCCGCTGCCTCGCTGGCGGATTAGTCGCAGTCTGCGTTTTATACCGATACTTTTGCTCGTCCGAAACGCCCGCTGACCGTCCGTCACCGCCATATCATACTTATTATATTTTTTATAAACTTTCTTTTTTTTACGTATTTTTTTATTTTCGTGATCTAAAATCCGCGAGTAAAATATTAGGTTTTGTCCGCTGTCGATCTTGTTCAAAAATCTTTCCGGTTATCGTAAGCAGAATATCGTCGTACGACGTAACGATCTGCGAGAAATGGTATTGTAATCGATCGAGCGATAACAGCTATAATAATAGTTATTATTGTTATAAAATTATTATTATTATTATTATAATTAATTTATAAATATTTCTATCGTTTTTTTTTTTCTGTTTGAAAAAAGATTCAGGTTATTCCGATCATTAATTTATAAGTTATGGCCAAAAAACTAAATCGATAATGACAAAAAACACGATAGTCGTAATTTTTTCTTCAAATTTTGCATAGTTTTTCTTTATTTTTTTTGTAAGTTTTTCAATTTTGAACTTTCAAGTTTTAAAGCCCTTAAAGTACCATCTCAGTACATAGCATCTTACAAAAATCGTTGTATTCGGTAACCGGACTTTGTTGCATTCTAAAAATGAGATATCCTAAAGTTTTTCTTTTAACGAGTGCAAGTCGTTTTGCAAGTCCATTGCATGGCTAAATATTAATTTGAAGTCGAATCGAGTTGAAAGTTACGATCAATTATAAACCGAGCAAAATAAGATAGAGTTAAAAAAAAATGAAATATAGTTGTGTTAAATGAAGTTAGTTGTAAATATATTTTAATTTTTCGGAACACGATTCGAAATTTCAAAACTCACTATTCTATTATGAATAGTGCCGTCTTGAGCCTAACTTTAAGTGCACGTATTATATTATTTTCTAAGCATCGGAGCGATTCTCTGTACTTCACTACCAGAAAAACGGTTTACAGAAAACAAAAATAAAAATCATCATTATAAAATCGATGTGTACGTTCTTCGTTACGATCATAATTGGCCTATGAACGCCGAGCAATAATACATATAATGTAGGTACCAACAATAATTTGATAGAACCAAAAGCAATTTAACTTGCAGACAATTTATATATTATATTACATCGTTACGTACGTCATCACGAGTATAATAATATGATATTATAATACTATTTAATAATGTATGTTCCTTTGATTATTCAATCCGTGCGCTTTATTTCCGTTTATGCCAGCCAAAGTGCGCTAAATAATTATCATTACTGTCAATAATAATCGATGGGGGGCACGTTTTTCGAATTTCAAAATAATGCCACGAGTTTATGTTTAAAATTCGAAGCTTAAGGGTTTGTTGGGAATAAAAAATCGCAATTTTTGGGATTCGTATATAGATAACTTTATGTTTCATCATCTTTATACCAGCACACGGGTTGAAACGAATTATTATCCAATCACAAGTCTTAGATAAAAATGGCGTATTCAAAAAATTATCTACATAATAATGTAGATAATTTTTCGATATTTTTTTAAGTGGCCCTTCCATGAACTTATTTATCCAGATAAGTTTGAATTCTAGACTTGTGACAGTTTCATTTTTAAATAAAAATTTACGGTTTTTGTTTGTTCCGTGATTTCACCGGACGACAAAATGAATCTATAAAAGTTTTCATTTTATTTATATTACGACTGAATCCCCGTTTTGTGTAGCGATTTGCTGGCTTTTTAGTTTATGTTCAGCATATCAATGAGGTTTTAATTTTTCAAACATTAATTAATATATACATATATACAATTTATTGTTACCTATCGAGAATCTAAGCTCACGGTTTTATCGACAGAAACAATGAATTTTTTTTTTTTTATGATATAAAAATTGTTATATAGATATTTTGTTGCGGCTCGAATACTTCCACTTTTGTACCACGAACTCTGACGGCCCCGGACGGTTATTATTCACAAGCTCACGAGATGTTTTTTTCGCCTTTTTTTTTTTTTTTGAAAACGAATACCGCGAATTCGTATTTTGACCTACAATCCACACTCGTGTCATCGGTCATTCATGAGCCCGCGTCATATTTCACGCGTGAACACAACGAGCGGATTTAATGTACGAGCCCCACAATACGGACGTGAGCTGTGAAGGATTATGCGTACCTACTATGGATATATAAAATGTAAACATATTTAGATTCTGAGCAGAGCGAGGAGTGCGTGTTGAATATTATAATATGTTCCGCTTTTTCTTGCGATAACAACTTTTCGGGTAGTATATAAGAATCGCTCAGATCTTCACAAACGATATACCGTAAAAGATATTGTTCATAGGTAATCGGCGTGAGAATATCGTACTTAGTTTGAAGTTTTTTTTTTAATTTGATAATTATTTGAGTAACGATCCGAAAACGACAATACCGCGTCATATTTTAGGACGAGTAAAACCATGTACGTATACAAACGAAATTCAAATCGATTTTCGAGAAATTGCTTCATGCTTTTGAAATTTGTCTATTTTTGCAGTTATCGTTTCATTAAACCATCCAGCTTTCAGCTTAGAGTCTTGATACTTTGAAACGATCTAAACAACATAATAATATAGATATTCACCTACATACGGTTGAAGGATTTCGAAAATCATTCAACCCAATTTCGTTTCGTAAAAGTTTTTACATCGTTATTTTCATTGTGTGTTTTTGGCCGTAACGGCCCATGTTTAAAATTATTCGATTTCATTGAAATCTGACACGTGACGTGAATATAGAAAAAGTTTAAATTTCATAAACATTTCAAACAGTTTTGATAATTTTTTTAGATAAATAAAGAACTTTAAAATGTTCATAATTTTGTTGTCTTTGTTAGATACAATAACTGGTACCTATAGTTTTGAAATCTTATCACGCGAACTTCAAAACATGTTTTTGTTATAATGCTAAAATGTTTTCCCCGTTCTTTTTTCAGAAACAAATAATTACACTTGCAAAAGTTTTTCAAAGCAATGTCCAATCTAAAAGCCAACGTATATTATTGATGAGTATAAAGTTAAAACATCATACGGATTTTAAAACGATTTTCAAGCATAATATAGAACCGGAAAGTGTACAAGTCGTTGAGCAACTATTGACTCATTGAACTTGCTCAGAATCTTAAAATGAATTGCTTACAAATTCAATACAAACATCAAAATACTGTTCCTTCTAAAGCAGTGAGCTAACACAGTTTCTTTTACACATTTAATGAATTTTTCAATGTAATTCGAATTTCCATGTCCAAAATCCGTTATCTTATAACTATAGTTTATGTTATGAACCACTTTTTCAAATGTTTTGACGTAATTGACCTTTTTTTTTTTCTTTCGTTTTTCTTGATAAATATTTGACTGATCAAAACGCGTTTACTGCGAGCATGATAAAAATGCTCACTGATTTAAATACGTTTTATAAAACCGTGTATACAGTTTTATAACTATTACTCGTATATTAGATATTATGTGAACTACAAATAAAATTTTTAACGATTCTTAAAATTTATTGTACTTGAACAACACTTGCAAATACTATAATACGTTATACAATTTACTTCCTAAATAATATACTGCTAGTTCGTTTAAAGAAAGACTTGTTACCGCCACCTCGGATTTTTATTTGTATTCAGTCCTCGAGTTGAGGGGGACGAACAGTACCCCATCATTTTTACAAAATGTTTTAGCTAACCCGTTCCAATTTACTACCCCTTGATGTCTGGCACAGGGAAATCGGAACTTATGTATTTATTTGCTCAACACCAAAATTATTTTTTCAATTCTGTTTTTATTGCTTATAACGGCCACGGAAATCGTAGAAAAATTACGATCTTCTGATGTAACACAATAACTCGCAAACACACTTTTAGCGTACGCACATTCAACATCAGTGTCTGAAGACCAAACAACAGTCGAACACAAATTCCTACAAAAATAATTCATATAGTAGTAATCTCTAGTGGCATTCGACGATGCGACTCACTCGTAAAGCAATTTAGCTATATATCACATACAGATACCTAACGATTTCACTGGATTTTAGGTGCTGCGGGTTTTTTTTCTCGTATAAATTCGTTGTTTGAACCTATAATTCAAGTTTGAACGAGGTGTACACAAACGAGGATATAAATAAAAAATTAAAAATCATTCCGTTTTTTCGCTTTTTATTTACACAAGACACGAATCGCGTGAACGAACAACCGGGTCTTTACTAGTCAAACAGTATAAATATGTATATCGTGGCGCATTGCAGCAGGATACGGTTGCGCCGCAACGCCACACGACCGGCTCGACGAATAGGCGACGCGAAGGTTTTGCGTTTTTTTCATCGTTCCGACGGTGATATAATTTTTTTCTTTTTTTATCATTATGACGTTTTTCTGTGACCTACCTACCACTTACCGTAACCTCGTTACGGAAGTTTGGAAAACTCTGACGGCGTTGTGACATTGTTTTTAGATTTTGAGCGCAGCGAGAAACACGTTCATTTCCCAATGATGTTTTTAGATTCTGAGCGCAGCGTAATATACAAGTATTGTTTTTACAATGGCGGTTTTTTTTTTTATTGTAAACACCTTAACGTCGATCAAAAATCGACTAAAAAAGTTTATAAAAGTGGACTTAGATTGTGCGTTGCTTTTTTTTGTTTTTCAGTTATGGCCCAAAAACCAAAAATTTTTTTGAACATATTCGGAAAACCGCTTGAAATTTCGACATCTGTCCGCCCGATTTTCACGGGTAGCTCCGATCTTTACGTTGAATACCACAAAAAAAAAGTTTGGATTTTGGCTTTAAGATATTTTTTATATAATATCATTTTTTTCTGAGTTATCCGTCAAAAACGACAAAAATTGTGTAACGTTGCAAATTCGATAATTTGTGTTTTCGAGGAGCGATCTGGTCAGTGCATTTTACAGTACAAAAAAAATTAGCGCATTTTATTTAAATTAGATGTTATTTCAAACAATATTTAAAATTCTACATATTTAGAAAGTTTTGGCCAGAAAATACGCACATTTAGACTAATAACCCCAATGTAGAGACAAGTATTGGCCCCACAATGAGTCAACAAAGACGTAAGTAGCGCTTCAATATTTTCGTGTAAAACTTTATATAACATTATATAGTAAATATAGTGTTACATAAAAAAAATAAAGGAAAGAAGGTATTTGCCGACCTACCACCGCTCACCGCAGGACACAATTTATAATCCTCTTACGCGGTCGTGAGTCCTTTTTTTTTTATTTCTATTATCAGTAACGACGGTTAAACCTGACGTGTAAACTTTGTGTAATAGATTATGATATTTTATCGTTTACCGTAACTAGCTTAGGTGTACACGTCTTTATTTTACACGTCGTGTCATCGATATCGTACTATTTTATTGGATATTGTTCTATTATACATTCGTGCCCGAACCGGGTGCAACGACCGAGTTTAAAATCCGTCCGTTATTTTTTAATGATAAAGTACTGCTGCGTATCGGAAAAATCGAAAAGGCTTAAACATTCGACTAAGGAAAGTTATGTTTTTCGTATTGCTGTCTATCGCGGCACGTTCTATTATCATAAGAATCAAAAACGTTGTGCGTTCGCTTGTTGGAGCAATGTTGTCAAACACCATCGACCGATCGCGGTAATTGAGTTTAATACGATAATTCATAGTTTTCAGACAAAAAAGTACAGCCGTAGAAACGAAATTGTGTCGGTTAAATCAGCTTGGTCTTCTAATATTGTTGTCGAACAAAATCAAAATTGTTGTTAAAATTTATATATTATTTTGTTCTACGATACAGTGCGAGACGGACATGAATTTTAATGTGTTGCCCACACTTTGTCTCACGCACACGAGTCACGCCATTTAACGACAATCATAACGCGTCCAAATGTCGTTCGTTAACATTTTAACGTGACCTTTGTCTGACACATTACGATAGGTATATAATATGTTTGTATTGTGCGGTTGGACAGAAATCATTATTGTTATTTTTATTACTTTTTGAATGGGTCTTGTAAAGTTTACCTTTTTGTACTAACTAGTTGTATAAATTCATCGTTATCTTATAAAAAAATAGTTGCAATTTTGTATCAGTACCGCTGCTCTTTGAAGAATGTGTCAATCGTTTTTTTTTTTAAGTTCTTTACAGATAATATATATTATCGGGTAACTTCTCAGGAAGTATACGTTTTTTTACTAACACGAACTTGTATTTTACCTATTTCAATATAATGTGAAAGAATTGGCTTATTCCTAATCATTATTTTATAAGTCGTGGCCAAAAAACTAAATCGGTTATGACAAAGAACACGTTATTTGTAATTTTTAACGTTTTTCATCGGATTTTGCTGAGTTTTTTTGTAATTTTTTTAATTTTGAACTTACAAATTTTAGATTCCTTTAAGTACCATCTCAGAACATAGACCTTTCAAAAAACGTTGTGTTCGGTAGTCGGACTTTGTTGCATTCTAAAAATGAAATATCCTTAAGTTGTTCTTCTAACGACTATAATTTTATCGTAGCACTGTTTAATATTTTGATCCTGTGTTAAAATAATGATAATTGTACTTGCAGTTTAATTAAAAACGACGTTACAAGTTAGAAATCCTAAAAGAAACAATACGCTTTGCGTCTTGTACGGCCGTTTATTATTAAAACGTTTGATCGTCGTAAAAATCATTATTATTACTATCGTTATTATTATAAACCGTGACGTCATTATGCGGTGACTGCTGATGGACACGAAAACAAAATAAATATTTTGTTTTTCCAAATGCATCGTGCCACGTTGAGTAGTTGAACGTTTGTGTACAACGTCTAGTCGACTGCGCCAACTTTGTGGACGACGAGCACGCGATCAGAAATATTCAGTATAATAATGCGCAGTAACGAATTAAAGTTTGACTAATAAATTATATTATGATGTTTTACATTCAACGATTCGAACGCGATTCTATACAGTCCATTGCATGCCAAAATATTAATTTGAAATCGAATCGATTTGAGAGTTACGATCATTAATTAATAGGCCGAGCAAAAAAAGAACGAGTTAAAAAATGAAATATACTTGAGTGAAATGATGTTAGTTGATCAGTAACGTATCATCTCAACAAACTACTATACTATAGTAAAAAAAAAAAAAAAAAACACTTAAACCGTTTCTTCTTTTATAATCGACTCTGATAATAACCATGAACATTATTTCAATCAAGACTCGACGATTGAGATATCGCTTCAAATGTCGGTACAACAAATGTCGTTTATATGACCCCGTGATTTTTTTTTTTCACTTATAAATTTGTCGAACACTATTATTACAAAATTACAAAAAATTATTTATTTCATTATACATTCATCGCTTCACTCGGATTATTTTATTTTTTCGTTATCTTACTCGAATCATTAATTTAAGATCGTACGCCAATATTTTGCGCAATTAACGATTTTCAACGTAAGGAATCAGGGGATAGATGATGGCAAGAAAAGTTTTGACGGTAATATATTATACTACGAGTAATTGACATATTATTATTTATTAAGATATCCTGACGTAGAATTACACTGGGTATTACGCGGGTTGTTTTATTTTTGTGTGGTGGGCTTCTAGGAAATCTAATGAACGATTTAAAAAATAAATTTTAGCCAGTTATACTGAAGTTAGTAGGTTAGTTTTACTGAAGTTTAACTGAAGAAGAAAAAGAATACCGAAGCATCGAAACGAATATATAATCCATCATTTTAGGAGGCTTTAGTTCTATATACTATATAGTCACTGTCATAACTAGTCTTCATTAGTCGTAACTTTTTTCAATTTTTCAACTCTGAAGTTTCGAAAATAGGTATAACTTTAATATAACGTTCGGTAATGTTAAAGCCAAATATGTATTTTCTTTTGCAGCTATACTACATATTTAACGATGACTGGAAATAGTATTAATTTAGATTTATTTTGTTGTTCAATACATGATATTAAGAACTCGGCGTTAGATTTATAAACTTTAACCCGCCGTTGTTGACGCTACGAGCGATTATTTGTTCACACAATTTCCATTTTTGGAACCACTGATTCAAACGTAATTTTATCGTGTCAAAATTAAAAACATGCTTTTTTGACTTGTTAACAAAAATAATCGTGAAACGAAATAATGATTTGAAGTAATTAGACAATTTTTATTTTGTCCCAAAGTGACAATGCAAAGTTTTGTAGTGAATCAGGGCGTTGGGCGGCACAAATTATGACACCACCGTGCCACAGTGCATCCAGTTTGCGGCATCACTATACCTGTAATATAGGCAATTTAATATAGAAAACACGTTTATCACATTCCTTCAGTTTTTTTTTAAAACTAATTTTTTTTTTTTAATATGTGAGCGAAATGTTTACACGTCAACAGTAGTGTTGCAAATTTAACGTCACTAACGACGGGTTCATATTTATACCGATTGATGGATTGCTTTCAAGTGTTTCCTTTTAAAATTACAAAATATGTTTTATCGATGATTTTATAAATTATGATTAATAATAGGCTTTGTAATGTGATTGGTTCACTATAATTTATGTATTAATTAGTACGCTTTTTCAATTTAGCATACTGATGTTTTACGTAACGCTTTGCTGCTATAATTGTCTTTGTAAATGGAGTTGACTCAATATGATAATAATAATAAACATGTAGGAGTAAACTGTCAGCAATTTGGTAGCTTGTGCTTGAAAATTTGATAATTATACGTAGGTTCTTCTTACCTATATCTTACCTATATATTCTTTTTGCCCTACTCATAAAATCAAGTCAATTACGCCAATGTGACCCCCGTACGCGGATCCGCTCTTTATAAAATAATAACATATTATCATCATTTTAGCATGCGTGCGTAACTACATTTCCGTGTTTACAATTTGTTGTTTATAGATATTAAGTTCCTTTCTATTTATATATATACTAGACGAGCGGATAATGTGTGTATATAATTTTTATAGGAACGAAGACCGTTCAAAGTTTATCGTCGTACGATTTGATAGAACTTTGTGTAAGCACGAGACATTTTAATGACTTTCCGAGTAATCAAAGCGCACACGCGTGCAAAGTCACAAACGCCCGTTTTGGCCGAGTTCTTAATCTGCGCGTTTAAGGTGTTCACGACAACTATCTACAAACTCGGTCGAATGAAACACCGTCGTTTAATTTTAAACGAGTGTAATTTATTACACGATAATATAGTGTATTTCTGTTGTAATAATATTATGGCAGACGTTAATAACGCTGGTTGACGCGTCTCGGCACACCCGTGTTAATTATTATTATTATTTATTATTTGAATACAAATTGGTCCCGAATCAGCTCTAATACGGCTCTTGTAAGCACTAAACCGACTCCCTAAGGTGCTGCACAAAAACATCGAACTAATACACTCGCCTCTCCGTCGGCGTTTCTAGTCTAAATTTGTGTGTTTTCAGATCAAAACCCCCGCTAGATATGTAAAATTTTAAAAAAATTTCGAACACAATCTAATTTAAACCGAATTCCCTAACTTTTTCCCGAGCGAATTGATCAGGTCCCTTTTTCCACTCGCAAACGCAAATTATAACGAATACATTTTCCGATTTTCGGGTAGTTTTCGTAACAGATAACTCAAAAGACAATACAAATATATGTTTTTCGAATAAACTTTAATATCGAATAGACTTAAGAAAAAAACCTCTTTTTTTTTTCTCTGGTGTTTGATGTAAAGATCAAAGTCACCGGCTGCTACCCGTGAAAATGATTACGTCGAGATGTTTTCCGAGAATCGTCGAAAAAATTTGGTCCTTTGGACGTAACTCAAAAACAAAACAAAGAAAAAAAAACATTGAAAACGATAACGGTGTTCACAACAGCCGACGCGTGTTCATTGAGCACCCGGACGAGCGCGCCGGATGAATGAACGAGCCTATGAGCTGCGACGGCCGCGATCCGGACCGCGCCGAGGCGACCCCGAACGAAGCAACTTGCCCGCGCCCGTGCCCTATCGATCGGCGCGACCGACGCCGAGCGATTCACCTCGATTTCAACCCCACACACACACGCACTTACCTCGATAGGTGCCGGCAACACTCGGAATAAAAAAAAAACCTCCCCTTGTGCCGCCGCGAGTGTTTGGCGGTCGCAGTGTTTTTGTACGGATCCCGTTAAGATTTTCGGATGCCCCGGGCAAATTTTTTTTTGAGACTCGAGGGTAAAAAAAATTGAAAAAAAAAAGACAGAATCACTCTAGGTCGCGTGAGCAGTTTGACGGAGTGACGCTTTTTGGTACACTGGTTCGGTAATTGTGGCTAAAAAGTATCGTTCGATATCCGAAAGCTGTTGCCTTCGAAAAAACGATTCTGAGCGAAATCTCGGCTCGATAGGACGACGGGAAAAAATTTTCAGCTATAAGATTGAAAAAGGAAAAAACCGGGAAACACGTACAAATTTTTAAACGACAATCGAACCCATAACCACAATGTTATGTTAACCCGTCGTTGTTGCCGCTATAATATGACGGATTCGTTCACGCATTTGAAACCACCGATTCAAATGTCATTTTACCGTGTCAAAATTAAAAAATATGCTTTTGACTTGTCAACCGCAAAAACAATTATGGAGTGAAAAATAACGGTTTAAAATGATTAAAAACTTTTTTATTCTGTCCCAAAGTGGCAAAGCCGAGTTATGGCACAAGTTACGGCACCGTACATTGCATCCAACTCACAACGTTTGAAATACAGGCAATATAATACAGGAAACACGTTCATCGCATTCATCTATTTTGTCCTTTTAAGTGCCATTTTAATTTTTTTTTAATATACAAGCGAAATGTTCACTCGTCAACAACAGTGTTACAAATTTTACGTCGCTATAACGACGGGATGACATTGTCACGCCCGACAGCAAAATAATTCCGTTTTATCGATAATTTTTTTTGGAGGCTTTTGAAAACTACTGGTGCGATTTTTTTCAGAGTGTGTTGGTCGGTGATAGAAAATCGTGTTCTACATATTAAATTTTTAAGTTTTATAAAATTAAATTGAGGTAACTAATCAAAAATCACCCTTCCACAAAAAATTTTACATTTATAAACACGTATTAACAACGTTACCATCATCAGTGCTTAAACACAAACCAGTTTTTCAAATAATTTTTTTGCTATCTTGGATAAAACACCGGTACAGTTGTTTATCTTTGAAGCGCGTTAAAAAATGTTTACATTTTCGTTTTCGGATGTATTCAAAATCACGGTAAAATCACGTGAAAAAAAATAGCGTCTCAAACATCGGGTACACACCTACTACCTATAATCTCGTTTCGTTCGGTCTTTGGGGAGATATTATCGGAGAACAGCTCCAAAAAAAAAAAAAAAAAATGCAAAACGAACTGTTCGGATGAGTACATAAAAAAAAAAGTTATCGACGTATCCCGAAAGTGTAAATCCTAACCTG